>VXAZ01003360.1:0-116171 GCA_013399875.1 Gymnorhina tibicen | reverse complement strand
CAGCTGCCACACGCAGCCGGGGACACATGCCCTCCAGGAAGGGGAAGGGGGGAGGGATCCCAGGTTTTTCCCCTGAGCCACCTGAGTAGATGGTGGGGGTCCTTTTTAATGTGATCAGGTGTTAATAAGGTCCCGCTCTTAGGAACAAAGGCTCACCCACAGTAAGGAAGAAGCAGTAAAGGGCTGGACTCCATTGTGGCAGTGAATTCTCCCCACGGTAGCAGCAACTCGACCATCCCCCTCCGATCTGAGAGCGAGAGAGAGCGAGGAGTTGAGCCCAGCCCCTCACCCCACAGCCAAAATCTCGTGGTATCTCTGCCCTTCCCAAGAGAAAAACCCCCGGGGCTAAGAGTAGCCGACTGCACCCTTCTCCCCAGCTTGGCCACTTCTTTTATCTCGTAAGTATTGGTCATTATCATCTCTTTGGCAACAAATGGAACAAAATTCCCTGAGAGATAGCAAAAACAAGGAAAAATCCTAACCTCCAACAATCCTTAAAGCAATTTTTAATCATGGCACAGTCACACAAAATCAGCTTGAGATCAAGCTGGGTTCTTCTGAGGAGGGACCCATAACCAAGCAATCCCTGGGCTTTTGGATCCTCACAGTCTACGCACACAATAGTCTGGGGTTTTCCTGTTGAGCCATCAGCTCCCTCCTGCCATATCTCTGAGTGGCCAGTTACCTGGCTGGCGCCAAGGGCCCCATGCCCTTTGTTATGCGAAGGGTCTGCGTCACTTGATAGCTCGTTGCTGGGGGTTCCACCATTTCCTCCCACTCAAAGCACAATCTGCGGCTTGCACTGCACTACAGCTACCCACACTAGGCATATTCTTAAACGTGTTCCATGTGCCTTTTATTCCAGAATGGGACACCCTTGCCTAGTCTTCCATGTCAAGGTGAAATAATTTCTGTGTTAGGGAGAAAATTACAAGACCCTCAATATTGTTCAGCGGAGCAGAGAGTAGTAGTATAAAAATGTATTTTATGTTAGATGTGTCAGGAAAATCCACAAACGCCAGAGATTTTGTCCAAAAAGGAGACAGAGGAGTCCTTCAACTTTATTTAAATAAAGAGAGAGTCCACTGGGGCTGTGGGTTTTCCCATGCCTGTGGGTTTTCTCTCTTGAGGTTTTGGAGGGTACAGCCTCTCTTTTATCCTATCCTTTTCTCCTTTTATCCTTTTATCTCTTTTATCCCGACCACATGTTGCCCTCTTCCTTTCTCCATTGGCTGAGGTATTAGGAAGGTACAGCCTTCCCGAACTGCCTACCCCATATCCCCCCTTGAACCTTCTGAAACTGCTGTTTTACCCCAAAGTTCAGAAGTTCAGGCTTGTGCAGACCCATGTCTGTTTCAGGAGCCAAACAGTCTGGGCTCTGCAGCAACCTGCTGCCCGAGTCAGTGGAGACATAAAGACCCATTTCAAAGACGTTAACACCCATACCTTCACCCATCAAATTATTTGTAAAGACATTAGCACACATCTTTTCTCTCAGGTGAAAGTCAAATGTAAACATTCTGGTAGCAAAGCACTGGTAATGTATAACACCTAGCCCAACAAAAATTCGTGGTGCTTTATAAATCTTCACAGTCTCCCAACACCTTCCCTATTGGCATTAAGATATTATCACAAGGCCAGAGAAAATTCCAACATCCACAGGAAAAGAGATTAGTCCTCTTTTAGAGAACAAAAAAGGAGAATACACAAATGTTAACTACCTAGCCCAAAGTAATCTATCAGCACACCCAAGACAGCAACCAGCTCCTATGCTCCCTGTCCTATGCTTAAACCTCTTGACTGATCTGCTCTTCTGCTGACTGTATTGATTTTGCATGGCCTGGTTTTTGGTAGTGGGGGGACTACAGGGGTGTCTCCTGTGAGAAGGTGCTGGAAGCTTCTTCCATGTCTGGCAGAGCCAGTCCCTGGTGGCTCCAAAGACAGATGTGCCACTGGTCAAGGCTGGGCCAATTAGAAATGATGGTAACATTTCTGTGATAACAGATTTAAGAAGAAATCAAAACCAAAAGTGGTGGTGCAGTTTTAATTCTGACTAGAGAAGAATGGAGTGAGAACATGTGAGAAGAAGAACTATGCAGACACCAAGGTCAGTGAAGGAGGGGCAGGAGGTGGTCCAGGCACTGAGGCCCAGATTCCTCTGCAGGCCATGGTGAAGACCATGGTGAAGCAGCTGTGTCCCTACAGCACATGGAGTTCCACTGGGATGCATAGATCCACCTGCAGCCTGTGGAGGAGCCCCACAGTGGAGCAGGTGGATGCCTAGAGGAGGCTGTGAGCCCATAGGACACCCATGGAGTGAGAGGCTCTGCTCCCAACGCTGGAGAAGCCTGTCCTTGAAAGACTGCACCTCATGGAAGTGACCCATGCTGCAGCAGTTTGAGGGTTACTGTTGCCCATGGGATTGCAGCTGTTGCTCATGAGATGGATTCAGGTTGGAGAAGTTCATGGAGAATTGTCTCCTGTGGGAGGGCCCCTACGGTGCAGCAGGGGAATGACTCCTCTCCCTGAACAGCGGGAGAAGCCTCGGGTGATGAAATGACCATAACCCCCGGATTCCCTGTTTCCTTGTGCCACTGGGGTAGGAGGTAGAGCTGGAAGGAGGAAGAGGTGAGACGAAGGTGTTTCTAAGGCTCTTATTTTTATTTCTCATTATCCTGCTCTGATTTTGTTTGTAATAAATTCACTTCATATCTCTAAGTTGAATCTGTTTTGCCCATGATGGTATTTGATGAGTGATCTCTCCTGGTCCTTATCTGAACCTGTGAACCCTTCAAAAATTTTCTCTCCTCTGTCCAGCAGAAGAGGGGAGTGAGCAATTGGCTTTTGTGGGTGTTTGGCATCCAGTCTGTGTCAACCCATGACACTGACAAACTCTATGTGGATCTCTGCACCACACTTCCAAGCAGTGCCTGCTAAGTTGCATATCTGTCACCACAAAAGAGGTCTGGAGAGGGAATGCATCATCAGAGTCAGGAAATGCCTCAGTTCCAGCTCTGAGCAGTCCATTTATTGTGCACCTTACAAATTTTCCCCACTATAAAGAATGAATAATTTATTCAAGTACTGAATGCAGAAGCTGGTGCCAAATGAATCAGTGCCAACTCAGGGGCTTTAGATAGCCTGAGTCCTCCCCAAACCATGGGCTGCTGTGAGGACTTGTAGAATAATCATTCTCTGTTTCCCTGGGAGGTGAGCTAAAGGAGGTGAGCTTCTACCCCACAGTCCTACCACTGGTCTGGAGTATGCTTTGTCTTGGACCTGTATGCAATGTTTGCCACGATTTGACCTCTATGCACTGAGAGGTTTACTAAAGGATTATGAGGATTTTTTCCCTCCTTCCAGGATTTTTTTTTTAATTCTCCTAAGAAATGCTTAACTCCAGATTAATTGCAAGGGGGAAGAAAGAGAAACAACAAGAAGTCCATTTTTATTCTCCTGGAATTAGAAACATGAATTTTCTTCCCCTCCTACTGATTCACCACTCAGCATTCAGCTAAGATGATCACCGAAAAAGGAAAAGCAAATGAACAGTGATGTTTCTTAGGGTATGAAATACTTTACGATTAAATAAGGTACTGAAGACTATTGTACCAATCACTAGTGATTGGTAGCTTTCTGCTAAGCTGCAAATGAATTCAGCACAGGACAGCATTCCAAATTGCTCTTACAAGGTTTCCTTTATTATTTTTATTTGGTTATGCTCTGACTCTCATCCAGAATTGTACTTAATGCCCTCATCTGAAGTTGTTGAAATGGCACCCCATGGCATAGTGTGACAGTGAAAGGATATTGCCTTTGGAAGCTGCTAATGGTCCATGAAAAGAAAACAGCAGAAAACAGGAGAGCAGTTGTTCCAAAATCATAAGAACAAAAATCTTTACATTTTTAGCTCATCACCTTCCCATTGTCAGAGGATTGAGAACGGGGAGAAAATAGTTTGCAGCTAGTGAGGACTTGCAGATCCAGATAGGTTACAAGACAAAGATACAAGTAATGAAAAAATAGTGCATTATATGAAACAAAATTATTTAATGTTTTCTGTCTTTTACTTGCCTCTCAAACTTACTATTTGCCATATAACATTATCCATAAGCTATCATTATTCCCTAGCATGGGAGAGATGGATGAATAAAATGTACAAATGAGTAGAAAGGGTTGTAAAGGTCAGGCTAATCAACAAATGCCTCAGTCCTGGTTACTCTGACTTAGACAAAGATACTTCAGTAGCCCCCAAGGACAAGGTCACACAGAATTCAAAAGGAGCTCTCTACCTCAATTTTTATAAGCTTAGGAGTACAAAACAAAGCTGGGAAGGCCTAATGCCTCAGTGGCTTTACCCTAGACTTACCTGCAAAATACTCCATCAGGAGTACTGCAAAGGCAAAGTAATAATCATTTGTCCAGAGCCAACAGGCAAAGCTATGAGCATATCTGCATTTTAAGAAACCTGCTTGTCCTAACTCCCCCAAAGTGGTATGTTTCCCTCACTGTGGAACACACTTGTACAGGTAAAAACAAAGGAAAAACAGAAGTTGTAATAATAGTGGGTCATTCATTTAATAACTCCCTCCCTACTCACAAGAGATTTTCCTCCATTTTTAGATTATTCCTGTTGTTGGAAATGATACAAGTCTTTAAATTTTGAGTAACTTTAGTCATGGGTTTGTTTGTCTTTGCCAGGGGTGGGGACTGGGGGGGAGGAAATGGAGGTTTGTCTTCAAAAGACTCTTTACTGAGGGTTTGAGTTTCTCTGGGTGAGGCCTGATAAGGCTCAATCCACAAAAACAAGATTTCTAGATTCTGAGAGTTTAACATCAACATATTGGGAGTAGCCAGAAGACACAGGGGAGATAACTGGACATTAACAGACATTACCCCTGGTGTGGTTGGAGACACCCGATCTGAGAAAAGATTGATAGGAGAACCAAAGAATGAGGACCAAACTAGCATTGAAGGCTGAGACATCAATGACCAGTAGGAGATCAAATACTAAATTGTGTAATGTAGAAGCAATGAACGAGAATTTCTTTGTATTTTTTAACATATAAATATGTGAAAAGTCTGGTAAAAAAGCATGTGTGGATGGAATGATTTCCATTGCATATCCTGACCAGAATAAAATAATGCCTGATTTTCTAACTCTTAAAGGAATAGTGTTGGAGGGTTTTTTCTTCTTCCCGAATTTCAGTGATATTATGACCATCATAAGTTTTGGCACCTGCTTCTGCATCTCACAGACCAAAATAATAGTAATAAGGCACTAGCCAAACCCTTTCATGTTCCCTACCAGTCTACTGATTTACTCTCTGTGGGAAAACAAGAAGATACTGACTTCTTGGTCCCAGAATAGTAATATCAAATTTGTGCAGAAAATCATGCTGTGAAAAGTCAGTGTCTACAAAGGAGACAGAGTCATTCTGCAACTTTATTCAGAGTCTGTTAAGCCCACATATTGTTCTCTAAAATTCAAAAGTTCAGACTGTGCTCAGCTCTGCACCAAACTAGTGTAGTTTGGTGTTCATAAAGACCCCCACACCCATTCTTCCAGAACCTGATTGGTCCTTTCAGATCAAGTCATTTTTTAAGACATTAACACGCTTTTCTCCTAACAAAGTGGAGTCTTTCTGTCTGAAGTTATTTTAACAGCTGAACAGTTATTTTAACAGCTATTTATACCTTACAGTATATTTCACTACAAAGAAAAGCACTACATTTTTTCAATATAACCATTACTTAAATGACTTATTACCATAAAATTTGCCATTTTTGCTTTCCCTCTCGAAACAGCAAATGGTAAATTAATAATAACAATAGTTAGAAGGAAAAAACATTGCCACAGGAGACAGTTATGTTTACTGATTTCCCAGTAAAAATTAATTCAAAACACATTTACATTCTACACTTAAAGAAGATATAAATAATTCATGTTCTCATATCATGAGTACTCTGCATGTCATACACCGGGGTACCTGCAATTTTTCAGTTTATTTGATTAAAATTTTTATTCAGGAAGTCATTATCATGTTATTTTGTGCTTCTATTCTACTCTGGTAATGTAATAGTCTTCAATTGATTATATTCAATTAAAATGTATTCAGTTTTACCATTCCTAATTTTCTAGCTTTTAATTTAATTGCTGTAGGCTTCAATTTTACTTATGTACTATTAACTCACCTTGTTCACTGAATCTGCTCTCAGAAATAAGAAAAGACTAAAGACTGAAAACCAGAGTTTCACTCCTCTTAAACCACTTCTGCATAAACATCACTCCATCTGTTTCAGACCAGTGATTTCCATAACCCCTGTGAGCAGAGCCAGACCCCATTGTTTAATTTTCTAACAGCCATTCTTCTTCCATGTAAACAGTGAACACCCTTGCCCACTAGTGCACCCCATTTTCCTTTGACAGGCCCTTCCCACAACAGCCTGGGGTCCCACAAGTATCTGCCTGCTTGGTTCCTACTGAGCACTGCTACCATGCAAATTCTTGCAAAACCCTCCAAGTCACTGATGTGTTCAGAGCTGGGCTTTGCTGCAGATGACAGGAAAATGCCTCACTTCTTGTAGAATCAGTGACATGACATGGAAAGGGACCTTATTCCAGTCACTGGAGGTTTGATGTCTCAAGACAGCACAAGAGAGTAAGTTTGATGCCTCAAGAAAGACAGCACAAGGGAATAAGTGGCCCATGGAAGAACAGAAGATGGTAATTCAGGCTTTCTTCTGGATTTTTACAACTTCGTATAAACACAAGCTTGGGGATGGTTTACCAGGAGGATCCACAACCTGCTGGCAAAAGCAGGTTTCCTAAACTGTACAACATATAAGCACTGGTCTCTTACAAATGTAATACAAGTGTTGTCTGAAAAAACCCAAACAAACCAACAAAAGAGAAAAAAAGAGAAAAATAGCTCTGTATATGGCCATCTGACCCTATGTTGCAGGGGACAACATAACACTGATGCATACAGTGGCATTTTCAGGTTTGCATTGATCCGTAACTGGTTGACATAGTTTATAGTTCAACCTTTACAGGTACTAACATTTTGCCTATATATTTATGCTTTTACAGACTGACAAGTTCTGACTGACCTGTGTTCAGTGGTATTTTTCCTAAGCAGGAAAAATTTAGCTTGTAACATCCAAAATGAAAAGGCCATTTCAAATCCTCTCTTCATTATTCCAAGTTAAATGACTTGTATTTATCAACCCAAAGTATCCTATGCCATTGTGTTAGGTCCTGTTGTCTCTTTCTGAATTTCCTTATGACTCTTGACTGGTGTAAACAACTATAAATTCTTCCACCTGAGAGTTTATTTTCCTGTTTTCAAGTGTCAGTCAGTACTTCCCCAACTTTTTCTCCTATACTGAAAAATACCTAAAATTTTTCCTTATTTCTAAGAGGAACCCTTTTCATAGGTATCTTATAGACAGAGAAATTTCCATGTATTAAACACTGCCTTTAATTGTTTATGTGCAAAGACATTTCAAAGACAGAATATAAATAAAATCAGAGGAAAAAATTGTTAGAAAACAATTTCCAGTCATCTGAAACTACTAAATTTATGGTAAATATCTTGGGAAAGCATGTTGCAAAAATTGCTTGATATCAATCAGGCACAAAACTCAGTTTAAAAAAATGATAGGTACATATGTATGCCGAAATTTGTAATTCTGCTGCACAAGTTCCCCTTGGTCCCAAGTGTTCAAGTTGTGCTAGATTCAGTCTTTATGTATCCTCGGATTGCAATAAACTTGACTTGCCGTGTATATGCATATGCTGTTATTAAAAGATTAAGGGTCTACCCAAATCTAATTGTCCAATCAGATTATTATGACCAACTTTCTGTAGTCGGGGACATGGGGACCGGCAATGTGCTCAGTAACACACTTGGTTTGCTTCAGAAACCATTTATACATAAATAACCATAGGTGAGGTATTTGTTAAGAAGAGTTTAGACTCACTATTCACTGGGCTTCATAGAAGCAACGATAGCTCGTGCTTGGATCAGGTCAAATGTCTCCAACAAGGGTCAGTGACATGAGAACCTGTGTCATGGCCCCTCCACAAATGGTACGAGTCTTCCATCTAGGATGGCCAACACAAGCAAAAACTGCCAGAAAAAGAGTAACTTTTTCTTCCTGTGCAGTGATATATCTATGTCCATCTTGAACCCAGCTGGCCTATGATACAGAAGGTTTTTTTCTGTAGTCAGCAGTAATGATATTTCCATTAAAAATTAATGCCAGCAACACTTCATTTTTAATCTTGGAATGATATTGAAGTCTTTAATCATTCTACAAAGAAACAATACAAGGTACCTCAAGGTGTAGTGTCCCAAAGAAACTTGGACACAGGAAAGCAAAGTTTTTTGTTTTAAGTTTCAAGCTGCACTGAAGTTGAGTTGAGATTTTGTGTGCCAAGTTTCAGCCTAAAGGGAGGGTGGTTTTGGCTACAGTATAAGCCCTGGAGAATAGGAAGCATTCTAGAGGAAGCATCAAATAGCATTTTACTACTGTATGGCAGAGTAAGTGGCTATGTAACAAGAAAATTACTGAATAGGATAATTTCTTACGTTAGCATTTTAATTAAAATAAAGAATACTTGCCTCCATCTTACACTCTACAATTCTCTCTTCAAATTACACAGACATACATAATGTACAAAGCAAATAGAAAATAGGATCACAAATCCTAGCAGACTTGAAATCATGACTCAGAAGCTTTGTGAGAAATACGGCTTTATGAGAAATATGTGAGAAATAACCAGAGTTAATGATTCCACAAACATTTGTTTGGAGGCATTATTAACATTAACAGGTCTGTAAAGTATTTCTAGGCATTAAAGAATAAATAACACCTATTATTAATGTAATGGTAAAAAAATGTCATTTACCACACATTTGCAATACCCTAGTTTAATACATTATTAAACAGCATCCCAGAATGGATTAACACTGAACAGAAACTCCAGATGTAGAGATGTTTCCCTGTGGTTTTATCAGCAGCAACATGGTTGATGCTAGCCCAATCCTGATCCCAGTGTAGACAGGGCCTTTGGTTTGCTCTGTTTGGTTTTTTGGATGAATAATAACACTTACGCAGGTTTCATGCTGGGCTTGGTGTTTTGATCAAAACACTTTGCAGTGGGCACAAAATCTGCCTCTAATGCTTGCACCTTAGCTTTTATTTTAAAGTAACTCACTGAGGTGAGACCCTGCCAATTTAGCTTTGCATACCACTTTCTCCAGCCAAACAGTTGTACAGATTGTCCCCTGCAAGGTCTTCCACCAAGAGAAAAACAGGTCTTCTCACACCCATGCCAGCAAATGGTCCAGGAGCCTACTCTGCACATCCTCATTAGTTTCCCCCAAGCAGCATCTCTGTTCAGCCCAAATGCAACTGCGGGGGAATTGGTGATTACTGGCAGCATATGTTAGGAGTTAATAAGGTGTGCTAGCCCACTTCTGACAGTAGAAAAGCTCCCAAGGAGACACAGGGCTTTCTTCATTGCCCTTCCTCTTCTCCACCCCATCGTATTACTCTGGGTGAGAAATTAGGTCATACCCAGCAGACTTCTTGAGGAAGATGAGCAATATAGCACAGACCAGCACTGGCTGAAAATGAGGTAAAAGCCTTTTCTGCTCACTTAAGTTGAAGGTGGTCTTCTCACTGGAGCCCAGGTCAGATGTGTTTATGAAAAGGAATTGCTGATGCAATCCTGGAGGATCAGGCAGATCCATGAAGGGTTCTAGCACTGTCTCCAAGCCCCATGGCCCCCAGATGCTTACCAAATCAGCAGCCTTTCACTTGGGCAGTATCACTCCAGCCTGGTTGATAGCTGCCTCCCCAATGTGAAAATTTTTGTTATATGCGATCGTGTCTCCCTCTAGTGACTAAATGTCTGTATTTTTGAAAGTCATGCCCCAACATAATTTGTAAAAAGTCTGTAAAGTATCTACCTACGATGTGTAGATTCAACTCTCTTATCTTTTGTTCCTAATTATACACCAAGGTATGGATTGGATTTTGCTTAAAACTATCCAAATTTTAAGAGAGTTATAGTACTCAGCAGGCATTGTGTCCATATCTAAACAAAAAAGGTAGTATCTGACCAGTAGGCATGATAGATATTGATTAAACATTCATGCTGTTTATTTTGTACTGGCAGCTAATCTTTGTCCAAATATTTAAATCCAGACAGTGATATTTAACAGCAACTCTACTAAATTTATCACTTGTGCTTACTACAGATATGAGGATCATTCTTTCTTATTTGGCAAGCTAGAGACATCTACTTATCCTCACCAACAAAACAGTAGCCCAAATTTGGTTTAAAAGGCATAGGAAAAAAAAGGAAAACCACATCCAAAGTTTCATCAGCTGAAGATAAGAGTGGAGATGAGATTAACAGAGAAGAGACTGAAAGCTTGAAACCTCACAAAAGGAGTGCCATTCTGGTTTCTTCTCAGTTTATCCCACAATCGATAATACACTTTGCACTGATAAGAAAAAGCAACAACAGAGAAAGTGTCAGATAGGGAGGATCTGACAGATATCTGACAGATAGGATACTTCTAGAAAAGTAAAATCTTTTTATCTTTAACTCTAGTATTATATGAGGCATATGTGTATGTACACATCAACAAATGGAATTGGAGCATAGAGTTTAAGAGAGACCAAAGGGTAGCAGCATGGCACATACTGAAGATAAACACTAGGAAGCAAGGCAAGGCAACACAAAATCTCATGGGTGGCATATTGCATTCCTCTCACAGGGACAGAAGGAAACAGTAAAGAAAAATGACAACACACTGGAGGTTTACTGAAAAAACATTGCAAAACGATTTTTGAAACTCTGTTGGAAGCTGCTAACAGCGGCAACATAGGACAAAGTAAACTTCAGACTCACATTTCCACTTAAAAGTTTTAAGCAAATATTATTATAATAAATATAATTGAAAAAATATAGTTGAAATTAATATCTTTCTTTTTTTATATTGAATTCATTTCCCACACATGAAATCGATTCAATTTTACAACAGGCATCACTTTTGTTCACATCTGAGGTGCACTGAGCTTGCCCAAGTCCACATGTAACAGTCCTTTGGAAACACTCAGAATTCAACAATTTCAGTACTTCTCCTGACCAGGGAAACAGGGGCCGGTTGTGCAGCTGCCAACATGTTTGGCATCAAATCTTCATAGGGTTCCATGAAGTAGAAGCAAGAAACCTCTCTGTCAAGTTTTATCATTATCTGAGTTTCTTGTTATCGTGCTTGATCCTCTAGGTCTTTCACAGAAAAGAGGAAAAGACAATGTGATTTAAAATCTACAGAAACTGATAAAAGTTTCTAAGTGGGAATAATGTCTGGGGCTAGAAGTCAAGCCTATGAGGATCCTTGCATTATTCTTACCTAATTGCAAAATAGTGTCATACCAGTATTTTATTTGGACTGAAATATTTTTAGTTTGTAATACCAAGAAAAAGCATAATATGGCTGCAAAAGGGTAGAGAAGAGCCCTTAAAATTTTCCTTAAAACTCACTGTGTCCCTAGTCTGGCTTCAAGTTTTGTTTTTCCTTCTTGGTCAGCTGCAGTTTAACTTCTAAGCTCTATTTTGGTCCTATTACAAAGGAATATGTAAACTTAAGTACATGACCCTCATCTCAAGATGTTTGTAGCTTCCTTTATCATAGAATATGGTACCTTAGAATATGCTGAGTTGGAAGGGACCCATCAGATCATCGAGTCCTCCTGGCTATAGTGTAAATATGTGAAACAGTAGGTGTTTGGGTTTTGTTTTTTTTTCTCTGAAGGAAACCAATATTTTATAATATTTCCTTTTCAATCTTCTGCATTTCCCGATTTAATTTTGCAGCTTCAAGTCACTGGCTAGAGCAATAGTATGTCCATACTAGGAAAAAAACAGTGAAGGATAAAGAAATACCACGCGTTTATAAACTATGCAAATACTACAGCCAATCACCCCTGCTGCCAAAGTCCAGCAAATGTTGCAGTGCTCCCGTCAGTAAAGTACACCCCAGCTCTGCCTGCTACTGTTCTTCTACCTGCCCATAGGTGGCACCAGTCATGTTCATAACACCTGAGTCCGTGTCTGCCAAAGTCCCTGCAGACCTCGGCTGTAGATTCCACCCTGGTTTCTTCCTTGCTGTCGGTGGAGGTGTTAATCACCAGCTTTAAATACATGCAGAAGCAACTTCAGACAAGCTGAGCATGAAACACTCTTCTTCTATCTGCCACTTCACTCACCACTACCTGAGCAGACAGCTGTGTCCTCAAATGTTAAGGCCAAATAATAGCAAATACCACTCCAAGACATACTTCTCAGGAAACGTGGCTTTAAAAATGTTAGGGTGTATTTAACATTGTTCTTCTGGTCCACCCTCTGCCAAAGAGAAGCAACAAACTCAGGGTCCTGAGGAAAGCAGCATCAACCCGGTTCAATGAAGTACACCCAAAATCTGTCAAAGTGCAGCATTGACTATAATTTTTGCCACAGACCTTTTTAGATTTTAAGCGTTAAGCTAAGTCACAAATATTTGTTCCTGTCACACAGGTTTCAGAATTTTGGGAAAAAGCCAAAAACCTGGAAAATAATGCTGTTCAAGAAGACGAGTAGAAATCTCTAAGATTAAATTGTTAAAATGTTTCATGTAAACAATATCTCTCTTTTTTTGCTGTTGTTGTTAATTTTTCACACTTTAAACTATAAATTAACTAAGATAATGTGATAAAATAATTGTCTTGAATCATAAAATAGTAAAATATTTTTCTCAAAGATATCAAGAGGGAACATTTCAAGAAAACATTTTTTCACCCAGAATTGTTTCAGGTTAGATCAGAATAATAAGAACTGATCTTTCTTACTAGCAGGTTTTATTGTTTTTTTTCAATGTAGCTACATTTTCCAGAAGAGAAAGCAAAGAATTAAAATTATAATATAGGACTTATTTTGTGTCCTACTTCCTTTTCTCATGATCTGCCTATTTTTGCCTTTCATTTTGTATTTAATTTTTTTAAATTTTACTTTAATTCTGAGAACCAAAATGTTAAAGAAGAGATGTATAATTAGGTACCTCCTTCCGTCCCCCTGTTCTCCAAACTCTGGTGTTTGTCCAGGCCTTACTACATCCAGAGAGAACTACAAGGAAGACTTTACCCCAGACACATGCAAAACTGCTCCAAACAGCCCAGTAACTGCCTCAATTTGCTTTGTCCACCTCTAAGCCCAGCACATGAGAAAAAGCAGAGAAGAGATGGATCAGTTTTAGTATATCTATCAAGGGAAGGACTCATTTACCTAACTTTAGACATCTAAAATGAAGATGTGCAGTTGAAAGCACCCACATAGGATGTCTCAATGCTCAGTGGAGAGTGATGATCCGTCTCAGCCTGAAGTAGTTTCTGTGGGCTAAATTGCCCTCCAGATATGTGAGTACCTACTGAACAGCCCACAGAACTAGCTTATACTTGGCATATCAAATTTATCTGAGGGTAAAAACCCTGCACATGTACCCTGAATTAAAAGGCTGATTTTGGGAAACAGTGCACACAAAAGTAGCTGTGTTTCTCCTTTCCCTCTATCGTCACCAGCCTGTTGCCATCTGCATCGCTAGGGTTTTAAACCTTGGTCCATCTTCACATCATTGTTTGGGTGGTTTGTTGCATCCTCTGGTGCCCTGCCCTTTACCCTTCTCCTTGGTCCCCAGGGCACAGATAAATACGTACTGCAATTGCCAGGCTTTTCTTTGCAGGCCAAGAAATATTCTAAACATATGACACTGTATATACTATACCCTAACACATTCACAAATTATAAAGAATTATAATTCACAAAGGCTAAAGAATTATTATAATTCATTCCTGTTGCAACATTACTTTAATTCACTTTGCAGTTGGTTTATTTAAATTATTAGTTATTGTGCAACTTACTTTTCTCATTTAAAAAAAAAAAAAAGATGTTTCAACACATTTCAGCTCTGTTAAACTATCTTTTACACATGAATTAGTGTGAATTTTATTGCTGTATTTTCCCAACTTACTAAAAGGGCGATACTTTGCAAATAAAACTGCAGGATAGATTTATTATTTACAGTCCTAGTCCAAGCTTTTACATCTACTTAATATGGGTATGTTTAGTTTTCCAATGTAGTCCAGCCGCATGACTGGAATAAAACTTGTAATTGCCTCTTTGGGATTTAAAACTATTAGAGTTGTGCTTTTATGTTCCCTTTTGTTTTGCTTGAATCACTTTTTCAGGTCTATGAAGTACAGCTGGCACAATAAAAGTTTGATCAATGCATAACCAATGCAGTATATATTTCTTCCAGATATGTAAAACACAGGTGAAAAATATTAATCTATGAAAATGGTCTTTGTCAGCTACTTATTCTTGGAATTAAAATCGGTTTCAATCTTGAGTATGTGGTTTGGCCTGGAACTTTCCAGTCAGAGTTTTTCAACAGTTTCTTGTAATGTATACATTTGACATATTAAAATGAATGATATCCTGATATAGTTTCAATTGCCAGGGCAGATATTTTTTTCTCATACTGTGATACTTGAATAAAATTATCCTGGTAATACAGGAATTAGCATTAGAAAAAGCCTATACAAGCAGTCTTTGTTTCCTTACCAATTCAGTCTCCTTTCATGTATCATTGACATTGATGCTATTGGATCATATTCTCAAATCCTTTCGGCCTCAGAGTCATGCTTTGGGCATACATGAAATCACCAAATGCCTGCCAAGAAATTGAAAAATTAAACCATTCAGATTTGGCAACATGAACTGGTCTTCAAGTTCTGGAGTACATTAACCTGGTAGATAATTTAGACTGATTTAGTAGATTGATTTAGTAGCCTTCTCCAGCTAAAGTCTGACTCTTCTGGAACTGGTGGTGGTTCTGAAGGTGTTCTTCAATACAAACTAAGAATTCAGACTGGCCTTCAGATAACATTTATGACACTCTACCTTTTAAAATCAAAAGTAAAAGAAAGTAGAAAACAGGGAACATGTCAGCACATACTCTTTTGATAAAAGATTTTCTAAATAATGATGTATAAAAATATTGTAGGTATACCAATATAAAACTGCAGAGCCAGCTTAAACATGGTGATGCCAGAGGTCATGTTTTTCAGGAATTTTCACAATATTTGGTGCTTGTCTCTGAAAGTTCAGTTTCAGGATTTAAATTATTACATTAGGTTCAGAAGCAAGACCCCAAATAAAATGGGCAATAGTTGTGAATACATTTTGAAGTCACCGTTAGCAATTCAGACCCTGGATTCCTACGTTCTCTTCATGTTATATGTAGTACATCACATAGCCCTATGTTGTTCCAGAACACGATTGACTTTGTCAGGCATGTAAGCTGTCCATACACTATAGCAGAAGGCCTCTCACAGCCACACTAATGTATTAAGGAATGAGCCCACCTTCATAGGAGTGAGTGGACTTCTTACGCTGCCTACCCAGTAGGTTTGCTCCAACCTCATGTACAAGACAGATTTTGTTTGTGGAAGTGTGCATAAAGATGGAGTCTCTAGTTGTTATAAGATGGCTCTCCTAGACACTTTATATATGTATTATAAATACGTTTATTGGAACCGAACTTGCATCAAAACAAATGTGATTTGACTGAAAGCTACTGCTATAGTAGATTTGCCTTGTCTGAGTAGAGTGGAGGCTATCATACCATCCAGAACTAGAAAATACTCAAATTTCTTCCTTCTGTGTTAATTAACTTAATTATGACATTCTGAATTCTGGAGCTTATATGTGTATTTATAAATCCAAGACTCACATCCTGTTAATGCCTTGAAATAAATAGTTAATATCCATGGAAATGTCAAACCTTACTCACTGTACCTTTAGCAACACAATGAAGATATTTCGCATACTCAAACATAGTCATTAACATTAAGTAGTTAATACTCACTAGAATTATTTTGCATCTATCTTGTACATTGTCATCAAAAATAGGTGTGGCAAGAACATATTCACAAGTCCAATATGTCCCATCTTTTTTCTAAAACAAAGGATATACACAAGGTAAGAACCATGATCATTCAAGGGAAGACGCCATTAACCAAAGCCACCAAAATAAGAGAAAGTCCTCAGAATGTTCTGAGATATTCACTTTCTATATATATATTGAACAGACAACTTTTTATTTGTCAGTCCAACAGACATTTCTGACAATTCTTCCACATTATATACTGCGTGGAACTCTTCTTCTAGATTCTTCCTGTAATTGAGGGTCTCAATGTGTTCATGTAACTCTGGAAGATCTGATTCTACTGTCACTAGTAATAACCTTCCTGAAATATCTCATTGATTGAAGAAGTGACTCTGGCATTAATTGGTAGATCTCAAGGAGTTTTCCAAAACCACCTAATTTTTAAACTTTTACTGCTAATTGCAGAATCTCATGTTCAGATGGCTTTAGGCATGGTTTCTTCTGTTCTCAACTGATTGCTCAGATCTGGCAACTTCAAACAGTAAATTGCTTATCCCTTTCTAGTACTTAGGCCGTAACAGTCCTCAGCCATTTTTGAAAATCTATGAGGGGTCTTCTTGCAGCACTTACTACCTAGAGAGAGAAAAAAACCACCATGACTTAGTAGTAAAACCTCTCCCTTCTTGAAGATCAATGGGCACTCAGCTCCTATATTCCTGCTGGTCCTGAGAGTGTTAAGGAAACATGCTGGTCTGACCACTGGCAGACACTTTAGCAGTCACATTCCCAGTGCCAGAGACTTTCACTGCTGGACTGAAACACCTTCACAGTAGGTGGCTGCAGTGAGCCAAGGAGTAGGAGCAAAAGGATGCCTTGCTTGACACACCCCAATCATGCAGTCAGACCAGGTTTCCTTACTGGTTCGACCCCAGGTTTCCCATAGCAGAGTCTCAGATGTCCATAAAGCAATTTATTTATGGCACAGTAATAGAAGAAACAGCTCGAGCTGGGGAGAACCTCCAGCAAAGGAGCCCCCTCACAATCTACATGTGGGCAAGTCTAGCTTTCTCAAGTCTTCAGCTCCTGCTGTATCTCTCAGTGTCCATTCACCTGCCTGGCCACTAGTCTTCGCACCCCGTGTTATGCAAAGGATTGGCAGTTCACGGCCTCTTGTCTCTCTGGGCTCTCAACCAGAGCTCAGTCTGCATCTTGAACTGAAGCTTACAAACTGAGCTACCTGCACCAGGTGTATTCCTCAAGAGAAAGTTGGACTTGGGATGTTGAAAGTGCAGGTTCATGCCATGAATTCTTCTCTATCAGACCTGCCTCAAGAAGAGGTTTTCCCTCCCAATAACCTCCCATTCCCACTGCTTCCCTGTCAAAGTCTAGTCTCTCCATTGTGACAATACTTGTGTGTTTATATTCAAGACTACTTTTTAAAATTTACTTTTAAAAAAATTATTTCACATAAATTAAAGGATAGTTCTACTATAGTGAAGAGCTGAAGCCAGGATAGAAAGAAAATTTCCTAAAATGATTTTTCAAACAAATATTTTATAAAGCCTTGTAGTGTTCAATAACGAGAAATGTGGGCCTCTGTCACCCTCAGCCCTCTCATAGCACCATCACATCCCATCATGGGAGGATGGGAGCTATAGAATGAAATGCTTTTGTCACTCTGACATATCTCATCCTCTTTATGAAAATATGTTTATCCCATCTAGCTCTTGGTATCAGTCTGAGACTTGATTTGTCAAGGTTTAGGCCAGTTGAAACATTTGCAAAATAGTTCCCTAGTTTTGACTGTAGAGATTATGATGTGAAAAACTTCAGCAATAGAACTTCAGGCACAACTGCAAATTGGATGGTGTAAGATGTCTGTGAAGCTTCTAACACAACATGCATGTAGGATAGCTGCACTACAATTCAAATTGTGCTATTTCAAAGTAAATTACTTTCCTTTCACAGCACAACAATTATTAACTGTGAATATTTGCAGGTACTACAGGACAGACACAGAAGACAGAGTAATGGAAGGATTGTTAATTTATTTTACCAATGGTGTATAATGGTTCTTTAGCACTTCTCTTCTTCTCTCTTTGAAGAAAGAGGCTTAAGGGAAAGATGTACTGTATGTCTTTCTATCATTATTGAAATTAGATATTTGTGTAAAGACCTACAGCATCATTTGTAATGCTCCACTCTCTGAAACTGCTGCTTTAATCAAGTGTAATACAGGAAACAAGATGTACAAAGCTGGAAGGAAGATAACATGTTCAACCATACTTGGCCTTGTATGTCTTGACTCTCACAAGAAGGCCAGAGTGGCAGGTTCTGGAAGCTGAAAGTCAAATACTTAGCTGTCATAAATGCTGTATGGTGGTTCATGCTCCATATACCTTTCCACCTAAACCACATTCTCGTTCACAGCCATCATCAAAAAGGTAGAGGAGAGATTAACCTCTATTCTTCTACTGATCTAAACATCTGTGATGAAGCAACCACCAAAGAAGATCTTTAAAGTCCATGGTAAACATTATTATCCTGTTTTTTTTGGCCAGATCTTCCACTAACTAGAAACTCAGCTCCCACAGGATGCCGAAAGACCACCAGAAAACCTCTTGTCAACTCACATGGTTGTATGATTTGGATGAAGTTGCAAAATTTGTGTTAGTAAGCCTCCTTCTGCCACTACCAGTATTTCTGGACTCCTCAAGCTTTTTATCCACTGCACATGATACACATACATAAGAGATGTGACTCTGGCATGCTCAGCCATGACAGGCATGTTCATGACCCAGAGGAAAAGCATACTTCAGCTTGAACTCCTTGAAATGACAACTCCTTCCCTCTATTTTGTCATGGGCTTTCCTTCCCTCAGAGACTTTGTATGCCATGTCTCATCAGTAGATGATGGATCAGAAGGGAAACCAAAATGTTCTACTGCATATGCATGAGAACAAGACCTAATTAACAGAGGATGAGAGGTGGAAATTGGTTGTGCAAGACCTGCACGAAACACATGAGCCTTGATTTCTCTGCTCTTCTCTGTGAGCTGTCATCACATCCAAATACCTTCTGGTGCTGTGGTTGAAAGAAAATTTCTTGGGGTTGAAAGAAAATTTCACCTTTGCTGGACGTCCCCTCGTTACATCTGCTGTTGCTGGGAAACTCTGTGCAGCCTCTCCTCGAGGCTGAACCCTGTAGTCTTAATCTTTAATTAGCTTTCCCTTGACCCCCCCCCATAAGGCTTGCCACTGGAAGACTTCTCCACAGGGTGAGGAAGACATTTGCTTGTGTAAGTAAGGCCTTTCAATAAATCTCTTTAGAAGTGCTCAGGCTGAGAGCTGCCAGGACCTATAGAGAACTCTGTCTTGGCTTCACAGTAACAGGGTTTTCTGCAGAATACTCCAGAGTGGCTTCCAATTAATGTCATTTCAATTTTGTCTCTTTTGTCTCTCTGACATTGCCTGGGTTCAGGCCATTCCCAGTCATGAAGATTTTACACACGACAGAAGAAAAAGAAGTGCTGGTTTAGTAAGTCTTTTCACGAAGAGACCCCTTGCTCTCTGCAACTCAGCTAGGCACCCACATGCAAGGAGCCTGTCCCTCAGCTAAAGGGGCATCATGTACTGGGCACAGACATGAAGTAGTCCCTGTCAAGAAGTCAAGGAAGTTTTGTGGCACTGTTACTTCAGATCAGTTTCAGATGGAAACAGTCGTGTTTTTGCAAAAACTTATCCCAATACCTGCCTCAAGGCATCTTCCTACAGAGCACCACCACAAAGCTGAACTCCTAGATCTCTCCATGGTCAGCAATGGGAAATAGGCACAGTCAGAGAAAGGCATAGTTCAGGGCCCTGCTGCTAGTGCCCAGAACTGCCCTCTAAGAAGTTTCTCTCTCTCTTCATTGGTTATAGGTGGTACCTTTGAAGGTGAAACTATATTTTGGCAGTTGCAGAAAGCTGGGTGGAAGCTTCACTGCAGCTTCACTTGTATAACTACTTTTCCTAAGAAAGTTTTGCATTTCTCCTGGGTGACCACAATATTAGCCAAACACTGTGCAGTAGGGTTTTCATCTATTAGAAAGGAGGCTTACTTCCACCTTACTGCTTTTAGTCATAGGAGGATTTCCTCCTGTTTCCTTCAGCCAGGAAGTCATATAATTTCCTGAGCTTTCCAGCACTGGGCCATAAAATGGGCAACACCTTCATAGCTGGAGTCAAAGGGAAAACCTCATCAGGCATGTAGAAGTCATTCAACTGTGTGAGGAAACAATGTGTCTCACCTTCAGTCACTTGGGGTTAGCTGCCCCCGGGATGCCATGGCCTGCAAACCATTAGTTGTTGGTGCATCAGCCACCCATCCCCTAAAATCTCCAAGGGTCTTCAGGCAAAATTTCTCTGCTTTCTGGGATTATTTTGGTGGTAATGTGGTATCTAACAGCCTTCCTTTTTTTGAAGTGGCCTCAAAAATTTCTGTTGTCATCACTTATCATCAGAGAGCTTTTGCTCCATGTCAGAGAAGACCAGCTGCTGCCTGAGTTTTCTAGGTCCAACTCACATGCTCAAAGGTTTCCTGCAACAACAGCCCTGCCATGTGGACCAAATCTAGGAATTTGTGTGTTACGATGCTGCTCTCAGTGGAGAAATATTTAACTGAGAGAATGTGTCTCCAAATCATATAGTACTATAAGAAGGTGTTTGCTGGGAATACTTTTTCTGACTCTGACCACAGATTCTTTGGACTTAACCTGCTACACTTTCCACAATTCACTTCATTTTCTCTCCAAAGCAAAATAAACTCACTCTTGTACAGACCCTCTTGACATGATGCCATCTTTCAAATGACTGATTACATTGTCACTGTCTATTTCTTTCCTCAAAAGTGCTGCTACAACACTTACTCTTTTAAATCTTCCTTCCCCTTTGCGACAAGCTGCCCAACACAACTGCAGTCAAGAAAAATCTCCTAAAGGAATTGTTCTTCCAGGCCTGTATTCTGCTTTTCAAGAAGCAGCTTCACAGTTTAAAAATGAAGTAAAGAAGTCTTGGGCATGTGGATACTAGGGGTTTGTCATGAATGTACCCTGGGGTCCTGTGATCTGCTTCAGTGGTAATAGCACAGCTACATGTGGTGACTAAGCTCCTGACACCCAGGGAAAACAACAATAATAATTTTTTTGTCCATCTGAATATAATTTTGCTGTGTTGACATATATACTTTGAGTCCTTTCACTGTGAGCTTCTTCTTGCACTAGAGCTGTTTCAAGCACTGCTTAACACTTCCTTGTATTGGGACTTCCCTTGTTTTCATAAAGTACTTTGTTTCTTTCCCAATAGCATCCTTCGTGTTTCAGATTGCTGCCTCATGGCAGTTGTTTATGGACACCCTGGGACTTCTGCTATTCTTGGTACCCAGTACTAACTGGTAGATAGTCACCCAGCCCATGGCTTTCTGTTTCTTAGGGAATACTGTTTTACAGCATTCACTTCATTTGTAGTTCCTGAAGTCCTTAATTTGCTATGCAGTGATTTACATTCTGCTGTGATCCAGCTTTAGTTTATTCTTCCTGAATTTTGACTGAGCAGTGGTATTCCCTCTTGTCTCGGTCACATATGTCTACACTGTCATGTATGTTTTCACCTCCTGTCAACAGTCGTGCATCATGCACCCTTTTCTCAGGAAATCTTGTGTGCTGATAACAGGCCAGCAGGTGTTTCCTACCAAATGCTGTGGCTGCTCATCTCTTCTTCCAGTCCCATCTACCTTGCCCAGGATGGGCAGTTTATATTCAGAATATGCTGCAAGGTCCTGATAAATTATAGCCTATAACACAGGGAGCCTGTTTTTTTGCAGTGATCAGTATGTATCCAGGCTGTCATTTTTTTCCTCTTTGTACCCACTTTAGAGGTTTGACTACTTTAAATCATACCCTTTTCTTGGACACTGATGTTCCTTTGCATCTCACTCATGGAAGTAGCTGGTGAAATACCTGAGTTATTAGTACCAGAACCTTGGTAGGTGACTTATTTTTGCAGTTTCCAGTTTTGCCCATGTTTCTGGACACAAAAGTTAGAAAAATACCATTTTACTTGCCTCTGCTATGGAATGGATTCCACATGTATAAAGTTTTTTATGAAGTGAAACCATTTTTCTGTTGTTAGGATTGATTTGACAGCATGTCAAACACATAGAGAGATTCTGACCTTTCCCTTTGCAATCTGTAGCTCTCCAACAACAGGGGTTGAAGAACTCTGTATTTCATTAGTCCTACTAATGCAAGCAGTGTTAAAATCCAAATGGAAGCTCTCTTTTGCTCTTCTTGTGTCTCATGAATACAGAATACTGTTTCCTCAGCTGTTTATTCAAAACTGAATATCACAGGTTCTCCTTTGGCCCTATGCAGCTAATCAGACCTAGGAAGCTAGCTACATTGTTATCCTTCTCTTTGCCATGTACTGTAGCCAAGAAGAGTGCTGTGTCACTGCTGCTGCTGGAGTTTCCTTGGGGGTGCTCTCCAACTGCAGGCACCAACTGCACTGTACACCCTGTACTTTTCTGTTTGCTTATGTGTCATGCTTCTGCAAAATGATTTACTTTGTGGTTGGACTCAAACAGCCTTATCAAAATGCAACTCTTCAGTAAAGGTGTAATGAAACATTTGGACCACATAAAAACAGAATGTTTCGCTATTTTGCACAGGGAAGTTTAGGAAGAGGGTGAACAATTTCTCAGCTGTTGAGTCAGCATTTGGAGGGAGAGGGAAGTAAGGGTGAAAAGGATCTCCCTAAATGGCCAGAGCATTATTTTCTTTTAGCATAGTTTTGATGGTCAGAATTGGAAACAGTGTCAGAACACAAAACTGCATATAAAGGAAAATGATGCTTCAATCTCAATTCAAAAGCAAATTCACAGCTGCCTGTAAATAAAAACTAGGACCAGCTTAGTAGACCCCACATCTGCCTGCACTTCAGGCTGATGTGTGCACGTGGTGCTGAGTCCCCATAATATGCTGTCCCAACAGGCAATGTGTCCTATGTGACAGTGAACACCTGCATAACAGAGTGCTATAGGTCCAGACCAGGGCTGCCTTATATACATATATCCATGTCCAAAATGACTCTCACCTGAGATTTTTAAAGATTGCCAAAGGGTGCAGATAGAGAACTCGATGGGAATGGGGCATGGAAAACAATTTGCCTCTATTGGTTCTGAATGTGTTTGAAAATCTGGTTATGTTTCAAAGATAGTAATGATTTTGGTGAAAGTAAGTTTGATTATTTGATCCTACGAGTTGTTTGATTTTTGCCTGAGATGACATTCCTATGGGACAAATTTTATTTATTTATGCTTGTATTTTCTCCTAATTGTTTAGGATGCAATTGAGTATGATAGAATTTTTAAAAAATATTCTTATTAAAGAATGACTAAAACTTATATCTTCATCTATAGTGGTAAAAAGATCCTTTTAAGTAGCATTCTTTGCCCATATTAGTTCTTTCTTCATCAAATATTTTGTCACAAATTCCTTCTTACTAGTATTGGATTTCATAATTGAAAATAATAATATTTTAGAAATAATATTAATAGAAAATATTTTCTCACTTTGTAATTGTTTTCAAATACTGATGGTATATATTGGAATTTTTGTAGTAAACAGAGAATTAAAACTTACTGACTGTTAGGGGGAAAAGAATAATTGTCATGGTCTAGCAGAGCTTGGGTTTTAGTTAAGGAGGAATCCATCAGACACGGAAGTGATTTTTTTACAAGGGGCTGCAGACAGCTTCCTCTAGGCCTGACAAAACCAATCAGCTGGCTAGTTTGAATATTGACAACTCTGTTAAGCCACTTAAGAAGCTTGCCATGCAACTTAAATGTGAACCACATTTAGGTATGAACAAGCCTGGGAAAGCTCTCTCTTGCTTCTGGCTTTTTGGACAGGTACCTGGGGGCCCGCGCGGCCCGGCGAGGCGCGGCTGGGCCCTGCCCATGCGGTCTGGCAGGGCCGGGGCCACGGCCCTGCTCTGTCGGGGCCCCGCCAGTGCGGCCGCAGAAAAATGAAATTCTACACCAAGATGAGCTCCGGCCGCTGTCAGGCAGAGATCATGTGACCAACAGTAAGAGTAACTCTTTCAGCACTGTAAGATTCCACAGAACAGCCGAAACTTGCAGACATCAATCCTCTCCCAAGTCAAAGGAAAGGGAAAGATGAAGGCACATGGAAAAAACATCATAGAGACCGAAGTCAGTGAAGAAGGAAGAGCTGAAGCCCAGAGAGAGGAGAAAGAGGAGATGCTTCAAACCTAGAAGCTGAAATTCTTTTGTAAAGCTATGGTGATGAACTGTGATACATCAGAGAACCCCCTGTAATTTTGTGAAAAGCATGGGGGGGTGGAGCGTTCAAACCGCAGCCATGAGTAAAAGTACTTGTGCTGAAATAAGCAAATGTTGAAGTAGCTGTGATCTAATGAGAAGTTTGAACAGAAGGAGATGAGAGATTAAATGAAGACCCTTGCTCCCAGGGAAGAAGAAAACCTCTGTTCCTAGAGATGAAGATGATCCTAGAGATAGATGAAGAGAACCTTTGCTTCTGAACAGCTCATCCTTAAAATGGGACCCTACTAGCTAAAGATTGAACCCTCTAAAACACTTGTGGGGAAAGCTGTAAGTCAAGGGAAGGGACTTTCACATGCGAGTAGAGAGCCATTCTGGGCGGCTGCCTTGCTGTGACATTGAAGCCATGAGAGAACTGTTTCTTGTGGAGAAGCCTCCATAGCACACTGAAAAGAGACTCCTCTTCCTAAGTGAACTGAAGAAAGACTAATATGGAGGTGGTAAACTGACTGGAAGAAAAATCCCAAGTTTTGTCTCTTTATGTTCAGTGGGAGAAGACAGGAGAAGAGGGGGGAGGAGAAGTGTTCTGAAGGTTTATTCTGACTCTTATTATTTTTTCTTTTAGTTCTGTTAATAAAGCTTTCTTTATATTCTTTAAAGTTTTGTGCCTGCTTTGCTTTCTCCTAATTCTTATCTCACAGAAGGAAAATAAGTAAGGAATGGATTGTGAAAAAAACCAGTACACTATTCACTTGCAATCCCACACAGACATCATAATAACAAATTATCATACATCGGTGTAGGTATACAAAGAAAAAATAGGGGTTTCCTCATTTCATAGGAATGATTACATTTTGAATTATCTTATATACATCTAATAGGACAGGGGAACCTTGAGAGGTAATCAGCATCTGAAAATCTCAAAACAAAAATTGGATTCAAGTTTAGAAGATACTCCTATTGACTTGGGCCCATTTTGCACTTAGATTTTACAAACGAATGATGGTATACCAGAGGGGACAGAATTTGTATCTGTAAAGTGTACATTAGCTTAAACTCATTCTTGGAACAATATAGAATTATACTTTATTGAAAGTATAACTGCAGTTGTACCATAGTTCTAACAGCTGTAGGTTAAAATTCTAAGCTTAGTATGAAATGAAAACAAAATTAAAAAGAAGAAGCAAAATGACTTGCTATGATATTGCAGAGGAGCTAGAGAGAACTTGCACTTCACTGTGCTGTAAGTGCATGCTGATGGCAAGTGATCAACAATATGCATTTCAATCTTCACAACACTTGCACAACTGTCAAAGTGGCACCAAATAGCAGATATTTGATCAAAGCTTTTGAACAAGGACCCAGTGAACTTACAGAGGACTGTTTTAAGGCCAGCCATTTCCAGTCTCAGTAATCCTGAAGGAGAGACAATCAGTCTCACTAGGGGAGGACCAAAGATTTCCTCCAGCTGTAGGGGAGAGAGCAAAGTAAAGTGCCCCAAAGAGGTACCAGGACTTCCTCCACTGACCCCCGTGAAAACTAGCTCTGCTCTGACACCCTGAGAAGAGCACTGGTAATCAGCCTACAGATATTTTGGCATCTGGGTATCTTACCTGACAGACATACAGTTGTCTTCAATGTCTTCTCAAACGTCACTAAAACCTGGGACAATAGCTGTCCAGTCATACCAAGTTCAGGTATGAAGAGCAGAAGGACTGTTTAGATGTATACAAAGAGGCATACCTACAAGTGTGTCCAAGGAGGAAAAGACAACAGCACAGCAACCTAAAAAGCTAATCACTTATCCTGGGCTTTTCTGGGCACCACTGAGTTTGACTTCTCAGCATCAGGAATTGCTTAGACGATGTAACTGGTAAGATGGGAAATAGCCCTGTCCCATCAATCACACAGAAAGAAGGCTTTTTACAGGTTCCCTTCAGCACTGAAATCAGGAGATCTGCAGCAGCTGCCCTGCTTTAAAGATCTGACTGTTCAGAACCATCAGTGAGTTTCATGGTTGCAGTGACTCACTGCAGGAAGTAAATGAATGGGAAAACCAGGAAGAAAAAGTGATTAAAAATGAAAAGCAAAAAAAAAGTATTAAAACCCCCCAGCAATCTTAGTATCTTAGACCATGTATTCGCGCTCCATTCTTCTAACAAAAGACAATTATGAGCTTGCGCGTGTGCACACACACTCTTGCTTATTCTATGCTTTTTCGCCTCATCTGGCAGCCGCTTTCCGGTCCAGCAGACACTAACATCTAATGAGACAAACTTCCCATTTTCAGACTAATCAGTCGGCTGCACTAATTGCAAATGCAAATATGCAAATTTATATTAATTAATTACTCTGCTAATTAGTTCTGCAGTCTTTTTGGGGTAATAAATCATTGTGCAGTGGAAGGGAAACACATCCTGTCCTATTTCACTCCACATAAAAATTTAATGTACTAATTGAAGAAAATATATTAAAAAAACCCTGATTCTGACTCTACTGATAGGTTCCCTATAGAAAGGTATGATTGTAAGAACTCTTGCACATCCCCAGCAAATGCCATCACTAAGGTGCCTGTTAGCAATTTAATTATCACATTATGAGCTCCAGGAAAAGCCAGTTTGCTGTGCTGCAGGCTGTGACTCTGAGCTCCATAGTTGACACATTTTGCAGCAAATGCTGTTCATACATCCATGAAAGATAATCTGGAGGAAAACACTCAGTTTACTCTACCTGAATGTTCTGTTAAGGCTTGCACTTAAATCCCAGGAATCTGGGTCTGCTATATATACACTTTAATTCTGCAGCCTCATTAGATCACATTTGAATGGGTTGTTCAGGGAAAATGAAGAGTAGCTGAAGAAGAAACTGCTTCCAGAGCTCTTCCCTGGTCTTGAATTTTGCTTTGTCTCTGATCCATTTCAATAGGGAACTTTCAATTCCCCATCTGGCACCACCTCTCCCTTGCAATCCTTACCTTGCCATTACACCGTGGGAATAGGGAGGGTCATTCCACTGCCCCTCCACTGGTGCTTTGCCCAGCCTCAGGTGATCTGTAGTCTTCTTTCCCCACACCAATATCTGGAAGGTGCAGTGAGTTCCCCATACCGACTAAATGTCTCAACAATGGCACTCAGGGAATCATGCTCATAGAACCTTAGGTACTAAAGCCTGCCAAGATGTGAAGGTCAGTGTGCAAGGTGGGACTTATTCTACGTTTTCCTTTTTTTTTAGGACAGGGAGAAAACCCATCCCCATAGCATAACAAACCCAATGGCACCTGGCTGTGAAAAAAGAATCCCTTCATCAAATGAAGCTAAGCCAACCAGTTCATTACAGGCATTTTGAGAGCCAAAGACCCTCCGAAGAGGTTTAGAAAGGCATTGAGCAAAGTGAACCCTCTTCTGTCATCCAAGTTCAGGCTAACTAGAAATCCTCCACAGCTCCCAGGATTTTTCATCCTCCACTTGCTTACTTTTTTCACAGCTGTGTACCATTGTTTCCATTAATGTGAAACATCTACAGAGAATTTTCTTGAGTGTTTGAATGTGTCTTAAGTTAACCTGCCTCATAGATGTAGTTTGGAAACCAGTCAAAGATGTTATAAAAGTCAACAGAGGACTTTTATTTTCAGAAATTCAGACAACTCACCTATCATACTCTTCCATAATTTAGAAAAATGTATCTAAAGCTTTAGCAAATGTTTTGCTTTATGCTTTAAATTATTTGTTTTAAATTGAACAATAAATGAGATTTACAGGTAATTAAATTCCAAGGGCCTTTATCATTCTAGATTCAACCAGAAGTTGAGCTGTATACTTTTCTCATAGTTTGAAACCCTAGGATAGCTTCTTTCTTATTTTTTTTGCTTTCCTATCCAAACACTGGAATAAAATGCTGCTAAACTGATAACCTGAAGTCCTGTGACTTAGGCTCTAGGAAATAAAGGAAAATTTAAAAAACCCCGAAAATAGCTTAAATTGAAAGAGCAGTTTATGGAACAAGCAAAGATAAAATTGATTTTTCAAACAGTTGTCATTTTTGTTTGAAATACAAATATACATTAATGGCTATGCCATTCAACATCATGCAAATTAAAAAACTTATTTAAAAGCAAACCACCTTTGGTCTTTCTAGGTTTGCAGGATCCTGGAGTCACATGGAATCCAAATTATTTGTTGTAGAGTGCAGGCCTCCCCACCAGCTGAGAATTTTGCAGCTGCTTTTTTTTTAACGTCTACAAGATCTCAGAGATTTGTAAAGATTTTAACAAAACTCAACAGGTGCCAGTTAAATAATGAATAGATACAAGACTGTAATGTTTTGATTGTCTGTAGTGTGCTTTAAAGAGTTGCATTTAAATTGTAATTGTACTAGGACATGAGATGTAACTAAAGACATTTGATAAAACCCATCCTTTGACGGGTTTGCTTCTATTAGAAAGCTTCAACAGAACAGGCATATTTTGCAAATTGTAGTAGGTATGAACAAAAATACCCTTTTTCTTTTTCTTTTTCTTTTTCTTTTTCTTTTTCTTTTTCTCTTTTTCTCTTTTTCTTTTTATTTTCTTTTTCCTTTTTCTCTTTTTCTTTTTATTTTCTTTTTCCTTTTTCTTATTGTGTTCAGAATACTTACATATAGTCAAAAAAAAGCAATGCTAATAAAAATTCCATCATGATAATCTGTGTTTATGCCACTTCACTTACTTCTGGCTGATAGTCATTCTCTTGTCAGTACTGTAAAATCAAGACTTTTCTTAACATATAGAACAGCAAGACCCATTTGGTATCCAAGATGAAACCCAGATGAGTGTTAAGATTGACAGTGTTTTCACCCTTGTAATTAGCTATTCACACAAATGGGGGTTTAGTTTGCACTTATGCTTGGAACATGGCACCTCTTCATACACAGAGCATCATTCACATGTTAACATTTTCACTTTTGTTTTTCTGTTGGCAAGTAAACCAGCATACTTACTATGGAGTTCTGTTAGCTGTATATTTTGTTTATACTTTTCACTATTTATTAGTATTCTGTTCAAAAATAATTTAGTGTGAGCAAAGCATGAACAAGAACTATGTGATGCTCTTCTCCTTTACCCTGCTCTGGAGGAGGACCTCACCTGCCTAAAGCCACTCTGCTGCTTCCAAGTGGATAATTTCCATAGGCACAGTGCTGGGGCACTGCTTTCCAATATCTTTTTCTTTAAGGGTAAAGATCCCTCTCCCTCCCTTGCTGAGGGAAGGATGGGTGGCCTCAGTATAACAGAATATGTACCACACTGCTGAGCTTATTTGCAGTCTTTTTCTTGCTTGTGTACTGACTCAGTAATGTCTGGAGGAAGGGCACAGAACTAGGAAGCCTTATGGCAATACAGCAATGGTTGCCAGAAATTCATCAAGGATTTTGATGGGTTCTGAACAAGTCTGTTCATTCTAAATTGAGGAATAAAAGACTCAGTGATACAAGAGAAGCAAAGGGATGGTTAAAACATCTCTGTTTTGCTAGAGCTGAGCTTTGACCGATTTGCTTATGCACACTAAAGGTTTAAACAGAAAAAACCTCCAAGATTAAACATCCTAAATGGACTCAGTACAGCTCAATATGTACTCAGGCTAGACAACACACTACCGCAAGAAGTGGATTTCCAAAATGTATGTTTGGAAAAAGGAATTGATATGCATATCAGAGTTACCATAATTAATTATAGTAATGCTTTTGGGTCATGCTTCAGGGCTCTCAAAATTCAGCAACTGTTAGAGAACAGGCTGAGATTTAACAAGAGTAATCTCTTTTTAACCTTCATGTACAGACTTTAGGGGTATCTCTACATCAAAGGCTAATGCTAGAAAATATATATGAGATAAGAATGATCTTAGGTCTAAACAAATACAAAAATTACTATGTTCTCAGCTGTGGATTATATGTCTATGTGGTCCTTCGTCTTATGGGAATGAATGGCTCTTGGAAGTTCGTTTAGTCTATTTTCTAATTCCTTATAAGGCTAGACTGCAAAAGGAATGAAGAAAAGGTTAAGGAAAACTTGATCACTCAAGTGATCAAGCAATAGAGGTAGCATAATACCTCTATTGTCTTTTGTACCCAACAAATTAATTAATATTGTTTATCTCTTCAGAAACAATTGCATCCACAATGGACAAGAGGACAACTATCAGGCTAAATTAACATAAAGATCACATATAAAATCACTGGGGGAAAAAAGAAGAACAGACTAATGGTGGAGAAAAGAGAAGCCCTAAAGGCAAACAATAGAATTAATAAGTATGGTAAATGCAAACCACCTAAGCAAAAAATAAAAATAATGATTCGGGAAATAACAGTGAAATAGGAAAATCATTTTTCTATACTGAAGCTGCATGTCCTCAGCTCTTTGCCTCCAGGGACTCCAAGCACAAGGATGCCTTTTCACCTTAGTAAGATATCCAGAGAAGCAAATTGAGAGTGCTGCCCATCTCTCTTACAGGAGTAGAGTGCTGCTTTCGTCTCTCTCCCACACTGATGCAATGCCATCACCACAGCTCAGAGAGGACATCTGTATGAGGAACCACACTTGGGGCCAGGCCACGGGAATATTAAGATATAGCAATGGGGTAGCCCATGGCTGGGACACTGTAGTTTACAGCTGCCCAAGGAAGCAGCAAGAAGCATCTCTAATACAAATCAAGGCATAAAGCAATTCAGTGCTTCAGGGACGTGTGCAGGTCAGAAAAGTGAAGCTAAACCACCACATCCCTACTGAAGAGAAAAAGGTCTGGCTTCCTTTTTTTTATTGTATTTCAAAGTCCTTCGCTCAACTTGGGGGATACCTCACTGTACCACACTGAGGCAAAAACAATAAGCCTGAGACATAACAGGTTAAAATGAAGTTGCGGCTGCAAAGTACCTTGAAATAGTTGGGAAAAATGAAATTAGAGAATTCTTCCAGTGAGTTATCACAAAGATTCCATGTTTGTTTTCAATCCCAGCCATGATGAAGTGTTGAAATATTTGGTTGGTATACTCCCTCACAGTATTTTCAACAGAAAAACTGCATTTAAATTTCAGAAGCTGACCATTTCCATGTACACAGTAGGGAGGAACAGATTATTGCCAGACACTTAAAAGAGATAAATGCCTATTTAGTGAAAAGCTGAAAGAAAATACTGTCTTTTAGTTAAATTTTTTTTCATAATTTCTTTTAAAGTATCTTAACTATTTCTCCTTTTCAGCATTTTATTTGTCCAGAATCTAATTTATCTTTGTGCAGTAACACAATAGGAACTATGAAGGTTAAGTTTGTAGCTGATCCTTAAATCACTGTTCCTATATAAATCATGTAAATTCACACCTTTTCCTCTGTAAGAGCAAAGACACATTTGTCATATTTGACTCTAGCTTTACATAAACAAAGGTTAAATAAAGCATTAGCACACAAGATTTGATCAAGGCAAAGGTTTTTTGACCATACACCTACAACTTAAACATCTGACTTACATAAAAATGGAGTATTCCATTTCTCTGGAATAGAAGAGGAAGCACAGTTAGGTCTAGATTGATTTTATCAGACTGTGAACTGGCTGTGGTGTAAATTGAGAAATACTTGAACTATATTGGGGTGGAGAGGAACAGAAAAATGTTTATGCTGTGCTGCATTACCTCCACGTGCTCCATAGACAGCAGTATTACTGACCTTTTATTTTTCTGCCCTGCCCTCTGTCTATCCTCTTCTAGCTCACAGCACCATTGCGCCAGATAAATAGTCATCGGTGCCATCACTCTTGCCTCAATCTATCACTTGTAAGATATTTGAAAAGGCAATCAGCCCAGCTGGAGAAAGCATAAAAATGGAAAATATATTTGTGCTTAGAAAATGGAAACATTATGTTTATACTTGGGACTTGAACATGCCGAGCTCTCAAGTGCTTCTTCAACTGCCTGAGCACCCTTTTTTCCTAATCACTTGTAGATATAATCATTGTAGATATAAATTTGGCTGTGTGCGTGTGGTAGCAGTGTGTATGGAACTCGCAGTAATATTCACAGCATTCACCTCTGGGAAGTGGTCCCTTATGGTTTCAGTCAGGAACATATGTTTTAAGCACATAGTCAGAATAGAGATTTTGTTATTTTCCTTTGAGGATGAAAAAGAGAATTGTTTCCTTCCATAATCATCTCAGAATTTAGAATTAGGTCAATGGGAAGGGCACATGTGCAGAGACTGAAAGTTGCTGAGCTCTCAGTGTATGTCTCATTGTACATCTGACTCACTATGGGAGCTTGAGTGATAGCCTCTCTGTCTATGAAACACTCCCTGAACCAGCAGGTACTGAAGCTAAATTTCAGTTTATACAATGCTTTAAGATCTCTATTTGCCACGTGCTTTTAGAAGTGCAAGGTAACTTTCACAAGTACAGAAAGTAAAATAAAGTAGATTTCTCTTGAACAACTCAAATGAAAATCCGTGGTGCTTTGAGTATTTTTTCCAGCCATAGATGGAATTTGCCATTTTAATAGTTTTTATTCTGTAATGATACTTTTGTGCATAAACAGTCATTAACTTTTCATCAGTGTCTTCATTGATTAAACAGTCCCTAAGTATACATTGACAGCATGGCTCGTTATGGACCCTTGTCATTTAAAATGGAAGAGAACGGAGGTTGTGTGTGTGTATACATCTCCTTACTCCCTCTCTTTCACAAACTGTAAGGTTTAACAGTAGTTAATACTAGATCATAGCACTTCTAAATAAGAATAGCCCTGGCAATTCTAACTGGTATTCCAATTAGTCTGACAATTCTACTAATTAAGAACATTAAACTTTTAAACAAAGGCTATCTTTTTTGTGTTGTGTTTGGCAAAATGGAATTGAGGGTATAAGGAAGCCTGGACCTCTACTTCCAAGGATTGCTGATGATTAAAGGAAAAAAAATATTTGGGGAGCATGTAGAAACATTTAGATACGGTAGTTAAATAAGAAGCATAGGCTATCTGAATTGTAGAATTCAGAATATTGAAAATGATAGAGAAATTGATTAAAAAGTGAAAACTGCAAATCCACAATACATGGCTGAAAGAGGTTTGCCTTTTGGAAATACTGATTTAAGCCAGGTGCTATAGGGATTTCAGTACATTAGGCAAACTGAGACATTCCTTTGTTTGAAGAAAGATCACTTTTCTAAATGTTCTTTCCTTCAGATATGAAACAAAAGCAAAGAAAAAAAGTATGTTCCACAATGTAAATTTTTCAGTGAATATTTGTTTCAAGTCAATAATTTTTTTAAAAATTGCTCTGGTTTTTGTTTTACATATTATATGCAGTTTTCAAAAGAAGCATCCTTTCAAATCCCTTTGAAGTGATTTAAAGATCTTACTTTTCATAATTACCTTATTCTCAGAATGAAATTTCATTACAGTGCACTTAAAACACAAAGTTTTTTGCCAAAAAATAAACACACTCTTCTGAAAGAATTTTTTTTTTGCCACTTTATGTTACAAGGTCAAACTGCAAATATCTTCTTCATAATCAAGATTTCTGTTTCTATGCGACTAAGAGCATTTGCACAGAGTCTCTGCAAAAAAATCTTATTGTTAACTTGTGCCACAAGAACCAAATGAATAACAGACTGCATGGAAAGCAATATTTACTCCAAAGCCCACCAACCTGAGCATCACAGATTTCATTCTTCCAGCACCCAGTCTTCAAGACATAGTGCAGGAACTATGAATCTCTCAGGATTTGGTCTCATGCCGTAATGCCAAGTGTATTTCCTATGTCGCCTCACCAAATCATTACTGCGCTGCCTGTATTCACACTGTTTAAGGATTTAGAGATACTGGGAGAGATGGCTATTCTAGTCTCCATCTGCTGACATCAGCTGTCTTCAAAATTCATAGCAAAGTACCCTTTTGAGAGAAATTTTACCTAGATGGCTTTACATAGCAAGATATGTTACAGGTCCAAATGCAGAATGCAGACTCCAGCATGCCTCTCTAAGCAGAAAGCACACTTCAACCCAAGTCCACATAAAATTCCTGAACACAAGAATGAAACCCTGAACATACCATAGTACAGTCTTCAGAATACATGCCTTTGAACAATTTGTTAAGTGCAATTTTTTTTCTCTCCTGGACACACTGCAATAATAAGACATGAACTGCTATACGTATTTCTCAAAAAATGGCAACTGAATTAAAGATGATCAGAAAGAAACCAAAATAAAGCCAGATGCATCAGATATATATTGTCTAACACTGTGAAAAATACCATGGGAAGAAAAAAAGGATTTCTAACTTGCGAAAATATATGCATATTCATTACTGTTTCTGCTGACCACTGACTGTTTCAGCATTCTGCAAACTGTGCCCTGTATGAACTTTTCCCAGCACTTCAAGAGCTTAAAGAGGCAGGCTCACAGTAAGGCCACGCAAGCCAGGTAGAAAGTTAATACGGCAACTAGCACAACAGAGGAGAACCACAAGCAGGATTCAGGCTCAGCAAGCCACACTCCCTTCTTAGGAAAGGGATTTTGCCCTGAAAAGAAGGCTTTTTGCCAAACTTCTAGGTGCATTCTTGCCACGGTTGTTTTAAACTATTTGGAGATTCAAGTTAGTCCTCATCCTGAATGAAAACTTCAGGTTGCGGAAAGATACGCAGTTTCCTTTGCACGTCCTGTTAGGTGAGACCAATTGACGGTGGTTACCTTCAAAACCAACACTGTGTACTCAAACTGTGACATTGATTTTCATGACGACTGATGGACAAGGAAGCTGGCAAGCTGTAGGGTTTACACAACTCCTTAGAGATTGCTCAGACATAAAGGATGTTAAATACAAAAAGTACTGTTTACTTCATCTTGTACTTAAGTGCATGATAACCTCACCTCTCTTTACAGCAGATCATGTTTTAACATGTACATCATCATGTACAGCTTAATGTTGATTTTGGAAAACTTGACAGACTGTTTAGACAATGCTGTATCTGAGTGGGTGTCCACATATTTTATAGAAAACCTCTATGCGGGTGTAAGCAAAATCCCCTCTTGACTCCACTTCTTTAATTGTATACTTGAATAGATGGGAATTAAATTTGTTAGGTTAAGAATCTAAGAAAACTACATCTTACAACACCAGTGTATCTGCTTGTTCAGCAAATTTGGTGAAAAACACTTTAAAATGGGTTTTTATAAAGATGAAAAACATCACTTACTCTGAAAGTAGATCTGCAGCTAGAAATAATAGAATTTTTCATTCCTCACTGAAAAAATTGTTCTTTAAACATCAGTTTTTCCAAAATGATTTTGGGAAAATATCATTACAGCCCTATCTGAATTCAGCACCATTTTACAGCTAAGATGAAATAATCTGTGCCTTTCACTTCCTCAGAAGCTTGGGGATAGAATCCAGAAAACAGTTTTATAAATTCCTGTTATATTTGCAGTCAAATTCCACCACTGAATCTCCAGGACTGTCAGGGGAAAACTGATCCTGTGGGTAAAAGACCTCAAATGTTCGAGCTTGTCTTGAGGTAAAATTAGATGGTCCACCTTCCGCTGCTTTCAAATCAGCTGCATATAGTGAAAGCTGCATATAGTTTTGTGTAACAAGAAAAAGCAGGAAGGCTAGATGATTCAGTAACTGTATACATCATCTCTGAAAAATAATTTCTGGTGTGTTTATCAAATAGACATTGGACTCTTCATTACTCCTAACCTTTGCATTGAGCATTTTAAATCAGTTGAAAAAGTTCAGGATCAATGCTGTAAGATCCTTATGCCTCCCTTTTCCTCCTAGAAAGTAGCATTTCCCTGCTTCATTCCTATAAAAATTTAATTCTGGCACTAGCTTCGATTTGCTTATTTTGCTTTTTGTTTTTTTAATCCAAAATTACCTTTCTTTTCAATAGGGAAAGATCCCTGGTAAGCTTTTTAAGTACATGCATTATCACATGTTGCAGATGCTGTTTGGCAATCATGGATGCTAGGAGCAGTCAAAAGTGTAACACAGATTTGAGAAACGTAAGGGACGCCACAGTTCATTAACAGCTTGGGATGCCTGATTGCACAGATTTTCTGCTTTTTGAATGAAAATTTACTTATCTTAGTCAGGCCAGTATCTCAGGAAAAGTCCTGTCCAAAAAGGGTTATAAATTCAGATAATAAAAGGCAAACCAAAATGAGCATATATTTCCATTACAGTAAGCCTGAGTCATCCTGCTCAACACTTAATATTCTTTCCTAAAAACAAGCACCTCTTCTGAGCTGTTATGAAACTACCTGCATACTTGTGTGTAGAGAGAATGGCAACTGTAGCTTTGGCATTTACTTCTGTCAGCTACTTGCCTTCTCACCTTTAATAATGTGCATTCAAAATAGGCTTAAAGTTTGGGGTTTTTTACTTTTATTTATTTATTTTCCTAAGGCATTCATGCGTGTAAGAAGGAAATTATGACTCCTACATAGGAGCTTACAGCCTGCCTGGACTTAGTGAAGTTTCATGGGGCTAAAGAAGTCACTTCTCTAGCCTGCGGGCTTTCTCCCTGCTGAGTTTCAAAGGTCTGCCGCAAATAACAAAACTGTCAGACTGTCTTATAAAGTTTGCAAGGAACAATGACAAAGTTGCCCTTACAAAGCATCCTTTAATTTGATGGGAGGGAACTGTCCAACAGAAGCTACTGTTACTCTTAGGTTTTATTTTACACTTCTGTCAAGTCATCATTAATTCAACTTCTTGGTTTCGTTGCATTTTAAGATTCAATTACTAGAGAGATGCCTCTACCCGAATTAAGGTGCAAATGAGACCATATGTCAAAGTCAATAGTACGGATTTTATTTAACAGTAAATGTGAGAGAGAAAGAAATAGGCAAGGGGGAGAGCGGTTGGAGGGGAGAAAGAGAGTGAGAGAGAAAGATAGTCACCACCTCGTGGATTCAGACCGTGTCCTGTTGCCGTTCTTCAGATCTTCTTGGTGAAGGGACTCCCATGAAAGAAAGGTCAGTGGGTTAATATACATTCAGCTATATGTGGGAACGCCCAAGCACCTCCCCTGTGCTGGAGGGGAGAGTTTTACACTGTCTTTTGCAGCACTGAGGATCTGTTGAAACACTGTATCGTGTGCAGTCCTCTGGTGGAAGGCCTCAGGAATGTGTCTGTGGGCTATGGCCTCCCCCGCGGGACCCAGGCAGAGCCGATTTTCAGGACAGCTGCTGGGTTTAGCTTTTCTTGTGGATACAATCTTGTCCCTCAGCCTTGTTTACTTTTCCTTAGAACTGATATAATTGGAAAATGGTAAAACCTTTAACTTATCTGAAATTCCCATCAGGTGACTCAGTCCCAATTCCAGGAATCCAGGAGGCATATTGGGAGGAGGTGGGACAGGTAGAGGGGACAGGTAGTGGGGATGGGTAGGGAGGACAGGTGGGGGGTGGGCTTGGGTAGTTGCAGATGAGCAGTTGCTTCTTTATACTGTTTGCTATAGTGGGCAAAGTCCTTTGGTGACCTTAACAGTANTATATATATATATATGACTTTAAATCCTAAGCAAACTGCTCATCTTGTGACATGTGCTTTCTGTAAGGCCACTCTGCTCTTCTGTGTCAGTGTTGTAGCCATGTGCTTGGAGCTCCCACCACTTCCTGGAGAGGCTTTGCCCCAGCTTGACCACACCATATAGAGTGCAGCACGTCATCACTCCATGTGGGATGGATAAGTCTGTCACAGGGAGAAGACTGCAGAAAGGGAGAAAAAAGTATTTGGAACATCTACGCAGGTGATCTAGGGAGACTATCTCATCAGGCACCTCTTGCTGAGGGAGATTTGCAGTGGGGAGAAAAAAGCAGCCCATTACCTGTAGAGACATTGCAAGCAAGTTTTTGCAAAAAAAAAGCATACATCATAGCTCTGGGGTCTTCTTGGGGAAGGGAAAGCAGCGCAGGTCTCTTCTGGGGTCACACACACCCACAGTATTGATCCCTAAAGATTTTAGCTTGTTATACATTTTTCATATATTTGCAACTTTGTAAACTGTTAATAAACAGTTATATATGTCCTTGTATTTTTCCTACCGTTTCTCTTAGATATTAGAATAATAAGCTAACCCTTCTAATGCATACTTGGAATTCGGTTTAGTCCTATCCTTAAGAAGAAGAAGCCTGACAAGGACATTTTGTTTTCCACTAGAACTTAGAAGACATAACAAGAAATGGGGCAAAGAAGCCCCCGGAACAACTCCAGTGGGGCAGAACCCAGGGGAAATTACCTAACCAACTGCTCTTCTAATTGGACAATATTTTTAAAATATGCTAATTTGTTAAACTTATAAAAATTATAGCTATCCGATGCCAGATGTGTCCATGACAATGGGGGCACGTGGAAGCTTCCAATAAAGACCTGCTTTTTATTTCACTATTTTAACACTGTTGCAAGTTTTGTTTTGTTTGATTTTAGGCAACACTATGTCTACTAAAAGGAACTAGCTGCAAGGTCCATGAAAAAACATGCATTGATAGGAGCAGAGATTCTCAAAATGGAAACACAGAGGAAGCACACCTATGAATCACTGTAGGCATCAGCAGAAGAAAAGGAGGACAGTCATCATCACTGACTAGCTCTTTGACAGAGATTGCCATTAAAGAATGAATGATGATGAGCAGTGTCCTAGAGCCAAGTGCTCCTGCAGCAGCTTTTAAATGTTTACAAACTTGCTGATCTCAGACTATCCTCAAGGTAGGGTAGCAGAGAGTGTGACAACTCCAGTCACCAAGTATGAATGAAAAAAATATTTTTTCAGATGTACCATAGGGCTGCTTCACACCACAAAGCAATAGCAATGATCTTAACGCCCTGCAGTTTTAAGAAGTGACACAGCTACGTGACTGGTCTGACTAGAATATTTTACCCCAGGGAGAGAAGAACCTTAAATCCCATATTCCTGTGAAGTACACATCACCTCTTGATCTGGTACTAAAACTTTCAGGCTATATTGTGCCTTTACTTTTCTAAGTGAAAGGTATTTTACTGATTTTAAAAAAAAAGTATTTTCCATTTTAAGATAATTTGGTTCCACCATCTCTCAACTTCTTTATATTAGTGTGAACCAGGAGTAACTCAAAATTAATAACATTATCCCAAATGTATATTGTATCTACATGAGACCTACTCTAGTCATGTGTTTCAGAAATCTTAGAGTAATTTCTGGTCACAAACTATTTTTTGGTTAACCATATGCAATTACGGTTAGTGACCATTTTCAGATTCTACATTCATGTTTTTCTCAATTAACTCCCATTAAAATAGAGTAACTAACCACTTTACAGCTCTTTCCTATTTGTGTCTAACAGCCTATTCAAAATATGAAACTAAGGCTGTCTGATAAGAGCAAGAAGAACATCCTTATTAAAGAGGGCTTAATGCAAAACACAGTTATATTTTGCCACATTAGCAGATAGGTTAAAAATTATGTTTTCAGACTGAACCAAATCCTCTTGAGCTAATGTAGATTATTTCTCTGAAGCCAGGGGTCCTTATTGGTGTCTTCTGATCTGTCCTGGGAGAAGGACATACATTGTCTTATCACTGGTAGAAAAGTGCTTAGTCAACTTGATGGGAATGGCAAGTTCCCCTCATAAAGAAGTCCACAGTCTACAGCAGCATACTGGAGACATGGAGAGGCAGAAGAGGGATGGGTCTTCACAGACAGAGAGACACATCACTTTGGTCCCATGGTGTGCTAGCTGCACACAGGACAGACAGCTGGCATGCAACATGCATCTGGCACATTGCTGTGGTTCTTTCCCTAGCACATCCTTTTGTGGAGACACAGGCCACTCTTCACCAGAAAGCCCCAATTCTGACCAGTCTGAAACTCACTGAGGCTGGCAGACCAGGGTGCCTGCCCAAGATACTATCCCCTTTTGACTATTTTTGTAAAACAATATAATTTAAATAAACAAATAAATAAATAAATAAACCACAAACCCCTAAAAAGAAAACCCAAACCAACCAACCAAAACCCCAAAAGCACATACAAAACTCCTGCCAAACAGGTGTTCCCACCTCCTCCTCAGCATTAAACTCAGCAGGAGACTGGAGCCACTGTTTTCTACACTCTTACCCTTTGGTATTTGTCCCCATGTGGTCTGACTTTGCTAATTAGGATGCACTAGACATACATTTTCCCCCTGTCTCACTCCCAAGGCAGCAACTGCTCTGGTCTTTGGGCAGTGCATGTGGGTGTTATGGCAGGAAGGTAAACTCATGTCAGGTCATGAGTGTGGAAGAGGGAGTTTGGCATTGCATGATTGTCACTGTGTCTACATTGCAGTGACGTCTAGTGGGTACATTAGAAAGATGTGGAAAAAAATACAAGAAAAAGATTTAGCTATCTTCCCCTTCTGAACAGTTCTGCTGCCCATGAGGTCCCATTGCTCCCAGTGAATGACCAAGATGACCACACTTTGCAATGTTCCTGAGTACCTTAATTTGATGTGGTTTTCCTATTTCAAGAAGACAGGAAGGTATGGGTCTGTTAGGAGCTGGTTGGACAAGAAGATAAAAGAAAAATAAAATTAAAAAAAAAAAAGGAGGGAGAGAAAAAGAACCAGGAGTAAGACATTTGCCGGGACTCCGATGGTAGCATATTAAACTTACTTGAAGGACTCCCATTGAATGCAGTGCAGTTTGGGTCAGTCCCCCTCATGCACCATGGAGATTCTGCAGTCCTTGGAACTCAGTATTATTTCAGTAAATCTATTAATGACTCAGTATTATTTAAATGAATCATTTAAATAAATGTTTGGTTGTGTTATTATTTATATATATAAATATGAATGTATTATTATAATATTGCATTTGAAATAAACTCTCTTCTAATTCAAGTCTGGGTACAGGAAAAACATTTGTGATACGTGTTCAGTAACGTATTTGGTGCTGTGCAACCATTCTATAGAGTGCATTTAACCGTATTTTGTGTATTATTCTTAACATGCATTCACAGTAGACAGCAAAGCAGCAGTTATCGGGTATGCTGTGAATGCATATTAACAGCAGTACCTATTTGCATATCATGGATCCATAATACAAAATGCGTAGTAAAATCCTTATGAAAAGTTATTATGCATGCACAGTAGAGGCTTTTTAAACCTTGATATCTCAGCTATTTTGTTTCTCCACTATTTATTTGAAAATATTAAAAAGGTCAAATGATGGATTAGGAATGTGCAAAACTGTAATATTACTCCTATGGAGGGAATCCTTCAACACAAACTAATTCATTTTTGGTTTTAGTAGCAGTATAAAAGCTGTTCAAAAATGCACTTGAGTTGTTAAAAAAAAATAGCCACCTACTTCAACAATAAAAAAGGATGGAGAAAATATTTTCATGTATTTTGGATGCTGTGTGATATAACTGAAAATTTTGTTGGTCCTTCCTTAAACATAAAACTATTACAATGTCAACCTTTCCTTCAGTATCTCATAGTATTTTTAGTATGTATTGAAACAATGTTTGGTTACTCAGGACTTTTCATTTTTAGCTTATCATACATTTTATAATACTGTGAATATGCAAAATCCTTGAAAAGATTGACAACCCTTAGAACCTTTAACAACATAAATCTTAATATATAAATTCCTATTGAGGATAATGGGATTCTACCCTCTCCTTTGTTACGCAGATTGTAATATTTGCAGTAAAAATGAAGAAAATGCTATGAATAGTACAGCACTTGCTGGTTTTGAACAGTTTCCCCTTAAGTTCTAACATCTTGGTCACTTCAAATACATTTTCCTTAAAAAACAAAAACTAAAAAAAAAGCCTGAGTTTTGTAAAGAATAAGTGACCTGAATGTCTTACTTCTTTAAAATAAAACAAAACCAAAAAAGCCCCACAAAGTTTGGGGTGAGGTTTTCTTTTAAATGAAAGGCTCTAAAATCGTTGAGCACATACATATAGATGTTTAAATCACGGTCTTCCCACACACATGTTGTTCTGCACTGCAGTCTTATTTTTTGTTCCTGTCTCTAATCAAAAAAATGCCCAAACATATTTAAATGAAACTTGGGGAAAAAAAATAATTTGATCAGGGCTGAGAATGTTAATGCCAAGGTTTGGACCAATGTGAATTAAAGCGGATGAATTATAAACCCTTCAAAACCAGGATTTATAATGGAAAGGCTGACACGGACCCGTAACAATAGCAGCTCTGCCAGGGATTATTTTAATACTAAAAGCATACTCAGTTGCTCATTATTTTAATATAGAGATTATTTAGTTACAAAAAACCAGTGATACACAATAATAATGAAACCAAATTTAAAAAAATGTTTCTAAGATAATACATCATTCCCCCTGTAACTCTCTTGATATTGCTTATATATGACATGCCACTCCTTAAATTAAAAAAAAAAAACACAAACCCCTAACACATGAAGGTGGAGTTTGCCATAAGCTCCATGGCAAGGCTGAGCTAAGAGTCTTTGTCAGCTTCATTTAACAGTGTTTTGCCTGTGGAAAGAGACAAAGGGGTTAAAGGAGGAAGAACAGGGAGCACAGGAGAGGCAGCTGACAGGAGAAACAAGGGCATGAAGAAAGGAGAAGCTAGGTATGAAAACAGAAGAGCAGGGGGAGATTTTTTGGAGGTTTCCAAAGGGAATAACTCAGTTTTTAAGGAGATATTGGGGAAACATTCACGAAAAGGCCGGGCAGACTGAAAAAATATGGCAGGGGCCAAACCCTTCAAACATCCTAAGTTACACTTGTGAGCAGGTGCACCCCAGTCCCATTGCAACATGCCAGAGCAGGTCAGGGACCAGCGAGCCCTGCCATGTTCTTCGGAAAAAAAGGCATGATTTGTTAAATCTCCATGCTGTATGTCCAGTTTTCTACAAATGCCTCTTTTATTTTGCAATGTCAAAGAACACCAAGGGATGTAAGGGAAGGATTTCTTACAGCTGGCATGAGGTTTGCTCCTATTATTCTGTGCTCTGGGGCAACAAGCTGCACTCAAAAAAACCCCAAACCCCAAAAATCACACCCAGCAGCATCACACAAATACTACTTTTTGTGACCGTGCTATGCGTTATAGCACCAGCATTACTTCCCCATTACTGCTTTCCTTTCCTTGCCTTTCTTTTTTGTCCCTGGGTACCAGGCACACTGGAAGGACTCAGATCAATACAAGACAGCATTTCTCATATACACAATACCATATTAACAACCACAGGGCATCTGTACCTGTAGGCAGGGATAGAACCAAATTCTGGCATGTCTATCCATGCAGCTAGACTGCTAAAAAGAAGCAGCTACAGTGGAAATGCACCTACTGTATGTGAAATGCTGGTGCAGAATTTTTTTCTTTTCTTTTTTTTTTTCTATCAGTCTAACCTTCTGTGTTGATACATGAATGCTGGTACCCACTTAGAGGGATGCCAGATGATCAGTGCAGAATGAAGGTCCCAGGAGAAAGGCTCACGTGGTTTTCTCTGCCCCGTGACGTCACTAGCAGATGGCATGGGTACCAGCTCTGGCAGTTGGCATCAATGTCACTTTTTAGAGATCAATGAGATAGTGCAGATATACACAGATCTAGACTCCAGGAGACGATGCGGCATTCAGACTGAAAAGATTTGGAAGGCAAAAAATGAAAAACTGATTGTTGAATGAAATAAAAAGCTAAGGTAATACAAATAAAGATATATTTCAGTTGGTGTTGGGTGTGCATGCAAGTGTTTAAAGATACAGTAACATTGTCTTGTATTTTATGTATGCTATTTGCTGTCTAATAACTCCTAACATTTTATTCTTCTGATGCAATTACAAACTTTCATTGCTTTTATGTAATACTGCAAGTGTGTAGACAATACTGATAGAGTTAGTCTTTGACTGGGGTTTTTGTTTAATTTTGTTCTGTTAAAAAGTCCCTGCATTTGCTTTGCTTGTCTCTTTGAAGTCCATGGGATACAAGCTTTTGCTGCTCCCAAACTGCAAACAAAAGCAAAGTGATTGGGAAAGGAAATTATTTTTCCATTCCAGGCTGGATTCTGAGCACACGTGCAGGATTACAGTCAGAATCTACAGACCGCTCCTGTCAGCTAAGAGCTGGAGAAAGACATCTGAGCCTCGCAGAACATAAACACTGCTATAGCGTGCAGGGAATTTTTCACCTCCCCCCCCCCAGTTGATGGGAAAGAAAAAAAAAAGGAGAAAAAAACAAGGAAAAAAAGCAAATAAGTTGATTCTAACTAAACAGATAATATCAATTAGAATTTTTGCTTGAAAAAGGGAAAAAAAAGGTAGGGGGATTTTATTTCCTAACTCTAATTTGAATACGTTTAGGGTTAAATAATTCTGATTTTTGTCGTAATAAGAAATAAGTATTATGTGATTTTAATACAAATAATTAGGAAAAATGCTTTGTTTTGAATTATATTACTAGCTGAGTGATTTGGGGGGGTATATTCCATTAATTTTTTTCCTCAGCCACTGTAACTTACTGAAGTTTAATATCTTGATACAAAAAGGAAGAAATGTGGAGGGGGAAAAGCCCACAATTTTGAAGTATAAGTCAAAAAGTGCTTTTAAAATATTTACCATCAGATAATAGAAATATGGCACTTTTTCAATTTTAAAACTGCACTCGCTCTCCTCATTTTTTCACCCAGGGGAATTTGGATTAATGAAATTTCTGTATTGCTTTTTTACGTTTTGCATTTCTTTGAATTCCGTGATGGTGAGAGTTTGAAGGGTTTGTTTAAAAATAAAATAAATGAGCAGGGAGCTAATTGTACATTTAAAATATCGATTTGCTCTATATTTACCTATGAGAAATGTGGCTTTTTAGTTTCAGGGTCAAATGTTTCAAATTATTTTAGAATGCTCAACAGCCATTATTTTTTAAAAAGTGGGCATTTGCAACTGCCATTTTATTCAAAAAATATAGATTGAGCATTTATACACACACACATATACACATACACACTCTCATATACAGAGAGCTTACGCACAGACGCGAGTAAGGTGCATGAGGCTGTCTGTGTGAGTCGGGAAACTTTGAAAATGGAAATATTTAAACATTGTGCTGGCATTCTTTCAGGTAACTTAAGATTATAGAACCATGTTAACACTACCATTTGATGAGTCTGTTGTAATGCCAGAATCCCAGATGTGTAGAAAGTTTCCCAGAGAAAGTGATGACCAAAAGCAAATGAAGAACCCAGAAAGCTTTACAAAGCAGATCATCCTCCGAGGAAAGAATATTAAAAGATCTCCTGGAGAAGACACAGAAAAGGAAGAGGAGGAGGAAGAGAGAGAAGAGGAGGATGAGAATGGCTTGCCAAGGCGAAGGGGCCTTAGGAAAAAAAAGACGAGCAAGATAAGGATGGAAAGGATTAAATTCAGGCGTCAAGAAGCAAATGCTAGAGAGAGGAACCGTATGCACGGCCTTAACGACGCTCTGGACAATTTAAGGAAAGTAGTCCCTTGTTACTCTAAAACACAAAAACTGTCCAAAATCGAAACTTTAAGACTAGCCAAGAACTATATTTGGGCTCTTTCTGAAATACTGCGAATTGGCAAAAGACCTGACCTGCTCACCTTTGTCCAAAACTTGTGCAAGGGTCTGTCCCAGCCAACTACAAACTTGGTGGCGGGATGTCTGCAGCTGAATGCCAGAAGTTTCCTAATGGGCCAGGCAGGTGAAGGCGCCCATCATACCCGCACACCCTACTCCACCTTCTATCCTCCCTACCACAGCCCGGAGCTTGGCACCCCCCCAGGGCATGGGACTCTTGACAACTCTAAGTCCATGAAACCATACAATTACTGCAGCGCTTATGAGTCCTTCTATGAAAGCGCTTCCCCTGAGTGCGCCAGCCCACAGTTTGAAGGTCCCTTAAGTCCTCCCCCAATTAACTATAATGGGATATTTTCCCTGAAGCAAGAGGAAAGCTTGGACTATGGCAAAAATTACAATTACGGCATGCATTACTGTGCAGTGCCACCCAGGGGTCCCCTTGGGCAGAGCTCGATGTTCAGGTTGCCTACAGAGAGCCACTTCCCTTACGACTTACATCTGCGCAGCCAGTCTCTCACCATGCAAGATGAATTGAATGCAGTTTTTCATAATTAATGAGGAAAATGAAAATAAACAGTGGTCATTCACCTCCCCATCTAATTAAGAGCAAGCAGATGCTTGGGCACTGTGTAATTGGCACAATTCTATTTAAAATGTTTACTAGTTCCTAAACTGTGTTTCAACTATTGTGAGGATTTTCTATGTATTAATAAACCCTTTTTCTGATAAGTATTTTTTTTGTCTGTAATCACTGTGAGAATATGTTTCCTCCCAGAGGTTTTCTCCCTCCTTTTTAACTTTTTATTTCTCTATTTGTTTGATTTGCTGAGCAGTGTGTCTGAACAATATTACTGAAATAAAAGCATACACACTGTGTAAAGTCAATGTCTATTTTGATTGTATAGTAATTATACAAATGCATGTTATTGAAATCAGATTAATAAAAAATATGTATTTATAATTGGTAGAAAATATATATTATGTACTCAAGGAGAACTGGATTAAAAATTTTAAGAACTTTAAAGTGATTATCCAGAACTGAGATGGGCTTGCAATATGCAGAGGTGAGGGGGCAGCAATATTGAAAGCTATGCAAAAAAAAAAAGGCAAACAAACAAACAAAAAAATCGTTTTTGGGTTGTTGGTTTTTGGTAAGCTAAGGAAAAACAGTGATTGTCATTGACAATATTCAGCCTGACTTTAGAGTGTTGCTGACAGGGGCCACATGATAATATTTAGAAGATGTTGTCAAAAATTTGCCTGATTTATTTTGACCATATATAATCAGCAATTTTTATTTGTATTATTATGACTTCAGATGTAAAGGTTTGTTAAAAAAATGTATAACTGTGGTTTCTCACTGCGTACTTAAAATGCAATTAAAGATAGATGTCTCCACTTTTAAAATACATCTATTAGATGTGATACTGTATTTTGTCTGATACTTATTATTTCACAGTATACAGCTGCCTTTGGTCTTGCCTACACACCTTTCTTCCCAGGAAACCCGTAATGCTCCAGTCTGGGGTTTGAAGTCAAGAATTATCAGGGTGAACTTCATGCTATTTTCAGAAGGATGTATTAGCAATGCAGTAGATTCAAAATACCACATAAATAGCTGTGTGCTAAATGAAACACAGGTTATGGGGAGAAGGTAACTTTATATCTCAATGAAATGCCAAATTTCATATGGGAAAGAGTCCTGAGCTGACACACAGGACACTAGCTGCTCCTCCAGCTCTGGCTTATGGGGGAATCGTAGGAACATGAGAACAATAAGAACTTCAGAGAAAAGGATTTCCTGGACATTGCTAAACTTAGTGTTGACTAAAAAACAGCACCAGTTAACTACAGATGTGTCTGCAACCCACACTAGTTCAGCAGCTACAGATGTCTGCACAGTCCCGCACAACTTAAAAGAGTTGAGCTTAGCTGAGCCTCAGTTGTTTTCTAACCAGCTAGAGTTATTTATTTATAAGCCCATGAGTGATAAAGTGAATGAATCATTGATCTAAAAGCCAACAGTCTTTATACCTCTGAAGGAGCAAGACCTCTTTATTATGATGGATAAACAGCAGCTATCTGACAAGCAAAAGTACTCTGCTCTGAATGAGGACGGAATACTTTTTTAAAAGCTGTATAAAAGGTGCAAATTCCGCATGCAAGTTGGAAGCCCCTGGCTGAATCACAGTCTGGGTCACAGTTTGTTAATGACACATCAATCTCCAAGCCTCACTTGAGTACACAGCTGGACAAAGAGGGGATGGGCCAATTTCTCCTGATAATTTGACTAATGTGACAAGCAAGACTTGTTTTAAACAGTTTACCCTGTCAAGCATTGCAGCTCCCTCAGGACAACCACAGCCTGACATTCATCTCTTCTAAGTAAGACCAGGCCGCCCCCAGTGGAGAAGGGGAACACTTTCCAAAGTTTGTATCAGGGTCTAAATGCTTTCAGGTTTGCAGAGGTAGAGGGACAACAATGGTATTTTGTTCAACCAATATCCTCTCTAGGCACAAATATGAGACCAAAATTGAGTCTTTGAGCAGAGCCTTGGGCTAAATTTCCAGGGTTTGGCTCAGGGTCATCCCCTGTTTCCTCAGGGTCAGGAACCATGGAAGGTACAGGCAGCTTTTTTCCACCTTGGATGAAAGGTGATGGTGATGACTGTCAACTCAAAAGCATCCCCAGGTGTTCTGCACTGAATATAGGAGGGATCTGAGAAAAAAGAAGACTCTGAAATAGATTGTGTTTGCTGTTACTCAGAATTAGCTGATATTCAGCAAGGCATGGAAAGGTGATGGGAGGGAGAAGGGGGAAGAAACCAGTCAATGAGGCGAAAGCACGCAATCTTGGGCACAGATTCATGTGCACTGAGAAATAATAATATATAACAAGGAGCTGTAGGCAAGAGGGCCCAGAAACAGGGGATCATTTGCGGGGCAGGGGGCAAATACCCCCCACTGAGCTGTGGCAGAAAACCTACCTAACCAATTTTACTAAGAGAAGCCTCTTCTAGGAGGCTGAAAATTCTCCAAGTACTTCAGAGCAGCCTCGCTGCACAGGGGGAGGGTCTTTGCATAAGTTGAGAACGGCGTGAGGAGGCAGCTGTAAAGTTCTGCACCAAGGGAAGGAAATGTCTACCACAATACATCCAGCAGGAACTCAAGGGGTGTTCAGTCTTCAGGCTCTGTGATTTGGGGGTGTCCAACTCTGTGGCCCTATATTAACTCAATAGCTCATGGGCCAGTTCCCGTTTCCCCTTCTGGCAGCAGAGACAAAGGGAAAGGGGAAAAAAAATCCCTGCCAGTTCGGATCTTTCTCTCTCACTCCACGACAGATGGGGAGGCAGTTTGCAGCCAGATTCCCCCTCTGGTAGCTCAAGGCGAGAACCACGCTTGCTCAGGGCATTGCAAGTTGGAAAGTCACTCCACAATAAATAATGGAACAAGTAATAGAAAAATATTGAGATGGCATAAAAAAACTCCCACATTGTCTTTCTAGGAGTGTATGGATTACTTAGAGATATGAAGGTAGGAAACTCCCTTGAGAGCAGACTCCCTTGCATACCTTCTTTCATGCACACAACAAACATTTCTCTGCTCCTTCGCTGGCCAGTTACAGAATAAAAAGTTGCTCCAAGCTCTGACATGATTTATAAAAGCCTTTGAAGATGCCATATTTTAGGGAACAAAACTGAGTTCTAATAAAGGTCTGGTCCTTTAAAATCACAGGAATAAAAGTCAACTGGTTTCTTACTCATTATCTCCACTTTTTGAGGTTTGTCGCCTTTCAACCCCTTTCATACAGCAAAACAAAACTTCTCGTTTCTGTATGTCTTGTTCTCCTCTTAACTGCCTTCAATTTCTTGAGGATAGAATTATGTAAAAGACCAACTGCTTCAGAAAAATTAGGTGAGAAATTTCTATTGTTCCATGTCCTTTAGCACAAAAATATTGAAACCTTCTGTCAGTTTTAGAGATGAGAACCCCAAAGCTAGCAGAGGAAGAGCTACTTCACATGTGGCTTTGTTACACAGTGGAACTTTTTGCCATTTATTATTTCCCAGAGCAACATTTCAGTTTGATTTTTTAAAAGGCACTGTGTGTTTTTATGGTATCGGAAACACACTAATTATTTAAGAATGACTGTACTGGTTCAGAGTAATCATCCATCTGACCTAATACCCATTTTTTAATATGAGAGCATAAAAAAGTTTTCCAAACGTGTCAGAAGAGGGCAAGGAAAATAAATTTTTTTTTTACTAATAAAAGAGCTGAAAAATAAACTAAACATAATGCTCCAATCTTCTTGAAGACAGGGATGTGCCTGAATTGGAAAAAGGGCCAGGAGGCATAACAGTGTACTGTAATGTTAGCCCCTTTCCTCTGCAACAGTGTACTCATTAGTAATCACTGAGTAGGATACACTGGGTAGTACTAGGCTGTACCTCTGAACCCCACGCCAAGAAAAACCTCATCCAGATTACAATTTGAAATCAGTGGCCCAAGTCCCAGTCCTACAAATCCCAGTGAGACCACAAAGCGAGAGAGAGGGGCAGCCACTGCTTTGCCAGACCTCAGTGGAGATCTCAAACCTTCTCTGAATTACAGTAGGGATACACTTGTTTTAGGACACATCCTGACTATGCTCCCTTTGGGACTGTCTGCATTTTTTCATTTCATAGCTATTTCCACAAAGATTTTTAAAATGTATAGAGATTCCACAAGCACAAACATGATGGGAATTTTTTCTATAATATCAATTCCCTCTCCCAGTTTTACCCCTACTTTATTCTTCTTTCTCTGCCTTGCCTATAGGCTCTCAAATAGCAGCAATTAAGTGAAATGCCATCAGTAAAGATGAATGAAATCCCAGTGTAATACATGGCAGAATCTTTCCTTGCAAAAGCAAAACTAAAAAGTCTTAGCATATTTTTGTTTATCAGATTGTGCTATAACTGTGGTTATATTTCATGGTCACAAGGTCAAAGCAGGTTTAATCCTGGTACCAAAATCCTGCAGTCTTTGATGTACAAGTAGCAGATACAGTGCTGCTTTAGGCTGAATTGTCAGGAAAGCAGCTTCCCTTAAAAAATATTAGCAATTTTCGAATTAAGAAGAAACAAACAAAAAGAACAAGCCTCAGTAATCTGGCTGTGGGTCTGACCCAGAGCTGAACCATGGCAGCAGGTTTTGATTTTGCTCTGGAGAGACACAGATCAGTGTGGTGAACAGCTGGCACTGTGCCACTGCAGAATCTCAAGGGCAGACCTGTCGTATCTCACTGATACAAATCTAACAACCGTACACAGGGCTGCCATGCAGAATCACACTCCCAAGCCTTCTTCACCACACAATTAGACCAGAGCAAGTCATCTCACAAAATTCTTCTATGCTGTGCCAAAAGGATGGCATATTTTCCTGCAGAGTTTTCTCCCTCATCTCAGAGGATGTGCAAGAATGAGCTAGGAAAAGGGAAAGACAAATTTGCAAGCAAAAGAGCTCTGGGGGGAAAAGTTTCATTTATTTTCTTTTTTTTGTAATGCCTACAGTGTGAAGTCCCTGTGACTCACAACTGGCTTTGAACCGGCAACAGCCACAAAGGTTGTTACAGAGTGGTAAAGAGATTTCTTCCCCCTACTTCCCCAAAACACCATTTTCTTTTGACTGTTTCCTTGTCACTTGCTCCTTAGACTTACACATTTATCCCTGTAACTGTAGTACTTGCATTATATAATTCTGTTCTTGCATGATTTAATTCTACACCATGTATGTAGAACATATCTGCTTGTAGCTGAAAATCTGCACTACTTCAGGAGGTTAAAAAAATTTTGCTGGAAAAACGTGACTCTTATGATTGTTCATTTTTATAGGATATTCAGTATATTCTCATCCTCACCCCAGTCTTGTGAACATTGTACTTTCTGATACTCTGGGGGTTTTTTGAATTGCTGTAGAACATTGCTAAGCAGGTCTGAGGATTTTCCCCTTCTTAGTATTTTTCTTTTATCGGAATTGATTAGTATGTGAAATAGTATTTTTGAAACTGATGACATTTCCTGATCTATAAGTATGCCCACATGTAAAATGTTATTAATTCTGAAGTGCTTGGACATTCTGTTTGCAAATGCAAATTCTAATAATCAGCCGAATTGGAGGTCCTTGCACAGATAGAGAATACAGGCTAAACCACAGATTAGATCATAAATTTTGTACTCTTGAAAGCAGGAATATTATGACTTGGGTCCACTCTTGTTCTGTTGGAATTCAGCAGATACCAGATTGGAGTCTAAATCACATGGGAAGATAAGCATAGCCTTATCCACGACGTTATTTATTTACAGACACATGAGCAGATGTATAATGCTTAGATGCAACTGAAATGACATTTCTGTTGGGCAGACAGCTTGCAAACAAAGAGACTCTGACAGGATCTTCCTCAAAAACCAGGGAGAGGCCCACATGAATGCTAGTTGATATTTGCCCCACACCGAGAGAAGCGCCTGTAGGAAAGAAAAGCATTGTCTAGACATTGGGAACACCAGAAGCAGGACTTGTGCTAATTTCAGTAGTTAAGCAATTGAGATTGCATTCCCAAATTCTAAAGGAGAGTCCATATCAGACAAGATGAAAAGCCCTTTCCTTCTGGATTTACAAGGAGAGCCGTTCTTGCACTTAACATCTTTGTCTTGGTAACAGGCATTACTTCAGAAAAGTAAGTATTTTCCCCACGATAGACATAATAAACATTTTAATTCACACCCATCAGTTTACATATAGAGGCACACCTACACCCATTGGGACAGATTTTGCAGGTTTCTGTCAAAAATGCGGGGAAAATCATTTGAATGCATGTAATTATAATTATTTTGATGCCAAAATGCCAGAAAAGTTATGAATGTGGTCATAATGAATGGTCACTCAATATGTACAGCCACAAGTTCTCAGGTGTTTGGATACACAAATTTTCAGCCCATGCATTCAAATTAGCCATAACCATCATGTTCCCACAACTCCTATATTTAATATATTCTTGTTCTTATTACACTCTCAGTTTTTCCCTTATTCAATTAAATAATAGAAGCTTAGCTAAAAGGATAAACCTGTCCCTGTGCCTCATCTCACACTCTCACTATAGGAGAATCCTAAGATAACTAAGCCCAGAAATCAGAATGACAAGTATTGCAGCCACAGAAACACAGCCCTAACGAAACAAGTGATGCAGGATGTGAATAGACACCACCAGAAGTACACCGACAGCTTTCCTAGTGGATAGAGTAATTCAGTGCAAGATGCACTGCAGCACCCAGCAGAAACACAGGTGAGGAAGTACTTGACTTCTGCAAGGAAAAAGCAACTTTGTGGTCACAACAAATTCAGCTAATTACCTCCTCAGAGACAAGCACATTGTATGTGAGCTGGGGTGCCAGTCTGCTTTGCCTGGACAATAAGTATGTCCCAAATACAACTCTGCCTATCCCCATTTTGAATGGGTTGGTTGCTTCACACAGCAGGTCATCTACCCCATAACAGTTACGTCGGCCTTCATGCTGGATTAATAGCCACTTCAAACAGCTGAGCCTGCAAAAGATGCCCTAGAGGAGATTATGATGCTGTACCATACATCCACATCTTACTTAATCACGGGTTCCCTGTACCCTCAGGTACTCGCACAGATGTCAGCACATTCTGTAAAATGGTGCCTCTGCCATGAGTAATGGTCTCTACCACAGGCACAGCCTTATGGAAAAGCTCTTCAGTGGTTCATTTAAGATATGCCTAGTGGCCTCCATGAGATATTAACAGTACATACTGCTTGAGTGCAGTATCTCACTGACAGTGTGGTCATATGCCCTTAATTCTTTTTGCTATCCATGTGTTGGGATGTGTCCTCCCTTCAAATTTAGCATTCTTCTGGGCAAAAATAACATTACAGAATTAGTTTTAATATATTAAATATGTTATTAATGAACCAAGGCATAAGAGAAGATATTTTATATGGGACCACACACATTTCTAGCAGTACCAGACTACAAGCATACACTCACTAACATCCTCTGCCTTCTTAAAGTCGCCAACAAGTTGTCTGAGAAGAAACTTCTCCTCCAAAAAGGAGAAGTTATTGGCAAGGAAGGACTGCACACAAGGAGGGATATCTCTGCTCAGATATCCTAGATCAGGGTTATACCTGCCCCTTCTCTTCCGCAGGCCAGTATATGTGAAGGTAGTAGATAAAGTCTTTGCTTAGTTTGTCCATTTCATCTGTGATTTACCCCAGTTCTTGCATCACATAGAGGTAATTTGGTCTCCAGTTCACTCCATTGCTCTGTGACAATTTACTTTAAAATATCTAGAGAATTATAAAACAAACTCAGTCTCAAATTATAATCTAGCATTTATTTTTTTAAAGAAAACATCTTCAGACTTTTTCCTAAATGTATTTAAATCTTATCAGTGAACATGATGCTGGTTATTAAAAAGTAATTCTGGATAAATTAGCTTGCAGATACAAAATTAATGTAATTCATTTATTACTTGCAGCCACAAATCAAAACGTTGTTAACACTGCTGCATGCAATTTAATATGCACAGTAAGTTTCCATATGGCTTCAATTTTAGGTTTTCTGGTCACTACAGAGGCTCATTTGCAGAGTGGTCTGTAGGCATACGAAATCAGCTTCTGCTTACTTGGAGAAAAGCTGTTCAAGACGGTTCCTACACAGGCACAACAGTCCAAATAGGTCCCAAACCAGCAACACCACTTGGGATTATCATATCCTGCCTAAGACTGAGGAATATCTACATGCATTCACAGAACCACAGATATAACCAGTGCTTATTATAAAAAGGCATCTGTAGTCAGAAATGCTATTACCAGTTCATCCTCCTAAACACAAAGGCACATTTTTTAAAAGCACTGAGCAACCAATATCTCTTTTAGAGACAACAGGACCAAAAGATAATAAGATGTTACAACATCAACTTTACAAAGTTTAAGAAGAAGTCTACAAAACTTATAAGCTACCAAAGAGCCTAAATTTTGACAAGGATATATAGATCACCTGTAAGTGAGCTACTGCTGAGTTTTTGCATAATGTACTCAGAGTTGTGTTTGCACTGTGATTAGCTTGAACACATCAACTAGGTAAAGGCAATATGCTGCACATACATATCATTTTCAGTAATCTTGTTGCAGAACATTGTCATGTCTGAATGAGCAACAGTGCCTGTTTTCAAAGTCGTCTCTCTCACCCTTCTTCAACCACACCAAATTCTAGCAACACCTAGTTCATTGTTACTTTAGAAAGCTTGCTGAAGAGTGATTACAGTGGATATATGCCCCTAGATTCAAGTCTGATTGACGGATTACCTGACTGAGAGCAATAACCCAAGTCCTTTCCAAATAAGAGCAGGCTATGAACACCAGCATCCCGTGCCACAGTTCTATTCACTAGATTGCAAGTTTGCACTGGTCACAACATTATTTCTTCCTTCCCTCTTTCTCCTTGAAAAAACCCATTCAACAAAATATATCTCATAACCAAAGCAAGATATTTCAAAGCATTTTCACTTTGTTGGAAGTTTTCTGATCAGCTTTGTTAATAAAATTGTCAGAGATTCCCAGCAAGCTTTCTCTTTTTCTTTAAACTGGCACTAGCTGTGGCATGGTGATCAACACCAACAGCAAAAAAATCCAAAATCATAGGCACAGAATTATCTTTTTTCATTAACAGTACTTGCAACTGACACTTGTTTGGTAAGTCAGCATTAGTTTTGGTTTGGCGCTGTTCATCTGTGCCTGGATTTCACTTATAGCTGGGAAACCACATCCAGCACAACCCCAGCTATATTAAAACTCAGAATAAAAAGGCATGGGGCTGGGTTAGGAAAAAAAGGCTTTCACATCCTGAGACCATAGTACATCAAGTAACAGCCCGGAAATACCTATCAAAGGCATGAGCAGAACCAGAATTAGCAGGTCAAGCTTATCAAATGTCCATGGAGTTACTCAAGAAGAATGAGAAATAGGTTCTTGATGACTGTTTATCAGAGACACGTCATTAGCTGTTGGTGGTTCAGAGTGGTTGTTGTCAGCACAGCCCCTCTCCTGGAAAATATCTTTGCCAGACCTCTCCTGCACAGCAAAGGCATCAGCATACCATTGCAGCCAGGCCAGCCACAGGCAAGGAAAAAACATCAGAGATCAAAGCACTGACAATGCTGAAGCCCTGATTGTGAAGGGGTTCAATAAAACAAGCCTCTGATCTAGGCTATTCTAGGATTTCAGGTTATTTTGACTAATTTCTAACCTACACTTTTGGGACAACCCCAGACTAAATTACTGTGAAAGAAATGAGACAGATGGAGGGAAGAAAATAGAAGCAGGCAGCCCATTATAACTTAATTCTTACGCTTTCCAGCACTCGTGACATCAATAAGGCCTGTCCACCAGAAGGGCATCACAGTGAAGAGAGGGCTCACAGATATATTTCTCTGCATTTACACAATGATTTCCTGAAATGGGAGGGAGCGGGGGAGCTGCCTTCTTTATTTTAGTACTATCAACTGTTAGTACAGAGAGTCTCTCTCTGGTGTGTTATGTTCTCGTGAGCTGGCAGATCTGTCGGGAATATAATGAGGTCTGTTCATGTACCTCCATTTCTAACAACTTACTCCTCAGATGCTCTCCTAATTTTCTTGAGGCGTAAGGACCAGTTGACTATGCAAATGAAATAAGAGAATGTAGAAAATGAGTTTGACACAAAGGGAGTTGCTGGCAAATGCCACCACTTCCTCCAGGCATAATGGTAAGAGACAGCTGCTTCTGCCAGCCCAGAAGCCATAGCTGAGGGGGGGTAGCACAGCTCTTTTGAAAATCTTTAGTCTGATGAATAACTAGGCAAAGGCTGCATATACTTACAAAGGAGGACCCCCAAACCCAGGGCTTCAAATCTTGCTCTGCTGTTCCATGTTATAACCCACTGTAAATGCATACAGGAGTGATGTCAGATGACTTTTGCTGAAGTTTGTGAGTTTATTGTCTGCAAGTCCTTTGTAGCAGGAGAAGCAAGACAAGAAATAGACTGTGAGAATGTGAGAAGCATTGTCCTTTGCAATTTCCAAAAGTGTTATTTTAAATATACAGTTATCATTTTTGCAGCAAGACGTTACTTTTTGGATCAAACATTTTGATACATGAACAACTTCAATGACTAGAATAATCACAAAAATATTTAATCACTGTACACAATACTATGGTTTTATTTTGAATTTTCATTACAGAGTGATTCCCTCGAGTAATTATCATGGCAATAGTAACTCTGATACACGTATTTTGTCAATCTGTCTAACAAATAGTAGCAGAGTACTGTAACTGACATGCATACATAAATATTTTAGGATTTAGTGATTCTTAAGTTGTTTGGAAATAGTTATAGTAACGAGTAAATACTGATACTTTTCTTTTACCTCTAAGAGCATCTGTCACTTGGAGAACTGGGACAATGCTTAGAGTACCACTTTGTGGGGAAAAATAGCAAAAATGTTTTTTAGTAGTATTAAAGGAATGACTTGATGTTTTTCAGCTCTGAGCAGAATAGCTGTCTGGAGTGCCACATGTTATGGTCAGCACACAAATACAAAATAAAATCCTTCCATGGGGGAGACCTTCATTTCAAACAGGGGAGAAACCAAAATTCTCAATATTAAATTACTAAAAGCATGGTAAAATACTAAAAGTTGGTAAAAAAATAAAAATGGACATTTGTTCACTCACTTCTCCTGAGAGGACAGGGACACCTGATACTTTCAAAAATCCCAGATTTAATAAGTGGTAAATAAAATTCATATTTCCTGATTTTTCTACTCTTTCCTCAACACTTCCCAGGAATGTGATAATCTCAACTGAGGTTATATGTGCTCACCAATAGAAGGCTAGATCACTATGGCAAGATTCTGCCCTTGTTCCTACCAGCAAAACTCCTTTAAACGCATTGGATTTACTCAAGTATTAATTGGAATAACCATAAAAACTTGCATTTAATTCTGCCAAAGTTCAACATCCTCCACACTTCTACCCAATAACAAATCCAAACATCCTACTCTTGTAACATTCTCTTCCTTTTTTTAATTTCCCTTAGAACACTTCATATTTGTGAGCTGGCACCATTACTACAGTTTAAATGGATGAAAAAACTCAAGATGAAATGGCTGTCCCAAGAAGTTACAAACTGAGTAGAAACCTAATGACCCACCTCCTGAATCAAGCTGAACCCCATTCCTTAAATCAGATTTCAAACATGTGACTGAGCTACTTTGACTTAATGGCTGCTATGCATCAGCTGAGCCCCAGTGAAAATAGTTTAAATTAGCATGTGCTACCCTACATTCACAACAGCTCAGCTGCTACACAGGAACTCATTAAGCTATGGTAACTTGCTCAAGAGTCTGAAACCTCAATCTGATGCTCTACCCAGTGGCCCACATAACTGCCCAAATAGTGCTTTCTGCCTCCATGCCAATAAATCTCCTGAGCCCATCTTCCACGAAGTAAGACTGTGCCCAACAAAATAAGCTCAGTACAATTTTCCAGCGAGATGCTTCAGAAGAAGATTTATTCAGATAAGCAGCGAGATCTGGATCTCTCTGCAATTCAAATAAACTTCATGTATGGTACTTGGATTTCTTCATGTCCTGTCTTTGTCTTCTGTTTTATATACCATGTTTTCTTCTTCAGCCCTCCAACAAGTATTACACTATAGATTCCTCTTTCCTTAACTAATGTAATTTCTCCTTGTGATCTCCTCAAGATGTACTTCTCCAGAACACTTCAAGCAACTGCTTTTTCCTAGGGAAGAAAAGAAAATTTAAAAAACATATATATACTGTCTCCTCCTTCATTCAGAAATCCAGCTTCAAACTGTCTTTGTCATTCTCTCTTCCTCTCTAAACCATCTATTCATATATTGTCTATCAGAAATGTAGTGCAGCAAACTTTACTTCAGTTGGTGCCATGTGAAATGCACATCCTGATCCTTGAGCCCTCTTACAGGAAAGAGGGCACATACTCATTCTAGCTTACTTCCTTAGTCTCTCTCGGAGTATTGTAAGTGTATCATTTATTAAGTATAGGATACAGATCACATTAAAGTGTCATGCAAAAGCAATTTATATTTTATTTCTTGTTATTTTGCAATCTGTAATATCTACCAAGAGAAATATCAGTGAAGATAATTGAATTATATTAAACGCAGAGGAAAAGTGAATATCCCAATATACCTCACCCTCAGTATAGCTCAGTATCTCAACTTTTATAAGGCACTAGTTTAAACCTTGGGGGAAGTGTTATCTCAACAATTATGTCTACATGTAACAAAAATTGGATTGATCTGAGAAATTTTGGACGTATATAAAATAACCATGATAAGAGTTGCAATTTTTCAAGTCAACTGATACAACAACAAAATCGTATTTGGGAGTGGGTAAATACAGGAAGACCAGTTACTGTCTGATGCCTCTAATTTATGCAGCTCAAGAAAAAGCAGGCTGGTCTTGTTCCATCTGGCAGTATTATCACAGCAACTTCAAAAGGTTCAATATAATTTCAGCTCTGTGCTGTGGCACAAAAGCACTGATTATCTGTGAGTTATCCCATAACATACTATAATACTTTTCCTAGACTTATGCCTCATGAGCTCACAAGAAACTGAAGACCCCCCAGGGCTGATGGCTGGGCTATGCTAGCACAAGTTCTGCTAAGAATTGCAATTTCCTGACTGAGGGAAGAAATAGGAAAGGGAGGATTGCTGTAGTTTTCTCATTTGGTTGGACTGAGACCTTGCTTCTTGCTCAGCCAGTCCCACCAGCTGTCATATAATGTGACTCTAAAGGAGCCATGGCCATTACCATTCTTCACTTGTTCTCTCAGCTCTTTGAGGGAGATGTCTCTTAGTGCTTCTATCTATGAAGAAATGTCATGGATTAAGGGGTCAGCCTGTCCATTAGGGCATTCTGCAACCTCTCCATTGTCCTACAGCAGAGCCAGGAGGCAGCTGCCAAAAGTCTCTAACCAGGCAACAATGGCCAGGGAAGGGGCTGGCCCCAGGTTTGCTTGATATAGACACCAAATAGCCTTCCCTGGTGGCAATTTGTTCACATCACTGACAGGTTTTGAAACTGTGTATTCATAGCAAAACCTCTGGGAAAAGACAATAAAAATTTTGTCCTTTGGCATCTCCATGAGGGAATCCATACTTTAGATCAATCAGTAGCTACTAGAGTGATGGAGGAAATGAGATGTGAATCCCTTTCAACAAAGGGGAAAGGGTATCTGTCCCTGAGTGCTTGTGTCTAGATTCTATGCCAGGAGCAGAAAAGTGTACAAATGAAAATTAACATGTTTTATAATAAAAAAAGGCAAATAGGGAATATTCCCCAAACAAAAAATACTAGAATAGAATAGAATAGAATAGAATAGAATAGAATAGAATAGAATAGAATAGAATAGAATAGAATAGAACTCCCCACACTAAAAATATTGCTGGAGACAAAACCAAATGCATCTTATTGCATTCTGCCAGAGCTAGGAAGAGAGTAACTAGTTCATAAATTCTATCAGGAGCTTGGGGATTTTTGATATAATGAGTTTTACAGTTTCAGAGGAGACTGCTTTGCTAATAATTATGTAACAGTAATTAAATCTGAAAAAGGTTGTACTCTAACTATGTTGATTTATTGCAGCTCCAACAAAATACTTCTAGAGTGTGCTTTGGAGCGTGCACCTCCTCCCTCCAGTTTTCTTTAAATTCTCACAGAGCACTGGGTCACAGATGGTCTGAGATGCGATATTTTCCCTATTAAATTCCTAATAATCTTTTTCTGAGGCTGAGTCATGGAAGCCTGGGGATTTCTCATTTTAATTAGAAGGTTTAAGGGGCTAACTCTGTTTGAAATTTCCTCTTAGGAGATATGGGTGCAGGTGATCCCATTCAGAAGAATGACACAATATCAAGGCCAACATCTCATTTCCATATTAGATTGCATCTAGTTTGGCATAACTCCTGATCTGGATGCTGATGATGTGCCGCCTGAGTTGAAGGCACAACATTTCACCATTTGAAAACAGAATTATTTTAGGATTACATCTGAAGACATTTTAGGCTGTAGCTGGATGTTTCCTACCCTACCACCATGCTCTGTCACCCTGTGTAGAAACTATTTATAAATGTGAATTATTTATTAGTCTGATTAAAACAATTAGTCTATATCATTTGGAAACAACACTGCTAAGCATGTTCATACGAAGAGACATACTATATTGTCCAAAGAGTTGATCCTCACAGTATTTAAGATATTAATGTTTCAGATTAATTTTTTATGTAAATATTATAAGCTACAAAAATAGAACACTCACCTAGCAAAATGTTTTATGTACGACTTTAGCATTCACAGTATGTGAAGAACAATATCCCACCTCTGCCATCCGAAGGAGGTTATTCTTAGGCCCTCATAGCTGAGTTTGATCATTTCATAGAATGCCTGTTGTTTAACAGTTAGTCTGGTGTACTATTCACATGTCCCTTGATAGTCTACTGTGAAAAAAATCCTACTTCTTAGAAGACAGCTGTTGAAGTTTCATCAGCTTACACTCTACAACCAATTCCTGTGCTTTAGAAAAACAAAGAGCATCTTTTATTCTTCCAGCATGGTATGCAGTTGTCAAGAAGTCAGATGAGACATTATTTGCCTTTTATAGCACTAGGTATCTTTTCAGTTTTCGACAGACAGAAGTGACTGCGTTTTGGGAAAGTAAAAAATTTCACCCACTCTCAACTGCACCACTTACACATGCTAAAAATAAAATTTTATTGGAAGTAGTACTGCGGCATATAGACTTGGCTGTGAATAAAAAAATAACCTTTTCTACATTAAATCCTGCCAGTTGTGCCATCTCCATGAATGAGTTTTTATAAGTCTGAAGTTTTAATTTAGTTATGCATTTTAAAAATACTCTGCATGTAATTGTTCAAAAGCTTAAATTGTCGTAAATTATTTAGAAGTTTTAATTTCTATATATAATCCATTCATTTGTATATGCAATTTTTATGTCCTAGTTGCTGAAATTTTCTAAAGATTTGGGATTTAATGTAATGGCAAGTATTTCTCTTACGTGTCACAGAATCTATAAACAAAGAGACAGAATAGTGCTTTATACTGTTTCCAAGGATAAATTCCATCCTTACTGTCTGGAAATCACAGCTTGCAAATGCCTCACAAATAGGTTTTCTCTGTAAAGTGCTACACCACTTGTGAAGGAGGAAGAAGCCATACTAGTTTATGACCAAGAATAGCCAACCCTTGCCTGGAATATGGTGAGAATGAAGAATTTGGCCCTGCCCTAGGCTGCGCATAATATTTTGTATATGAAACATCAATGTGTGAACTGCAAAACCAGCCATTCTTCTGAATGCTCACAAACCCAGCTGATGCTGTAAGAATTGGCTGGATTTGTCCACTTGCTTCGTAATGCCTTTTGCGAAGCCCAGGAAGGAAGCGGCTGGTGATAGCTGCCTTCCCAAGGCACTCCTACAGAAGCAGCTTGGCCTCTGTGGTCTATCATTACAATACCATCTCTATCATCAGAAGGAATGTACATCCAGTGCTACAACTGTGTGGAAAATCCAGTTGTGTTAATTTCTCCCAAAACCAATATAGGGAACAAGAAGTCCTGCTCTTTAGGCCCCATTCACATAACACTTGAGACGCAAAATGAATTTCTCAGCAGAGGATCAGCAGAAAATACAAGCAACAACAGTTTTTTTCCAAAGCAATTAGACTTCCACTTATTTTCTCCCCCTTGAAGGTCCAAACTGTGAAAACAACAAAGAGAAGTAGATTTAAAATACTCAGTAAAGCAAAGAGTTAAAGTGGCAGATGAAATCAGATTCTGTAATGAGTTATAGGAAAAATGTCTCTGAGTTCTGATTAATGACTAGGGACACCTAGAGCTGCTTTGGCTGTCTCAGCAGTACATGACTGGTTCATCAGGGTAATGTCTAATAACTAATCTTTGACACCAGAATTAAGTCATTTTGCAAGAAAGCAGGTCATTAGAAGCTAAATTGAAATATAAGTAATACGATCTCTGTGGAGGATTGTAAATTAATTGGTTTTTAACAATAACATTTCTGTATTTTATTAAAGCAGTGTAAGAATTCAGAGAAGAAAAGAATGTAGCAGATAAACAGGGCAGGTGTTGATGATGCAAATGAAATAGATGACAGATGGTTAGTAGCACGATCACTCTGTGTGTGTATAATGGATAGAGGTAATCAAATTCCTTTGTGAATTGGTGACTTTCTTTACATCAAGAACTATAACTTTGCCATGCTTATACAGCTTCTTCTTAAAAATTACCTCCACTCCTTGTTATTATCCTGGGGTGCAAGACACTTGTATATGAATACTGTCATACATACGAAAAAAAGCGCCAGGCGTGCAAATAAAACCCCCCTGGGCAACCAGCTACCTTTACAAATTGGTAATAGGACACTAAAGAAATGTCTGCCATCAAAGAGCAGCTCACCCCCTAGAGCAGCCTAGGTGACCCCTGGTGTAAGGCTTTTCTCCAGCCCTGTGGATGAAATGCTGGGCTGAAAATGACCCCATGATATGGTTGCTGCCCCCCAAATGCCAGGTCATGGTACTGTCTTGGAGGGAAGGGACAAATTAATGCTTTAGTAGAATGACACGACTTCTTGCTTGCTAATGGGTGCTATACTCAGCTCATTACACAAGAGATACACTGATTTTTGAGGGAGATCTATTTCATGGCCCCACAGAGCTGTGCTTGGTGATTTGACATAGACTATAAGAGAAGATCACCAGGCTCTAGATGCAGACATAGCACATCATTATATATCTATCACACACACATATATACAAACATACCCAGAGGAAAAGCAGAGAATGTTTGAGCCAGCACTTACTTTGCAGAAAGCTGCCTCTGTTCTGAGCCAAGCAAATGAGCAAAAATAATTGATCAAGGACTTCAGACATCATATCAGGGGCCAATCTATTAGCAGAGCAGCTTTCAGGATGGGTACAGAATGGACTGCTGATGCAGTAGATGGGAAATAGTATCTAAACACATCACTGTCTTAGCACTCTGCATTTCATCAAAACAAAGACATGCCTTTTCCATGGAAGTACTCTGCACACACCAGTGTTGGGAGAATGCCTGCAAGATATTTCTAGGATTGCTGGTGAAGCCAGGTTGACTTTACTTCAGTCCTTGCTCTTTACAATTACAAGCATACCTTTGCTGCAGCACAAGAGTGGTGTTGTCAAGGTATCTTTAGGGCAGCATAAAAGGGCAATGGCTTTCATAGTCTAGCACAGTATTTCTGTAAGAGTATGTTCTGCTGAAGCACCTGCTTTGCACACCCTTTCCTCAACATCAAGAAACAGAAGTCATGCCTACAGGGGAAGAAGGGTGGCAGGATCCTCTGAAGCATCACTCTATCACAGCTAATTCTACTAAACTGCCAAAACCTCTCCTAAACTCTTTAACTGTTCAGCAGAAGGCTTTGTTTGCTCTAAGGCTAGAACAATTTCAGGGTCACAGTGTCAGCCGCCTGTACTCTTCTCTGTCACCAGAAGCTGGAGCCTGGATAAATGCAGATCACTCACCATGTTTATGGAGATAAGCATGGTGCAGAGTAAATATTGTGCTTAAAGCTAAATGTCAAGAATTCTAGCAAGTTTCTGTGGGGAGACTACAGATATACACAGATGCTAAAGAAAGTTTACTACATTTTATATAACAGAATCAAAAACTTCTCTCTATTAGATGACAGAGCATAGTATTTAATACCTTTTGTAATATATCAAGAACAGAGTCCATGACACTGTTTTGGAGAAGAATGCTTTTTCCCCAAAAAGCTACACCTACTCTCTATTGAAAAGAAATTGTAATAGGTTGCTGCATTATTAGAACAGGGGAGATAATGCACAACCGAGAGATTACCATATGAAATAAAAGACAGGAACTATATTCAAGACCCTTTGATGTTTCAGTTTATTCATGTTGTATTTCTGTATTATGGTTCTTAAATATTACACAACTATTTATTGGTTTATTCATGTCCATACTTATGACTGACACCTGCAAACAGTTTAACAAAATTATTAGGGAATTTTATTATTTTTCCCATGGCAAAACTGCATATTATTTATTCTGGGGACAAAAACAGACAAAACACAAAATCTTTAAGTTGTTAAAAAACCCTAAAATATCATAAGTATTTGGAATAAAGAGAATGAATCTCACTGAATAATAATAAAAAAGCCATTTAGAAAATATTTTGTCACTGCCTTTAAATAATATCTGCTTAAGCATCAAATCTTTGTTGTTGCTATTGTTGCAAAACAGCAAAGAATGAGCTTGGTTATTTCCTTTTAGAAGCAGCATTGACAATGAGCTGCAAAATATACGGGCCAGTGTGTTAACTCTAACTTTGTGTTACATCCAACCTTGAATGAAAAGTTGTGGCAGGGGAAAATATGGACTGTTGCATTTTCACCACTAGTGGTGATTAACAACTAAAGAAGAAGGTATTTGGTACCTATCCTGAATGGTAGGCTGAGTTTATAAGAGAATTTGTTACAAGAAAGATTTTAGCACAATGTAGACAATACAGAAACTAGCAAGGAACAAAACTGAATGTGGGAAACATGCACACAGTATTTTTATGATCACGTTTCTGACCCAAAAGATATTTTCAAATGAATGAGATCCCATATAGAGGTATTTAGCTGTCAATTGTTCACAGGCAACTACGAAGAAAGGTACCAGAACAGGAAGAAACTCTGTGTGATCATGGCTTTCTAAATGGCTGTTAAAAAACAGTTTTAAAATCAGAGCCCTATGACAAGACAGGGTCCAGTGTACACTCCAATCTAGGACCCCAGCTCAAGCCTATCAAGCATTTGACTACTGTCTATATTAAAATAGCATTTTGTCAATACTGTTTTGATAAACTGCTGTGTAGTCATTTTATACAGATAAGAGATCTTAGAAACAGTTCCCACTAGGGTAAGAGTCCTCTCCTGTGGGGACTGGAAATACCTCCATATTGGTCAGAAGGTCCTTCAGGAGGCCACACAGTTAGCTCTGTGTCTTCTGGGGTTCACATTTCTGCCCTGGTACCTAAACTCACTGAAATTTGTGAATAATTACCCACTTAACAGGAATGAACATTTGAATATTCATTGATTTTAGCTGTTCCCTGCCACCTTGGGTCATTTTGACAAAGAGTTACAAATTTCCCAAAGCTGGCAGCATACTGCTGGAGACCTCAAGTATGCACTCCATATATATATTAGCAACTATACTACAATCTCTCAACTATATTCCCATACTTCTTTCAGATCATTACAGAAAACTTGTATTGACTAATATGTTATATCTCACTCATCCCCCTGGGGCGGGTGTGTTGGGGAAGGGAGGAACTAAATTAAATTAAGATAGACTTCAGTTGAGTAACTGCTTTCTAGCCCTGCATGTGTTGTGATAAGTGGGTCTTTGGAAAAATAGCAGAAAGGCCAGATTAAATTTTGCTTTTGGGAATGCAAGTCTCTTCTGGAATTACTGGTGCTGGAAAGCTGAAATACAGAAGATGGTTAACAAGGAAAAGGTACACCCTTACAACAATTTGTTTCTTAGCTTTTCAAAATTCCTGCTACCAAAGAGGATCTAGAGAAATAATCTGATCATCACTTTGTTCTTCAAAAACCTTATTGTGTGGGGAGCTGGAAAAGGAGCAAACACAGAAGATACAATAACAAAGATACCTTCAATTTTGCTAATTTGGGGTGTCCAAATATCAAAAGACTCCCCATAAATTACATGGGTCTTTTCTTTGAGCTATTTTTGAAGACACAAGAGCTCACTGAGGTGAAAATAATGGTCTGCATTCAAAGACTTGAATGTGTCCCTATTCCAGTAAAAAATTAACTTGTATGTACACTATGCAGCAGTTGCAAGGATGAGTAGTTCTGCATCACTCCTCTGGTCTGTGCTCTCTTAGATGACAGGTATGCATCGATTTTTCACCTTGACCCCTGCCATGCCCATATGACTGGTTCTTATGCTAAAGCACTATCATCAAATTGGTCTCACAAGTGGTAGGCAGAAGGGTTTTGATGAGGTTTCTTGTGGGGTTTTTTGTGGTTTGGGGTTTTTTTGTTGTTCTTGGTTTTGCTTGTTTGTTTGTTGGTTGTTTGGTTTTTTGAGATGGGAACAGTAAAAAAAACCCATTTGCATCAAAGGCTTCAGGGAATTTTTGTCCGCTGTGGGCTGCGACAGTGATAGAGCAAGGGTTGAACACCAGGAGACAAAATGAGACACAATTCTGTAACCTGATACCAGTCAATGGGAGAAACTGGACAGAAAGAGCCTTTAAAGCAGTCTCTTGGGATCTCCAAAAAGTGCTCTATCATATTTTTAGAAAGAGTTTTAAAGTTTCTAAGTAGGATTTACTTTTTAAAGCTGTTACTGAGAAGTAAATGGCTTTTCGTTTTAGACGTCTTTTTAATTCAGAAAGCACATAATTTCTGTTACATTAACCTAATTTTGTGGCTGATATATTACATATGTTTGACAATGAACTTTCCATGTTTGTCTTTAACTGGAATTTTGGAATAGGAATCTAAAACTGAAAAGCTATTTTGTAAGGATTGAGCATTGCCTCTTCTGCTAGGGTCTAAAGACTCTACAGGCCATTAAAACTGCTGAGGGACTTCAGATAGAAAGTGGCATTTGCTGCAGGCCCTGCAGCTTCTCAGGATTTCACTGCATGAGGACAGAAAGGAATGGCTTCCACAGCTTTAGGGGAAAGCAAATCACCAAGAAAGGGAAGTGTTACAGTAAAGACTCCTTCCTTCCCATGGAAAGGCAAAAAAAGCCCCCTATCCTTGGACATGTGAGAGGCGTTACTGAGAAAAGTTAAAGATATGGAAAAATGGACACAAAATATTTTTCATGAGCTAGATGTAAACCCTTTCCAGAAAAAAACCTGCCAAAGTAGCCAGCTGAAAGACTGTATCTGCTTCCCAAAACCATGTTGCACCAAAGGTGAAGTTAGAGCTACACAAGCCATAGAAGGAGTTCATACTTTTCTGAGAAAATCTATAACCTAAAATTAGCAGTGGACAACACAATCCAGTGATATGACATGCAAATGTGATCCATAATGCAGTCAAATATGTCATGGAAGGATTTTGAGTCACTTTCACAAGAGCTTGACTGCTGCAGAGGGGGCAGCTGAAAGGAGTTTTCGGTATAGGTATTACAATAGGGAACTGCACAGGAGATGAGATGGAGAAGATGCTATGGGAAACACCCAGACAGCAGCTGGGCAAGAGACACATGATAAGCCGAAGCAGGAAAGAAAACAACTGCACTGAAGCACAGTGATAAGCATTTCAGCCTCTGCGCTTATTGAAAATTAATAGGGGGAAGTTGCACTACACTTGCACTGTTCAGAAATTACTTAAAGCTAAGCAGCTCCTTACAGGCTGTATCAGAATGGCAGCCAGCCAGCAAGAGGAAATGTGAGCCTCTGTGTAACACAGGCACTATGCCCAACACTGTCATGGCAGAGACTCACAAGTCACAGCTCCCCACAACCATCTTCTTGTCAAGCTTAAAAATCACGCACACTTATCAATATGAACATAATGCACATCAGCAGTTGCTTATAAACAACCTGTTGACTCAAACAGAAACAATCAGTTGCAGCAGCACTGGACCTGCACATCCACATGTGACTTTCAGGAGGCAGCAACATGAGGTACTTAATCTACTTCTCTGCCCAGGGGATCAGGTCTCACCGGCATTTCTGCTTAAGTTTAGTTTCAGGGTCTCAATACAAAAAACTGATATAGTGCCCTCATTGCTCTAGCATTTTTATGAACATCTTTCCACAGGAGACCCACATTTGGTGAGATTGGAAGCTTCACGCAATTGAAGAGCTGCCTCATATGTCCGTAATATGCAGCTACAGCCTCCTGGTGTAGACACACACAGTATCACTCACTGGAGAACTGACAATAACCAAGTGGTCAAATCATACCAAGTATCCTGTTTTCTGATCTTTATCCTTTCTAACACCAACATCAGTGTCTAACTGTGCAGACAGTGTGCTCTGCAGCCATCAGTTAAAGAAAATGTCAGCAGGTGATGATTGACGCCTCATTGGTGCTGCTCTATAATTTAACAGCAGTATATACAAATTAGATCTGCCTCCACTGTCTTTTTCTTAGGAGAGGCGATATTATTTTAATGCTGTTTTCCAACAACTTCCTTGCTTGTGGTTAAGGGAGAGTAGCAGTTACTAGTAGAAATCTTTTCTTGAAATGAAAAAATAGGTTACACTTGTGATAGTTCATTTGTGGAAGCTACCATGCCAGATACAAAATGTATAAAGAATAGATTCAATAGGAACCAATACCTAGCTGTGAAATCTTCTAGTAAAAAGAAAAGCAAGAGAAGAACAGATTAGGAGAAACACAGTGTTTTCCCCTTCTAATTTAGATAAATATATGACTGTTTTGTTCCATGCAGAGGTACACCTACTTTGCTTTTTTTCATCACTGGGTTCAGTAAATTTTCTTGAAAAAACTCTTTTTATGGCCTCATCAACAACTTCTAACATTTATTTTTTTGTAAGGTCAGTACAAAAGAACTCTGCTATATCATTTACGTTTTTCAATTTTTAAGTGACCTTCATTATAGCATTTAAGAAAGGTAAGAGTCCCCTTCACAGTACCTTTAAGCAAAGCTCCTTTTTTCACTCGAACATTTTTGAAAATATGAATTGGAACAGGGAACATACTATAATGCCCAGTATGTTGTAATAGTGTTATTTGGGTTTTCTGGGTCACCTCCCAGTGCTGGTCAACTGCAACTCCCGTGGCAACCAGGACCAGAATTTTACAGAAAAGTTCTTAAATAGTTTCTCTTGGGACTCTGCATCATCACATTTTTTTCAGCTGCTGTATATGGTATATCCACAGCCACTATATATCTCCCAGATTTGAATCTCATTCACAACTATAGCTGAGGGGAAAAAAATGTCTTGGACCATTACAGGAAGATAGGGACAAAAGAGAAGGAAGACAAAATGCCAAGCCAGGAATGGGTGAATTTTTTAGAGTCAGTTTCAGTAAAAGCTCATAAATAACAGGATGAAACTTTCTGCATCTTGCTACCTCTTGGAGAACAACATTTAATGACACCAACTCCAGTTTTCACGCTCACCTAGTAAGACCTAAACCTCTTCTGCTTCAGCAGTCTGGTAGTCCACCTTGCCAGCCCTGACAGCAAGCTAAAAATCTCCCATTCGTTATTGTAGGGGAACAGTAGCTATAGCCTGAGAAGGGACAGCGAGCAATTCAGCCTCTGGAAATACTTTAATAATAAGCAAAAACTTCTTTTGTTAACTGCTTCAGCAACTGAAGCACCTGACTTACAATTACTCACCGTACCGGATTTAAATACCTTATTCAAGATTGTTGGATCAGGTGGCTAAGGAAGACTCTTAATTCCTCCATCACACGGTGTGTATATTAAGTTCCCATATTTTCATTATTTACATAACAGTTAATATAAATCTGGAAAAAATTAATAAACCTAGCCTTTTAGGACTACTCTTCAGACAGAAGACAGCATTTTTAAAATTAAAAACAAAACAAAACAAAAACAAACAAAAAGCCCACCAAACCCCCCCCCAAAAAAAACAAAAAAAAACCCCAAAAAACCAAAACAAAGCCAAAATAACTTATTCCTAAGGTCTAAGAAAACCCCCAGTGTCTATGGAAATGCCACTCTGTCTCTCATTCAGCTTATTACCAAAGCAGAGCAGATTTTGAATGATTATCCCCAATGAGTGAATTGCCTGCTGGGGTATATAACACTAAAACACATTTCATTTATAAATGAAATGGTTTTTTTCAGCTTGCTGTCTTAAAGCAATCCCCATGCTCTGCTGTCTTATGAAATACCAAGCTTTAACATGTTGGTGATGCTTTATACATACTGACACTCCTGTTTATTAAATACACGTCTTGTCAATTGTGTTATCCCTGACCACATTATAATCTCTATTTACACCAATTTAATTGGTATTGCTGCTCGGCACTATGGGTACTAATAAAAACAACTAAAGCACTGAGAATACAGCAAATGTTTTCTCAGCTGAAGGTCACACTCTCCGCTGACCTGCTCCCCCCTTTCTGTCTCTGAATTTAGGGCAGCATGAATGGAAAAGTACAAGACAAGACTTAATTTACAGCTAATTTGGTACTAGGCCACTTCTCAAAGTCCTGCCCTACTTTAATCACAGGAAGCTTCATGCACAAAGGATTTATGTGTAACTCTATTGCAAGCAAGGGTCTACTCTGGTTTAACCCAAATCCCATTGCAGTCAGACCAGGTCCACCCTGAAAATATGTACCAAGCCCTTACAGTCTATAGCACATGCATAATTATTAACCAACAACAGTATCAGCTAAAGCTGTTTGAGTAGAAGACCTCTAGGATTTAATAGGTAATAAAAGCTCTTTTTAGAAAAAAAAATTAAATCAGAGAAATGTTTCCTCATTATACTTCGTACAATATTTAAAGAAAACTACAGAAACTGTACAATTCTTTATTAAATATTAAGAGGTTCTGAAAGAGTAGTTTCTAGGGGGCCCATTTAATTTCTAAACAGTCCCACTGGGTTTCATCTCTCCTGAATTCCATGGGGAAATAGAGATGAATTTGCATTTAACAATAATAAAAATCCGATAACAGGAGGGGAAAACATCTTGCAAGCACTGCAATCACCCCAGAAAAAAAAGAAGTAAGAAGGATTATTTAAACAAAAATTAAGGACAGCTCACATTTGAATATTATATCTTAAGGCACAGAGCCAAATGCAGATGCATCTAGCCATGTTTTGGACCAAAGCCAAATTCTCTCCATCCCAGTTGTTCAATTTTATAGTGAGAGAACAAAAGGGGGGGTTGATATAATATCATTTGGTAACCAATGTTTGGGGGCTTGTTAAGGTGCAAGTGAGGGCATTTATGTGAAAGTAGAACATAAAATTAAAAGTGTTCTTCAAACCAAAGGATGACGTGTGTCATGTAGCATTGTATTTTGTGATTATTTCCAATAGCAGCAGGGCAGCTCAGCGTAACAATTTACAAGCAAAGACATTGTGTCGATCCTCTGGGTTTCACTTCACAACCATCTTGAGAAAAATCAAATCTAGACATGATATGTAGTGACAATTCCAAATTTACTATGGCAATTGTGTTTCTATCTGCAGGGAAGCAAACATCTACAACAAGGTTTTTATTCTTCTCTTATAGCATTGATAGAACAAATTTAGCAAATCACAGTGTCTGGAAATGTTGATGTGCTAATGCTAGGGTTTTGCTCCAAACTGCAATGCATTCACTGGGCCCTTCATCCAGGGGAAGGGAAGCTGACAGCACTGGTTTGGGACAGAGCAGAACAGGTGATTATCAGCAGTGCCAGAGACCCATGCCTTTCTTCTCCCCTTCAGTCACCTTAATGTATTTCATGGTGTGGAGGATCACTGAGTAGGGAAGTAACAGCTGCAGAGGCAGTACCAGCCTCCACAGACCTGTGGAATATTAGTAGGTACATTAAGGCTGGTCCTGTTGTCATTGATTTCCTTGCTGTCCTCTCCACAATGTGAAACTCTCCCTGGAAGGATTTTTGGGCAGCAGAGTATCAGTTCTGGTGGGTACCCAAAGTGACTGGGGCCAACTGAAGTGACAAAGAACCTCTCTGCCCCCAGCTTGGACCTCCATCACAGTGACAGTTTGGGGTGGCTGCTCCCCAAGGGTGCAAAAGAAACCTTCCTTCTCAATGCCTACTGTAAAACTAGCGAAAAGCTCAGTTAAGCAAGTAATGATAATCCTCGAGATTTGTAGTTGCAGCAAGTTAGACTGGCGGGTTGGAGGGAGAATACAGAGCCCTTTTCATATATGGGATATTTACAGTGCCCAAAGGAACCGTCTATAAGGGGAAACACAGAATCCCAACTTCCAAGCTCCAACTGGGAAAGCAATGTGATAGCCAGAGGGTAAGGACTGGCACTGGAGCCTGCATGGAACCACTACGCAGGGCTGGCTCTGACTCCAAATTAACACTCCTAAAGAGAAAGGGAAGGGTGAGACCAGGCCATCCATCACTGCCATGGCTGTCCATGATGGCCCAGGAACACCTGTGACACATCCTCCCACACAGGCAGAGATAGCAATAGGTCTTAGAGGACCATTTTCAGTGCTCTCCAGGCTGTTCTTGGGCACACTCCTCTAAGCCTAAATTCAGCTTAAGTACAGGCGGCTGCCTCAGAGTTGAAGTCAATGAAGTTGCACCCACCTACACCAGATCTGAATTGACTCTATGAATAGCTATGTACAGGGTAGGATATTCAAATTCTGTAGTTGCCAAAACCAGACATCTGTGTCAAAGCATTTGACAAGTGCACTGATATATGTCAGCAAATTGCCTGAGGTACTTGCTAAAAAACTACAGTAACTTTTTCATCCTGAAATACTTAATCTGCACAATGATTAGAAAATGGCTACAAAGGCAAAATGCTAATAAATATCTGCCTGAGAATTTAACTGTATGCTTGTTTTCAAGTAATGAGACTGCAACTTAAATTTTTTTACATTTAAAAGAAAAAAAACCAAAGAAACCCCACAAGATTCAAATGCTGTACCTTCAAAAGCATTGCTACATGACAAGGTGCTTGTGGGATGGGACAAAATACTTCTGTGATTACCAACTCAGCCTGTAACCATTGCAGGAAATGCAAGACGATCATGATCATCAGTTCCAGAGAGCAATCTCTGTGCAATGTAACGTTGATGGGTCAAGTGCCCTGTACTGTTTCCTAGCTTAATAATAGAGTTGCACACCAGATTGCTTGAGGAATCCATATGCCGACATACTGACTCGGTTGCCTCAGCCTGGGCTGCACTGCTTATTACTGGTGTATCTGGATACCACATTCAAGCGAGAAAAAAAGCCAGATTGAAATAGAAAAAAATTCCATTCTGTCTCCTTTTATCATCAAGGGAACTCAGAGCTTCTAAGGTGTGGAAAAAACCATGAGAAAATTCTGTGGAAAGGAATACCCAAGACTGAAAGACATCACCTGTGTTTTTCAGGAAAGAAAGTCGCTCTCCTGAGGGAAAAATAGATACGTTCTGTTTTGAAAGGAAGGTGGCTTCATAAGTAACATCAACAAAGAATACCAAAGCAGCCTATCCATTATCATTAGGATCATTAGGATTTGTATTCTAAAGATATATATTTATTTTCCCTCTGGCATAAAAAAACCCCAAACTCAGAACTGCTGCAAAACCACAGTTCTGGGCTCTTATGAATTCCCTGGTTCAACATTCGTGAAAAAAAAAAAAATCACAAACCAAAGTAACAACAACATAAAAACAGAAATAATCTTTAAAAAACCCATCAGATATTTTGAACCCAGCCTGAAAAATTAAACAAATTATGTAAATATAAAAAGATAGTCACAGGGGCATATTTTATGAAATAACTGAGATAAGGTAGTTGTCCAAAACCGAGCACAAAAAGCAGTTTTTCTAAGAATATGAACCCATCTGAAAACAATTAGTTAGTAAATTTTTAACAACCCTGAGAAGCAGAGCAAATTACTCCAGTGCACTGCAGTTGTGACATGGCTGTATCCATTCTACATAACAGGTAGTAGTATCTCTTCACAGCACGACAGCATTTGACATAAGTTTATGTAAAGCTGCATTGCACAGAATAGCTATATTTTAGAATTTACTGTGTCTTAAGCTATGTTACTCTGATGACTGCAAAATTTAATTCAGTAATTTTATGCAATTGGCAAACAGGCAGAAACAGTATAATTTAACATTTATGAACTGCCAATTTCCTCATATAAATACTGTAAAGAATTCTGCAATTATCCAGTTATCTAAAGATAGTAAATTGCAATTTGGAGTGTTGCTTATTTATTAAAGTGATTTATAAATGAGCATAAGCACATCAACTTAAAGAATCTAATCCAGTGACTCAACAAAATGCTACTCTGTCTAGCCCAGGTGGTTTCGTAATTGTGACACATTAGGGAATTTCACTGTGTTTAATGGACCTCAAACTCACCCTTCGTCTTGAAAATGAACTATTGAGTTCTTTGATGGAGAAGTGCCCAGGAGGCCTTTCTGGAGCCAGAGGTAAAATGTAAAAAAGTTTAGTACAAGTGAATTCAGCACCCTAATATTCATGATTTGACCTATCAAAATCATTCTTATCAAATATGTTATGCTCACTACAAGGTATTTAGTTACTTTCCTTTCTCTTACCTACAGGCAAGAGCAACCCCTTCTTTCCCCACCCCATTGCCAGGACTGCTCAGAAAGCACTTGATCAAGCAGCAAATCTAGAACACAAGAGCAGACGAACAGGCAAAGTTAGCCGTAATTCACTTGCAGGAAGGGAAGTTTCCATGTATGAAAGTAATTGTGTGAAGAGAAACCACTTGTTCCCTGAAATTTGACATTCATTGCTTAAGTATTGGATCAAGCCCACAACTTGAAATGAATCAAAAAGCAGAAAAGTTCCAAAGTTCTATGAGCCACAGACACGCAGAAATATATATACAAAAGAAATGCATATAGAATGCATACAATAAGGTGGAATATGTTTATGTAATAAAGAATGTATACAAAAACACATAAATAATTTCTTTTCGTATGTTAGCAGTAATATTTTATCTCTAAGGACAAGCTAAGAATTTCAGTGGTATGCACTTACACATTGTCATCTATTGCTTAGTTGCATAAAGGCTTTTCTTGGAGAACTATATTCAGGGGTCATATATCTCTTTTTGACATGATCCCAGAAAAAAGAGCAGTAAAAACTTCACCGTTTAGTGAAAGAACTTCTATTCAGTCTCTGGTATTGTGTTCATCATTACAGTGTCAGAGGATCTTCCATTAGAGCAAGAATTGATGTGTGTCACATGTTTCTTCTTTCTTCTCAAGAGGACAATTGTGTGGTGTTTTCCTTTTGCTTCATTTCTTGCACACATAGACTGCTGGGGAAAATTTATGCTGGGGAAGCTCAGGTGAAAGACTTGTGTTAGTGTCAAAGATGTTAAATTCTATGGTGCTACTTCATCTTTGTGCAAAAGCATTACAAGGCCATGCAGAGAATAATGTTCTTTGAGTAAAACCATCTTTTAGCCTTGTATATACAAAGTTGTTCTCTCATTGACCTAAATATTTACTGCACAGAGCACATGCTGAGGGCTGAGTCATCAGTATTGTAAAAAATTCAGAGGATGGGTGAAAACTTTGTCACAACCCTCCACTAGAAGTCTTAAAGGTTTAAGCTGAACTGTCTTTCATTAGCAGACATGCAAATTTATGTAATGAAATGTTGAAACCACTAAATCACCAAGAAGAGCCTGTTAACATTTTCCCAACAAAACTCTTCCAACAGCACACTGGTGTTCTGACTAAAAAATATTTTACAAAAAGTATCTGCTTTCTATGGAAATTTCGCCTGCTTGTTGAAAAAATAAAAATGTGAAAAGTTTGAAACCCATTCTCTGAAAAGTTCTAGTCACAGACATAAACTTAGCTTCTTTTCACACATCTTGACAATGTTTAGATCTGTTGACAATGTTGTTATCAAGAAATGCCGAGGGGACACGGACAGAAATCTGTTTCATGTAGCTCATTTAAGATAATACCTTCTCCTACCGTTTGCTATCCCAGCACAGCCAGTATGTCCAGAAATAGATGGAAACAACTGTGTGCAAAGGGTGGTTAGTGATAAATCCATCAAAATTAAAATTCAAGGTTAGAAAACAGAAGGGATCTGGATTTGAATTTGACAGCAAAATGAAAAGAGCAAAATTCTCATTATACACTCTTCCACGGTGTTCTGGGAGATTTAATCCTAGAAAGTTGTATCACAACCAGGTGCAGGTTCCCACTGCTCTACTAGAGGAGTGACAGGCTCACTGTCTCTTTCAGGGATCCATTTTGGTTAGGCTCGTGACACTGGTACTGCAGTTTGAGGCCAAGAGAGTATTAGGATAGTATCTGCATAGAGAGCAGAGCACTGGACCCAGCTCCAGTACTGAAGACTGAAAATTTATTTTAGACTTATCTGTTCAGGGTCTAAACAATCTCTAAATTTCTTTGTTAAATTCTCAGATTCAGAATTTAATCAGCAACTGCCTGCCAAATTTATTCTAGAATAATATGCCCCAAATAGTTCATTTGTTCTTAAATTTGCTATTAACTAGTATCGTAATAGTCTATTTTCAATTATGGAGAGGGGAGAAGAGAGGAGAGGGGAGGAGACAGAGGGAAGGAGAGGAGAGGAGAGGGAAGGGGGGGGAGGGGAGGAGAGGGGAGGAGAGTAGCCTACAAAAAACTCATCACTGACAAAAAATCTCTGTCCTTCTTTATAAATCTTCCATGCTAGATGACCTTTCTGAAACTCACTCTTCTTGAAATTTTAGGCAAACGCACCCTAAAACTCCAAAGCCCAGATGCCTGGAGTGGATGCAGAACTTCTTATACCAAGGAGATGAGCACAATGCAGGATTGAGGGTACTCAACACAAAATAAAAAGAGATAAGGTCAGGCCCTGGAGCCTTAGCCCCTTCTTTTCAACCTCCTATCAGCTCTCCTCCCAGCTCTCGTTCTATCAGGTGTGTCAATAATTTTATCAGGTTGCATAGCTTTGGGGTTAATTGAGTTCTCAGGTTCTCAAATGTTTTCACCACCACCACCATGTTGTTAGCTCTGCACAGATGAGGTTTCTACTTAAGTGAGCTCCAAAGGGGTCTAAACACAAAGTTGTTACTACAATCTCCCTTCTGCAAATGTGAATGGTTTTGTTAGAAATAAAAGGACAACTGAACACCTTCAATAGAAGGGCTCAAGAACTGAGAATAGATTTGCTTCTCACCAAGTAACCTGGCGTGGAATGTCTAGAATCCACAAAACGCCTCTGTTGTCCATGTATGTTCCAATGTTGTGTCTTGCTGGGGGTTTCCTATACAGGACCACGTTGTATACTTACCCTGTGCTCAGTCAGAAAGGCCAGAAGTATGGTTAAGGACTGGCCAACATGTACAGATGTCAAGTAAAAATAGTAAAAGTCAATACCGAAAAATGAAGTAATGTAAAACTGTCCAAGAAAGTTCTACAAACATTAATAAGACATGCAGCTTCTCTAACATCAGTCAACACTGTCCTAATGCAGTGGGTGCCACAGGAGAAAATGCAAGGCCACGTGTAGTGAGGGTTTTACTTGTTACCTGTATATGTCTGTTGGTTGAGGCTTTTTGCCTTACATTTTGTTAATATGTACATATGGAGATTCTGCAGGGAGAAAAATAATGTCCTCATGGGACAAAGGTACATCCTACACTGTTTCTGCAAGGCACCCTGTGGGGAAAACCTGGAGCTGGGGTTGGCATGCTGAAAATGAGTTTCTTCAGTGTGGATTGCATTATACCATACTTCAAAGGAGGATAGGACACACCATTTCCTGATAAAGACATTGTGTGTTTTGGCTGTGGGCAGCACCACTTCTTCAAAATCTCCTTTCTCATCAGTCAGGGAAGAGCATACTCATATATTTGATGTTTCAGTGCAATCTCTCTAAGCAAGCCTTGAAACTTCATGTGAATGAATGTCTTAAGTGCCAGGAATGCAAATAGTAAAGACTGTTCTGTGATTTTTTTTAATCTATACTCTTGTCACCATGAATGCTGAAATCTCTGGAGGTAGAAGTCTGGAGTATTTCACTATCATTGTCAACAAGGTATTAGTAAACTCCATTACGAGCCCTCTGGGGACATGGTAAATGAGCAAAATCATATATTGGCCTTGGCTTTGTTTTCTGTTGTTAGATGAATGAATTAAATCTGTCTGAACTGAGGGACCACTTGGGCTATAAGTTTGAAGGGGTGATAAATAAAGTATAGCCTTTCCTTCTCTGTTCTCTTAGTTTGTGATAAGCTCAGTGGGCTGCTGAGAGAAAGAAGGAAAAGGAAGAGACAAGGAACAGACTAGCACTGTGTTTGCAGTGTCTTGTGCTTGGTTGTCTCTGATGAAACTGTCATACACATCATCTCTGAAAAGTCTGCATATTGTTTGGTGGCAGGTAATCCTGAAATCATAATAGTGCTTTTAGTGGGAATAAGTAATAAAACGTTTTTCAATCAACTATTGAAATAATTTCCAAGCCTCAATGTCCACTTATAAATATGTATACCTGTAAGACTGGCCTGACTCAGGCATCTTAACTATGTTCTTTCACTGAATATCTCCCTGAAAGAGCCTCTCTCTCTGCTCAGCCACGGATTCAGCCTATGTTCCTAAATGAGTCAGTAGGTTAAGGTCCCTAACTGCAATTTCTCATGCGTTTTCTTCTATTGCCTACTATTCTCAAATGCAGTTGGTTTTATCAGTGGCATGTTTGGAAAGACAAACTCCTGCAGCAGCTTCTGAAGAGGAGTCTGCCCCATATGCCAGTATGTGAGGACAGCTGCTAGGCTCCTCATCTCTCCAGGGAGATGAGTAACAGTGGTAGCTGAAGACAGCAAGATCTAGTAAGTCTGAAACTGCTCTGGAATGCAGGAAGCCTGGATTTCATTCCAAATCTGTCGCTGTGTGTTGTGTGACTCACCTTAGGTAAATCTTCTTTATCACTCATTAGCTTCTTTTCTCTAGCAATCATTTTCTTCATTATCTCTTCATGGTATAAACTCTTTGATATAAGAGCTGCTAGTCTTTACATATAGAAAAACAGAAGACCTAAGATGGCCATTACACAATTAAATCGTAAATACAGCACTTCAGTTCTTTTGTATGTGCATGTAATTTTTAAACACTTTAGAAACAATCAGTTAAATCTGCTTTTCCAATGTAGTAAATTGACAACAGGACACTCAAGTGAAAAGCTTTTAACTTCCAAAAATCAGTAGCAAACTATGGACTACAGCCTTGAAACCCTGGCTGATACCACCTGATTCAGTCCTTGTTCTCTTTCTATGGAATCTGCTAAGTTTGAGGTACGTTATCCCATTCAGTGATACACATCCAAAGAGCTTGATAAAAAAGTCCTCTAAACTTATATAACAAATGCATAAGTGTGTTTTAGCTCAGAAGTATTACAGATCCAGAGTTGTCTTTACATGTCACAATTACTTTTCTTACCCATGCTTTTACCATGTGTTATAAGCATATGGCATGTTGGCAATGCATGACAAAAATGCACAAAGTATGGTGTTAAAAAAATATCCTACCAAGAAGTTTGAGAAGCTGCCTATTACTCTATTTTCCGTTAAGTAAGTCAGGCATCTTCTAAAGCACTGATTTTCTTGTAAACTGAAGATTGTCTCTACTCTTGCCAGAGGCTTTTATTTTCATACTAAATAGAAACATGCAGCTCTGGAAGAGACTTGATATTCTGGTCTCTTGCTGACAATAGATACAGGTCAAATTGCCAGCTGATTAATTCCAGTAGAGAGTGTAGACCATCTGGTATGGTAGGATGGGTTGACAAGGAGAAAGCAGTGGATGTTGTCTACCTTGATTTCAGCAAGGGTTTTTACATTGTCTCCCATCCTTACAGGTAAGCTCACAAAATGCAGGTCAAAGGAATGGACTGTGAGGTGGATCAAGGACTGGATGTATGGCACAGATCAGAGTGTCATGGTCAGCGGAGCAGAATCCAGTTGGAGGCTTGTAGTCAATGGCATTCCCCAAGGACCAATACTGGGTTCAGTCTTACTCAATTTGTTTATCAATGACCCAGATGAAGTGATAGAATGCATCCTTAACAAGTTTGCCGATCATATGAAACTAAGAGGAGTGGCTGATAGACCTGAAGGCTGTGCTGCCTTTCAGTGGGACCCTGATAGGCTGCAGAGTTGGGTGGGGAGAAACGTAGCGAAGTTCAACAAAGGCAAATGTAGGGTCCTGGGGACAAATAACCCCAAGTACCAGCACAGGTTGGAGGCTGACCTGCTGGAGAGCAGCTCTGTGGAGAAGGACCTCAGGATAGTGGTGAATGACAAGTTGACCCTGAGCCAGCAGTGCCCTTGCAACGAGGAGTGCCAATGGTATCCTGGCGTGTGTCAGGAAGAGTGTAGTCAAGGGAGGTGATCTTGCCCCTCTACTGGGCTCTAGTGAGGAGTATTATGTTCGATTCTGGTCTCCACAATTCAAGAAAGATAACCCATAATCTCTGCCTTTTTTCTCTCTCTCTCACTGGAGGGGGTGGGGAAGGGGAGGAGCTGTGGGGAGTTAAAATTCCATCTGGGCTTAAACCATGACAGTTTTTAACTGGCACCCAATGTGAGGCACAAAGTGTTCAGATAACAACAGATCTGTTCAGAATGGGTCGGAAACAATTTTGATCTAAGCATTTGCGTATTATAGTGGAGCCCTCTGGTTACAATGTTACTCAGTCTTTTCATGTGGTTGTGGTATCTAACCCTGTATATGTTTCACTATATGCAATATGTGCCCACCATGGTGCTCTTTTTTAGAGTGGAGAGAGGGATCAGGATTGCTTTGTTGATGTACTTTATGGTATCAGTCTATGACATGATAACATCAAGGGCAAACAAGGTCATTTGAGATTTGTATTCAGAGTTGTTCTCCTGCCCTGGAGAGCTTCTATCACTGGGAATACATTAACTACCACCAGGCTCCTACCACTGGGAATTCATTAACTACTACACCCAGCCTGTGGGAGGAACATGATTTTCCCCAGCTTTTTGCCCCCTTTTCCTTCTTCAGGTCTGTTACAACAGCTTTGGAGAATTTTGAATTCCCTTTGGATGTTAAGGAAAGCATGTTTTTGTTGCTAAGTCTGCCAGGTCTCCTCAGTGCAGTCCACACCATGGTTAGAGTCAGGACAGAGATTTATAGGAAGGTCATTCAGAGATCTGCCCTGATGGTGGATAGTCATGAGTGGCATGGAATGTGGGAGGAAAAGGCCCAGTGTTGGAGAAATTATCTGCTCCAATGGCTAGGAAGTTCATCCCTGAACAACTACAGGACCGTGAGAAAGTGACAGGATATTTGCAAGGAGAATGCTGTGGCAGTTCCAGAGAGGAGCAATTTATTGCTGGGCCCTATTATTTATTGGACACTTCTCTGTACTAGACAGCACCCTCAGGGGGAGGAGAAGGAAAACAGACCAGCAGGCACTGTGGCCACTCAAACTGCAGCTGAACCAGATGAACAACTCAAGCCAGTAGTAGGTGCCCCTCTAGAGAAGAGGGAATCCAAGGCAAAATTAGTTCACATAGTGAAGGATGAAGAAGAAACAGGACCCTCAGAACAGGAAGAAGAAGCAGGCCAGAGAGAATCACTGGATCCCTACCCCCAGGTGAACTGTGAGATACAAAAAAAGATTTTACCTGCCACTCAGGAGAGCCCCTCGTGACCTGCCTGTTCCGATGATGGGATATCATGGCACACAACATGAAACTAGATGGTAGTGAACCCAGGCAATTGGGTGTTGTAGTCCCCGAGCCACCAGCTGGGATGGCTGGGGGACCAGGCAGCCCAGCAGCTCAGTGGTGGGTGAATTCAGAGATCTAACACCCCCCACAAGTCAGCTGGCCGAATCCTCCTCACCTGGTCTTGTGACCTGTGTGAGGAGGGTCCCCCCGGTTGGTCAGCAGCCAGACAGTCACTCTAACCTTGGGTCACACCACAATGGCCCTCAGCTGTGGTCCCTCCCCTGTCTGTGTCCCTTGATAAAGAACCTGGCGGGCAGGGCCCGCCCTCTTGCTACCTGGCCTGCCTGCATGCTGGTCAGAATAAATATCAGATTCCTAGCAAGGGCCTCCTCTGGACTCTTTACTTCTGATATCGCCAGAGCTAGCAGCTCTGTGTGGGCGTGGCCGCGTGCCTCCATCGCACAGGTGAGAGAGAAGCTGTATGCGAGGTGCTGAACACTGCCAGGAGTTCCTGAGCCTGGAATTCTTAGGGAAAAGCAACAGCTTTTACCACCAGCCAAATACCACAGCGGCAATTGGGATCCCTGTTCCAGGATGTAGACATTGGCAAGGGGATTTAGAAGAGGACAGAAACTCTCAGCCTCTGGAGGCAACATCTGTCAAGCATGAGGGAAAGGTATTTCTTCATGGATGACCTAATAGTGCACTGAGATGAGTGGAATGCCATGGAGAAGGGTATCCAGGACCTGAAAGAATTAGCTGTGCTGTAGGTAATCTACAGGGATTCAAATAATGAGCAGTCCCCTGTAGATCCAGATCAGGTCCAACGTACACAATTCATGTGGCAGAAGTTTGTATGGAGCGTGCAATCGTTGTCCGCCAACCCTTTGGCACTGATGTCAATGAAAGAAGAAGAAACATTGCTTCAAGTGATTACCTGACTTCCACAAGTTCATCTTTTTTCCTCCCTACCAACCTGCCTTGGCTGTGGAAAGACTGTACAAGACTGCAGACAGACTTGAAAGACTTGAGCAAACTAGGGAGAAAATATCCCATGCCCCACCAAGTATGGACCAGAGTTTCTGCTACTGGGAGCATGTAGCCCCCTGCTGGAGAGAGGGGTACACACCACGAGGTAACCTTCAGTTTTGCCTGCATGACCGCAGAGAGGACATGAGAAAGTGGGATGGAAAGCCCACCTCTGCCCTAACAGCAAGGGTACGTGAGTTGAGAGGAAGAACAACCACCAAAGGAAATTCTTCAAGGATAAATGCCACTCCAGTTTCCAGTGGGCAAGTCCTCAGACAGAATGCTGAATGGAAGGGCTGAATGTTATTTCTGATCCTCTTGAATGGACCTCCAGTTCATGTTTACAAGAACTGAGCAATGACTGCCATGACCAGAAGTAGAGGGGACCTGCCTGCAGCCAAGTGGAGAAAAGGGACAATTGTATCTATTGGACTGTGTGGATTCCATGGCCTGGCACATCAGACCCACAAGAGTATAAGGCTTTAGTTGACACCTGCGTCAATTTACCCTGACGCCATCAAGATCTGTAGGGGCAGAATCTATTTCTGTTTCTGTGGTGACAGGGGGATCCTGATAGCTGGCAGTACTGGAAGCTGAAGTGAGCCTGACTGGGAATAAAAGGCAAAACCACCTCATTTTGATTGGCCCAGAGGCCCCATGCATCGTTGACATAGATTAACTCAGGAGAGGACATTTCAAGGACTCAAAAGGACATCGCTGGGCTTTTGGCATAGCTGCTGTGGAGACAGAGGAAATTAGACAGCTGAATACCTTGCCTGGTCCTTCAAGAGGACCCTTCTGCTGTGGGACTGATGGGGGTGGAAGATCAAGAGGTACCGATCACTATCACAACAGTGCATCATTGAAAATACCACACCAACCAGGACTCTGTGATCCTCATCCATGAGATGATTCATGAATTGGAGAGCCAGGGAGTGGTCAGTAAGACTTGCTCACACTTTAATGGCCATATGGCCGGTGCCTAAGTCCAATGGAGAGTGGAGACTGACAGCGGACTATCATGGCCTGAACGAAGTCACAACACCACTGAATGCTGCTGTGAAGGACATGCTGGAACTTCAGTGAAAACTGGAGTCCAAGGTCCCACTATTTGCCAGGGACTCACCCAGACTGAACTGGAAAAGGGTGAGGCTGCAGAATAATTGCAATACATTGATGACATCATTGTGTGCAGCAACACAGCAGAGGAAGTTTTTTAGAAAAGGGAGAAGATAATCCAAATCCTCCTGATGGCCAGTTCTGTCATAAAGCAAAGTAAGGTCAAGGCACTTGCCCAGGAAATTCAGTTTTTAGGGGTAAAATGGCAAGACAGATGTCATCAAAATTCCCATGGGTGTGGTCAACAAAAGAGAAGTTATGTTCCCACCAACCAGCAAGAAGGAAACGTGCTTTCTTTTGCACTGTGGATTTTTGAAGGATGCATATTCCAGATTGCAGTCAGATTGCAAACCCTCTCCATCAAGTGACCCAGAAGAAGAATGATTTCAAGTGAGGTCCTAAACAACAAGAAGTTTTTGAGCAAACTAAACAGGAGATTGTTCATTCAGTAGCCCTTGGGCTAGTCAGGACAGGACCAAATTTGAAAAATGTCCTCTACACTGCAGCTGGGGAGAATGGTCCTTCCTGCAGTCTCTGGCAAAAAGGTACCCAGAGAGATATGAGGATGAGCCTTGGAGTTCTGGAGTCAGGAATACAAAGGATTTGAGGCCTGTAACAATCGAACTGAAAAAGAGGTAGTGTGTTGCGGTGTGTAGTTTCCTGTGTTGGTAAGGCAAGCTGCAACCTTCCCCGACAGCGCTGCAGGGCTATCCTAGGGAGAGTGGCTGTTCCGCTTCCCGCAGTCCTTCTGGGCAGCCTGAGCTATCTCAGTTAGCTGTCGGCCCACAACAATATGGTGGCGGTAAAGGAGGCGAGAAGGCTCTCTTGCCTGGAGATTGCAGAAGGTCTTTATTCCATGCTAACTCCCAAAAGTCTAGGACCAGCACATGTGTTGGCCCCCAAAGGCAGAGGGCCAGCACATGGCATGGTCCTCAGGGCAGAGGGAGAGAGGCTGGTGACTCGCTGATCCCCAAGGCAGAGAGAGCGAGCACGTGACCTGAAGTCCCTATCTTGGGGAAGAGGGGGACGGAGAGAGCACATGGACTAACGGTCTCAGAGCATATGGGCGGTACAAGGGGGAAGCCAAGTGGAAAGGGCAGGCAGGGATGGGGATACATCACAGTAGTGGTAGCTTATAAAGGGGTTCAAGCTGCTTCAGAAGTTGGTTGTCACCCTAGCACAGCTCCTCCAGGCACCCTGACAGCCAGTGTTGGGGTGGATGTTCAAAGGGAAACTCCCTTCCACACATCATACCACTGATGCCATATAGACTAGCTGGATCATGCTGATCACACAGCGAGCTTGAACAGAAAACCCCAATTGCTCAGGGATCTTGGAAGTCATCATAAACTGGCCCAAAGGTAAAAGTGTCAGACTATCATCAGAAGAGGAGGAGAAGAATGTGTCATGTGCCGAGGAGGCCCCACCATATAATAAAACTACCAGAAAATGAAAAGCAATACATTCCCTTTAATGATGGTTCCTGCCGTATTGTAGGGATACACTGGAAATGGAAAGATGCTGTATGGAGTCCTACACGGTGAGTTGCAGAAGATGTTGAGGGATAACGTAGATCAAGTAGGGTTGCAGAGCTGAAAACCGTCCAGCTAGCTTTAGATATCACTGAATGAGAGAAATGGCCAACACTACATTGACTCATGGATTGTAGGGGTGGAAGAGTCTTGGGTTTGTAGCGAGGTGGGTGGGATAAGAAGTGGAGAAATCCTGAGCTCCAACACAGTCCCCAAGCTTTCTCCCTCTCTCATGTTGTACAGGTCTGTCAGCCTCGGTTTCAGAAGAAATTTTGTTTCTCTGAATAGAAAATGCATCAAAATTGCAGCTTGAGAACCAGTATAAAACCCCACGAGCCTCTTCACAGTCATGTTGAAGCCTGTCAACAATCTCAGCTGACAAAAGTTGGGGCTTTTTTCCTGAGAAGTTAAATGCTTGCCTTAAAACTTCAGTGTAGAATGTTTTGATTGTTCTTTTCATTGGGATTTCAATTTTAAAGTAACAACTTTTTTTAAAAATGCGTATTTTGAGAAGCATTACAAAGTCACAAAACAATTGTGGTAAATTTTATATAAAAATAAACATGTGGCCACTGTTTTTATTTCAGTTTAGTCATTGAAACTTCAAATTAATATAAGAATGTAAAATTGCTAAAAGATAAAATATTTTAAAGGGTTTCACTTATCTTAAACTACCACTGTGTCACAAGTACAAGTGATTAATAAGCAAAATAAGAATTCAAGTTAGAGCATTCAAAAGAAGAAAATCTCCACCATGCCTCAATATGATGCTTTTAGAATGTTCTTGCTGTGATTCAGATGAATCCTTCAACGAAAAAAAAATTTCATTTTTCCATTTGTGAACACAGGACTGATTCCTTCCTCACTTCTCTCTAGTGCTACTGACTCAATTTGCAGGAATATGAAAGCAGCCGTGTTGTGAGAGCCTTAAAATTGCCCATCTCCATGTAGCAGTGTAATTGTCAAGTGCAGTGAAAAACGGACCAAGCAACTCTGTCTTGAGACGTGCAGTTTCCTCAGAGCCACTGAAATTAGTGGAACTGTTGGAAGCATATTAACATTGGGTGGAAATACGGTTCTTGGCAGATTTAGTTGTATTATATAGGCTCTATTTAAGGCTTATAAAATCTGTTGATCACAGCACATCATTCTAGCCTGTAATAGTAACTACAACTGGAAAAAATAAATATTAATAACATTGCTTAATTACAGCCAATGTTCTTCAAACACAGCCTAAACATGAGATCTGAATTAGCTCTATATGAAAAGTCTTAAATGATTGTTATTATGCTGCTAGGACCATTTGGTACTTTTGAACTGACATAGGTGCTAAAGTCTGTAAATTACCCAATTTTAAACTGCTTTTAACTGGCAAACTAATTAATGTCTGTTGTGGTTTAGGAATGGTATTCTCCAATTTCTTACCAGAAAAGGACTCCTTCTACCTGAAAGAGACTGCCTTCCCACCTGCCCCTCTCTTCTGCCCCCCTCCCCCCCCTCACCCCCACCCCTTCCAGCCCTCCACTCCCAGCCCTGCCCCGGTATAGAATAACCTCCAGGTCCTAGCCATGCTCCCTCATGGCTACTGCAAAAATTAACCCTATCCTGGCTGAAGCCAGGAAAATCGCACTATGTGAAGTCTTTGAAATTCATCCAATACTTGTAAAGGAAGAACTCAAAGTTTGTTGAGGACATACTGCACTGTTCAAAGGTAAAAAAAATATATATATATATATATATATCTTAATCTCTCTTCTACAAGCTAAACAATACCAAGTTGTAACTTTTGGATAGTGTCTCTGTGGCGTTAAGCATTCTCTATTTTACAGATTTGAATGGACCATAAATATCCTAGTAAATTAAGAAATTTTAATTTTAAATGTTTTCTAACTTTTTCTTGTTATACTTTGATGAAAAAATTCGCCTCCATCAACCAAGTCAGTGCAGCTTACATTCTTGAAAGAGATCTTTCCGTAACAACTTCATCACTTTTACATAGATATACTTTCAGTGTTTAAGTATAACTACAGAACCACTTCAACAGATGAGGTGCAGAAGTGCCTCTTGGGCACTCCTCTCCTGCCAAAACACACTACAACTAGTTGATTAGAGTACCTGCTTGGCTAATGATAAGTTTGAATTCAATCAGACTGAGAAGGAAATTATATTTGGTTGTTTCAGGTTGGGCTGCAGTTTGCTGCATAAATCCCAGCAGCAGCAATATTTCAGAAGGAAATGGCCACAACAACATTTCCTGAAAGGTCCAATTCTGTTGATATTCATGAGGAACACCCATAACATACCTTCTGGCTGAAGCTACTGAAGGGACAGAATTAATGGAATATGGAGGTTTCTGGATCCTCATTGCATTTAAACAAGCTGGAAATCAGTATTGCCTTGCTCAGTGTGATGCAGGGTGTGAGCATACTTCTAGAAACATGGGCATCTCTGGAGTGATGGAGAGGGAAACAGAAGCTAAAAGGCTTAGGAATTCTATTATTGCAACCCTGGATCACTGTTTTTACCTTCCACATCCATCATGGTTTAGGTCCTGCATTTCTTTTACCAGTGAACCTTTTAACTAGAAGTCAGGGAACATAATTTTATTATGATTGTATGTTCAGAGAAAAACAGCTTGTACAGTGTTGTTATGCATCCTGAAAAGTAACACAGTGAGAGTTACATTTGGTACAAATGTACATTTGGTACAAAACATTCAGGCTGGTGGCTTACAAGTCAACTGAGTTATAGCACAGTTTGCATACCTAATATTAGTTGCAAACATTGTAGGGACTGTATCCTGCATGGTTGAAGGGTTTGATTTGAAACAAGGTAACAAAAATGCCGGTAAATGGCCTAATTGCATTTAAAAATATTCATTCACATTTAAAAAGAAAATCATGCTAAAATAATCACAGTAGTCTGAAATCAGGTGATTGGATTCTATTTGCAAATGATTGGGGTAAAAATGTAAATGTATCTGAAATGCAACACTATGAACCAACTAGATTCTAGAGGCTTCTTTTAATTCACTTTATTATAATCTAAGGAGAAAAAAAATTAAGGTACTGCTGTTGGTACATTTTTTCTGCTTAACAAACAATATCAGTAATTGAATATATTTCTGCTGGTCTTGTGACCATATGCCTGCAATATGTAAAAAAATTTTTTTTAAAATTTCTTTTGTTTCCAGTACTGACTGCCTGTCAGAGTGAACCCTCCAGATTCCTGTGTGTTGGTATCCATGGGCTCTTTCTTGCCAAGCTGCCAGTCTGGAGCGTCACACCTTACTGCCTTTAAAGATTGCCCTGCAGAGATAGAGGAAAATGGCAATTTTTACATGATGCAGTCTGGCAGCCCAGGAGATTTGAAGTCAGAACTGGTGCCAAGATTTACCCAGGAGAGCAAGCAGAGGCAAAAAAGAGAACCTGGGCCAAAGGGAAAAAAATAAAGCAAACGAAGAGGGAAGTGAAAGGCAGGAAAGCGTGGCAGAGTGGGAACAGGTTTTTTGATCAAGCATGGAACACAGGGCTAAGTATTGGACACTACATGTTGTTTGCATGCATTTATTGAGAGGGTCAGGGTCCTAAAGAAAGTCAAAAGGAAGAGGTCGGCTTTTTTTGCATGCCCCAAATTGTAGTAGATTGCAGAATGTAAATGAGACAATTATTACACCAATGCTCATCAAGCTGTGCTGGAAAGACTTCAATAGCCTGATGAATATGCATGCAAATTTGTTAATTAAGTTAATTATTCTGCTGAAAATTCATTTGTCTTCCAAGGACATTTTCCCAATGATTTTAACATGCTTGTGCCATTAGTCATGCTCCATGCTATTTAACATTACTTTTTGTCCACTTTTTCTTTTTCTCACTTTCTTCTTGCTTTTCTGTTCTATTCAGTTTCTGTTGTTGTTTTTTCTGTTTTGATTTGCTTTTCTTATTAAAGCTTTAAAACCAGATAATTGTTTCTCTTAATTGACTCCTGCAATGCTGCAAGATGCTAACAGCCAGCTCCATAGGAATCCCCTAAAACTAGATTTTATTCGAATACTTGCTTCATATATAAAAAATCCCTAAAATGTCACCTAGGAAAGAGAGGGTGCCAGGGGGATGGGAGCAGGGGGAGCAAACCTATCTGGCATCATTAAAGCTGAAGTCTGAATGAGTCCACACAGGAATCAGGAGGGATAAATCTGTCCTTGCTACAGGCTATTTCCTCAGCACAGCCTTGGTTTGGCACAAGGTGTTACCTTGCTCCAAAAGGTGCGATCTTGTCACACCTCCCTTCCCTCTGCCTGTTCAGCTATACATAGAAACATATGTGTTCAAAGAGGAACAAGAACTGAGATACTTTTCTGTCACCGTGAGGGCCAAAACCTGTTACCATGGCAACAAAAGGGAATCGTGAGTTTAAAAATCATGTCTAAATGGCAAAATGAGATAATTTAAAGAAACAGAAGGATTTTTTTTCCTCCTGTGCAAGGGAACCACAGTATTGTTACAACTTTGCGTGATTACATTCTCAAAAAATGGGATCTTTTTCTATCCATTCTCAAATCCCCATCAATTTAAAATGTATCAGAGTGCACAACAACTATTTTACATTTCTAATATGAGTTATTTCTCTTAAGTTCACTCATTTTTATTCTATTATTCCCTTGTTCTATTCCATTGCAGATGAAAACAAAATTGTTTGGGTTTTTTAGCTTTTTTAGTAAAAGCCCCAGTATTGCAATGAGATGCCTTCTCTCTTCCCACAGCAACAAGGACACCAGGAAAAAGCTTAACAGAAATTAATTAAAAGGAAGCAAAAATTGCAGATAATGGATTTTAAGAAAATTAATTGGTGAGGATTCTTTTGTGCAGTCCTTATACATTATACAGTCTGAATGGCACTGTAGTGTCACATAGATCGTAAACCAATTAGGATGGCATTCTAAACCCTGTAATTTCTGTAATTCCATCTGCTTTAGATGGTTTAATTAGTGAAAGTTACAAAAGCCAAATATATTACAATATTTTGAAATCAAGCCCAAAGGCAAGAAATAAAAGTTACCAAAACCACTTTATGTGCAAGTGGGCATATTGCACGAGTATATGAAAAAGAGGAGGGTAAGGCTTTTTCTTTTTTTTTTTTTTTTTTTAAATGGACGATGGGTCAAACTATATTAGTAGTGTAATCTTAATCATAAAAAAAGACAGTGGCAAAATTGCCGTGGACTCCAAAAGCATAAGAATTCAACCCAAAAGATGACGACCTTTAGTCCTGAGCTATTTTCCTAGCAGGGATATAACTGTTTTCTTTATTGCTTAGACCCCCATTCCACTCCTGAAATCCAATACAAATTCCTCCCTGGGGACTCTGACCAAGCTTTTCATCTGCAGTGTGTGGTTGATGAACTCTAAAATTTTTTTGACTTTAAGGTGGTGAAAGGAAAAACTGGTCAATGGGTATAGCCCTTTTATTTCCAGACACTCTGTCCTGAAGGAATTGCCCCAACTGTTTTATATTCCTAAACTTTGCCCAATAAACTGATGAATACTTTAATGAAAAATTATGTCTCAACTGGGTGATTATATACAACATATCCCTGTTCTTATCTTTCTAAAGTTTACCATGTCCCAGTGTGTTTCCAAATGCTAACAGTAATAACATAACATGGAAAGCCACTGTACTGGTATCTTCTCTCCCGCCAACAGTCCCACAAAAATCCATAAGAAGGATGATTTTCATGAAAGAGGGTTACACAAACAACCCGTAAAATCACTTTAACAAACTGAAAGAGTAATGTCTTTTTTTCAAAAGGAATTTTTCAGAACATTAAAAATGTCTACAACCAATTAAATAACTAGCAATGCACTGTATTTGTCTAGTGATGGTATTTCTCCTGCAAAGCAACTGTGCATTATTATGGACCACAAATAGCTTCAGTCACTGGTGACTGACAGCAGCATACTGAAGACAGGGTGTATGCTATTGCACTGTCTGTCACCCTCTGATTGAGACACCGTAGGTGTCCAGGGCTGTCTTTGCTTGCTGTGAAATATTACAAGGTAAAACTGTTACTCATAAAAAAGATGACTTGTCTTCCCCTTTAATGAGAACACAATATAGAATTGAGCTATTAATTCATGGTACCTCCTACAGTTCAAACAAATCACTTTTGTTCTAGCTGTTGTGAGAAATGTCAAATCAATGAAAATATCATACATAAAAACAATTATCAAACAGCGATGATGGAATGGAAAAATTAAGGGGAGACAACAATTATATAGCACAGTTAAAAAGAAAGGGGGGGCTAATAAGATGCCTGTGTCTTTATAGGGCAACAGCTGTTCTCTGTAACTGTTAGGAAAGGTTTTACTAATAAAATCAGGCACATACTCTTGCATATTTGATTCTATAGCCATTTGCAATGTGGTAGTTCCAGTTAACAGGAGAAATTAAAAAACTTTTCCCTATCCAAAATCTACACTGTTGGATTCAAATGAAGTCATATCAGAAGCAGCTGTAGAGATGGACACCTTCTGCTCCTGAGATTACCTAGATGTTTGACTCTTTCTCTATATAATGCAGGCAGCCAACTTGCTTTATTTTCCATAGCCAAAAGGTTGCATCCAAATGTCCTTGTGACAGCCAGTAATCATCATTGTAGGTGTGAACATAAACCTTTCCTCCCAGTTCACAACCCACTGGTAAAGAGTGGTCTGAACGTGTGCTCAAAGTTGCTGAGAACAACTGAGTCTCTGGCTAGTGACTCCATTTCAAATTAAGTGTAAAGCTGTCAGACCATGGACTACAATTTTGGCAAAGACCACTGAAGTTCAGACCAGTTTTTCAGGTAAATCTCTTTGGGGCAAAATATTCGTGGTTGTATGTTGTATTAAATGAACAAATTTGGGTAAACCATACATCTTTGCTAGTAAATTTTTTAAAAAGAAAGCACTTTTGTTTGGCATCCGAGAGTCTCCTTCCTTTGTGCAGCTCTGGTTCTTGTGCCCTTGCTCTGTATTTCTTTCTTCTCTGGACTTTATCAGCACATTTTGGGATTAATTTCCATTCTGTGCCACTGTATGACTCCAGTGTAAAAGCACCAAAGATTTACCCATATGGACAACGTTAAGCAATCTAGGAACAACTGAAAATCAAGATAAACATTTATACTACAGCAAAGCAGAAGTAAATTAAAGAAGATTAAAAAATCCAGAGCTAGGGACAAAAAGGAAGGAAATAAAGATAGCTATTTATTCAGAGATGTTGCAGCAGGGTTAAACCCCATAAGGGTTAAATTTCCCTCCACAGGTATAGAAGTTCCCCAAGTATGTGGAAAAATCCATCCCATATTTCCCCATAGGCACAGTCAGTGGAATTAGAGATCAGTGAGATGCCTGTTGTTCAGTGCTGGGAAGCCATGCTGTCATCTTCTGTGGAGAAATCATGGGATACTTTGTACCTCTCTGCTGTCTGGTGTCCTCGAGGCTCAGCTGCCTATCAGGTCCCACTGGCAAAGGGCAAGAGCACAGCTCACTTTCCCCAATGTGAAGAGAGGAAAAAAAGCATCTTGGTACCCACTGCAAGGAGCAGCTCCTGTACTGCTGCTCTTCATATTGCTGCAAATCAAATAGTTTCAACCAAAACCTGTTGTTTCCTATTCTGGCAGCAGCAGCATCCCTTGTGTCATGTTAGGGCCCACAGACTCATCATGGGGAGACTATCAGAAACTCCTCCCTCCCCTGCAAGTTATAGCCACCCTCTTGACAGGTCTGAGAGGTCTAGCCCACCTCACAGGACACACCCACTCCACAGAGCTGCAGTAGCTCTTTGGGCCAGCTCCTGAAGGAGGTCTGTGCCTCCTGGGCATGGACAGCAGAAGTAGTTTCACCATGAGATAGAGCTGACATTGAGCCCTGGTGTTTCCTACAAGCCACCAGGGCAGCAAGTGTTCTTCCATTTGTTTCTTACAGGATCTAAAATCTTGAATGGAGAGTGGTTTACTGCCCTGGCTGAATGTCAGTGACCATTGACAACAGTACTATTGGAATGTACTATTATTCCAATGGTAATTTTATGCAAAAATTAGGTCAGTGCATCTCATTACTTCCTTGTCCTGCTGCTTTCCAAAAAGCACCACACAAGATGCAGTTAACTTTTATAGACTTAGAGCTGCCCTGCAATGTTCCTCATTCCATTGATCCTCAGAGAAGTACTTAATGTGTCCTGAGGGACCACTTTCCTCAGGGTATTTCCCCTCAAGGACTGAGACAACCCTTGTGCTCCTGCCTCCTCTGCTGCACTTTCTGTTGATGTCTCCACTGTTAATTCTGGCTGTGACATGGAAGCAGCAACAGTGGTGATAAAACCTTAAAAAGTAAAAAGACTGATACATCTGAGCCTTCAATTGCAAATGAACTTATAAGGGGAGTTGACTCAGCACATGTTTGCACCAATTCACCTTCTTCATTTAAAAATCCAACTCAACCTATTTTAAAAAAATGGTGTGGGAAAAGAAATGGCAATAGACTTACCAGTGAATTAGTCATGGCAGATTTGGGGTCTTCTGAGACTGGCAGAGCTACAGAACTATATCTAATCCTGTCACAGTCTTAAATTTAATATCATAGCCCACTCTCATTCTGCTCACTAGAGCACTCATTGTGATTTTTCCCTCTCCAGGAAAGACTGTATGAAACTCACAAACTGCACAAGCACTCATTGGGATTGTGGTTGGAAACACCCAAGCAGTCCAGAGGATGATAGGCTGTTTGTTATAGACCTTCCAAAAGAGGGGAAGAACTTGGGTAGGGAGACACGGGTTGTCAACCGTGCAGCCACAATTGGGCAAGAGCTTTCACCATGTCAGATGGTTGCTTCCTTCTATTTTCATCTGCTTCCCTATGAAGCAACTCCACCCTGTTCTGACAGCACAGGTGTGTTGGTCAGATGTGTGACGAGATATGTACTCTGACAGTGTAAGCTGCCACCACACTGGCATGCTATTTTTCTCCGGTTATCATTAACACTCACGGTGAATAAACCTCTTAATGCAGATTGTCGCAAATCCCCATTTGTCTTCTGTTCTGTTAGGCAAAGAAACACAATATGTGTCTGCATTGCAGTCACAACAAAGACAGTGAGTTCCGCCCACCATCCAATCTAGTTTTAAACCAGCAGATGTGTGAAAGCAGAGCCACACTACAGACGACAAGAGACAGATCAACTCCTGCTGAGCATCACCAGTTAGCATGAATATGGCCGGCCCAGGTACACCACACACTCAAGTGTGTCAAAGGCTCACCATAAAAACCCCTAAAGTCTTCAGCTGAAGATGCTACTGTGAATTATTTGCCAATGAAGAGATAATTGTGATTTCTCTCAAAATCCGAGTACTTTTGAATCATGAAATCATGTCAGCAATTTCAGCCTCTGGTTTATAAAAAGAAAACCAAAAAGTAAACATTTAGCCAGGAAAAAAGTCAGCAAGTGAGACCTCCCTTCTCAAAAAAATGATGAAATGACAAGTGTCTCTAGAGATTTTTCGAGGGCTGGACACAGGAGCTGCTGCTTAGCATGTTTTGATTTATTCTTCACTTCTTAAAACATTTCATCTGCTCATCTCTGCAGCAAATGCTACTGAAAGTTTTGTCATGCTTTGTGCTTGCAATAGACTAATGTATGCTGATCTATACACTCAAAATTCTAGGAAAGATATGTTTCTGAGAGTGCAAAACCCAGCTACATCAACAATTTACACAGCAGGGTTTTTCAGCAACAGAGGATTTTAAGCTCTGTTGAGCAAACATCAGGTTCTTATCCCACAACTCCTTATTGTGATATTATTCCAGTCCAAAGGAACAGAAACACAGTATATTTGATTAATGTGATAAAGAAATAAGACACATACTTGGATGGAAGGCATCCTGCCCTGCTCACAAAGAGCCTTGTGTGCACCCAAAGTGCTGGCAGGAGACAACTCGTGAAGGTAGAGAAAAACAGGAAACAAGAAAAATAAAAAGAGAGAAAATCAACAAACCAATTCATACTTGCACTCCACTGGTTGCTAAAAATTATAATGGGAAGGGTTGTTACAACATTTGCAAATTAGCACATTGCTAGAATTACTTAGAGGCTATAGTTAACCACATGGGGATTACTGTAAACTGAATTTAAACATTCCTGTACACATGTTGATCTAAATCTTCTTGCCCAGAATAGACTAGGGTTAACCTTCAGAGGACTTTATGACTTTGCTTTTAATGGGAAAAAAGTAGAAAGACAGATGCTGAAGATATATACAGTTAATATGAACAGACAGTGTAATGCCAGTTAGAAACCAATTCAATGGCAGGGATATTTTCTCTCTGTATTTTGTGTTGTGTCATGTGAATTATCCCTTCTGAGCTCTTTGGAATGACTCAGAGAAATAAGGACTTCCTTGCAGAAGTAAATAGGGCACCTTTTCCAGCTTTTCCTTTCCTCCTTCCTCTCTTCTTTCCCTCCTGCTCTCTCCTGCCACCCCCATCCCCTCTGTACGATTTCAACTATATTTACTGATAATCAGCAAAAGTTTAAACTATGTAGTGGGGGTGATTAACACTCTATTAAACCAAGATTTTCAACCTCGAGCTTGCAAATGTTGCTGGAAGCACTGGTGGCTAAAGAGAGAGGTTTTCAATTAAAGCTGAGCAAGTGCTTAATGTCTACATCTGTTCTGCAGAAAGGCTAAATATCTTTAAAATTGTAACACAAGTGCATTGACATTGCAAAAGGAAAATCAAATGTCATTGAGAAGTGAATGGTTAAAAGGATTGCTGAGGGTCCTATTTGCATTTTTTGGATGGTGAATTAGGTCACAAGTTTTCATAGGTTAAAGAATGGTCTGTCTATTGCTTTGTTGGCTGTCAGAGCCTATCTCAGTCAAGAATAACTACAGACTAAGGGGCTGACTTTGATCAAAATCTGAGTCCTTGTTTAGTCTCATTCAAAATGAAAAGCCTAATAGTTAGTATTTTAAAATATTTTGCAGCCCATGTGCCATTGCAGTAAAAGTCATGCTGAGGAAAAAAGTGATGTCAACACTACCATACCTTATTCTGGTACAAAGGATCAAACCAATAGTTTAAATTTGAGAGAATTTCCCTGTTTCTTTTATAAGAAAGGCTTTGTTTTACTTGTCTAGTACCACTCTGTCTCAGGAACTTTCTCAGTCTGAGCAACATTGGTCGAGGACTTGTGTCCCTGCAACACTGAACTGGAACAAAAACACTATTCCTGTGGGCATATTCCCCCATTATAATGAATAATTTCTCAGCAGTCTAGGTTATTTTAATGGACATACTGCTTTACACTAAGCTTTTTCATCAGCTCTGCCCTCTAACTATGAATGCAAAAAGATAATTCACAATTGCATCTTAAGAAAGGAAACTGTGATTTAAATGCATGTCTATGTTTTTTAATAAATGCAATATGCAATCTGCTGTGTTTTTCCCATGTATTGGATACAAATCAGATGGAAAACCTGACATACTAACCAGAGATCGCACTTCATCTCTCCCTATATTCCCCCAGTAAAAGGAAGATTTTACTCTCTGAATGACTCCGTCAAAGAAGCAATCTGATAGAAGAACTTTCTCCTGCTCCTTACACAGTAGAAGATTGAATAAACCTGAGCAAGTACTTCACAGTTCTTAATATATTTAGCAAGTTTAGATGTCTTCTGTATGAAATCTGTCCTTGAGAGACTTCTTTATTTCTATAGTTCTTCTTAAAGTATTAGGAAAAAGTGACACACAGGGGGTTCCCCCTGCCCCCTCCCCCTTTTTTTTCATTAATGCTACTTTTTAAAAAAACTATTTTATATCCACTTTTGTTATTTTTCTCTGTTGTCAGTTACTGGAAAAACCAGAGGAATTTCACTACCATTTTTATTCCCAACCCAACATGGGCAATTTTGAACTGCCATCTCATATATCAGCTTGGGCAGATTCAACTAGAACACAAGTTACTTGCTTCATGTCACCCTAGCACAGTGGTTCTCAGAAGTAGGATGACAGTAAATTATTGCATTTAAAGGTTTAATTTTTCCTCTTAATATTCATTTCAAAATCACAGTTTCTACAAATATGCCTATTAGTAAACTCTTGTGTGAAATCCAAGTATGAGTATTTAAATATTCAATAAAATAATTTTGATGTCTACTAATTTCTCCCTATAACACTATATATGGAGCAACAAAGGTACAGTTGTCATTTTCTCTGGCCTATCAGTCTTACTGGTTGTTTTTCTAGGTGCTAGCTCCAGGCTAGGAGGATGACACGCTTGCTGCAATTTCCTTGGACACCTCTATAGACCTTCACTTCCTTCACATATGTCTATGTATGCTTCTGAAGAGTAGACTGTAGGACTCCCATCCACAAACTCAATAGTCTTACATAGCACTATGTTTTACAGAAAGCTACAGTATTGTGGGTTTTTTAGTTTCCCCCCCAACTATACAGACTGTCAATCACAGCACAGGAGAAGACATTAGGAGAAATGCTGATGTGTCTGAAATTTTTTACCATATTTTCTCCAGCTATGCCTGAGACAAGCCATTCTCTCACCTAAAAAATTTCTTTCCTCTCATTTAGTTTGCCCATAATTTATGGAAGGGATGGTATAACTGAGACTTGAGCTTTTAGGCTGAATCCTTAGATCTCTGATGTGATGAGACCTCCAAAGGTATTTGAAAGGAAACCATCACCTACTAGTGAGATTCCATGATTGTAGGGTACTATCTGCATACTTAAGAGCTTCAGCTGTCACCTAACAGATCAGAATAAACTCCATTTTCATAATTATATCCCCATCTTTGGACATGTACTATGGAGTGTATGGCTTTTGTTTCACCTTCTTCCATTGAAACAATAGAGACTGTTGTCCAATCTTCTTAGGCCTTTGAGAATCCTACATAGTAATACCTGTTAAAAGGACCAAACACCCAAATCTTTAATTTTCCCTTATTTTCATGGTTGTTAGTCTTATACTACTCATATTAAATTTGTAACAGTATCTCAGGAGTGTTTGGTGGTGAGGATAATGCATAGAGCTATCTATTGATCCTCCACCCTTTAAATACCTAACTATTGTGGCTAAACAGCTGAAGAACAGCAGTGCCCAAACACTTCTGTCACTGCTCTACATTAGAAACAGATCTAATTAGCAAATGCTGAGCAAGACTTGAGGTCTAATGATGTAAAGCTTTGGGGAAAAGCCTAATCTCCAGATTTCACTGAGGTTTTTTTTAAAGTAGTTGTATGGCAGCTTGGCAAGCCCTGGCTGAAAAGCATGTGTCTCAGTTTGAGACAAGTTTAAGAGGAAACGTCCGGAAATGAATGCCTCCTCTAGAGAAGACAGGTTTCCGCACTCCCTCCCCCACCAATATGAAAGGAATTTCTTGGAGGAAAGTGAAAAAAACTATTTATTTAACAAGCAGAGTGCCCACAGGGCACGTGGAAAAAATGAATAACTGTTAAAATATTAAACCTCCTCGATGCAGAGAAAGCTGGTGGATTTAGAATTCCCTCGGTAGCTGACTCGGCCCCTCCCGAGATCCAAGGCTGGGATGTGGTGTCCCTGCAACCTCCCTGCTGGTCCACAGGGTCCGATGATCTGGTTCTGGGATCACAGCTAGGCCGAACAGTTCCAGAAGAGGAAGAAGAAGTTACCAGGGGATTTCAGTATGCTGGTATGGGAAAATTTCTTGCCTCAGCTAACAGGCTGGCTAAAAGCAGGAAGGTGCTCCCTCGGCTCTGTAGCGGTGAGAATGCGGGGGAGCGTGTGTGAGTCCTTGAACACTAACCGCGTTGAAGAATTTGCCCAGCTTCTCTCCCCCCCTCTTCTGGACCCAGCTTAAAACAGATGATAGGGAAATACAGTATTATCATAAAATCACCCCAAGACAGTGTTCTGCAATATACTCTCCCCTGGACTTGACATCATTCTCCAGAAGAGATGTATTCCTGTGCCACACAACCTGTGGCACTAACTTACCGAAATGAAACTTATGGAATTGCTTTGATAGATCTGAGGGCTCCACTTAGAGAGACAGAAACTGAGGATTGATCCAGCATCACACACAAAGCCCATTGTGGAAGCAAGGGCAGGCAGCCCACAGCCCTACCAGCCGCTCGCACAGGCCCTCTCTGAATGTCGCTGAGCTGCGATCAAGCCAGAGTTATGGGCTAGGAAATTTCTGACAAGCCCATATCAATTCCCTCCAAGCACAGAAAGTCCACAGCAGTGTAAAATTTGGACAGAAAATCAGATTTCATACATCATTCATTGTTTTCCTTTCTTTATTTCTCTCCCCAGCTCCTAACTGCTGAAAGGCAGCAGGGGCAGCACACTAAGACACAGTGGGGCTGGAGTCTGGGCAGTAATGATTCAGCAGCCCAGCCCAAGCGTACTCTCCTGTCCCTTTCCTCTGCCATCCCTGGCTGCAGCAGGCACAGCAAATGGCCACTTTCTCACCACAGCAGTTGGCTTCTATTGTTTCTCCTGGGCATCAATAGGCCTCCGCCACTCTGTTTTATCCCTGGAACAGCGAGCACCCCAGCAAGCTGCTGCACTGTTTTGTCTCTGTGGTCTCCAGAGACAACAGAGACTGAATTTTTTTCTCAAGAAATGACAGGTGTCTGCTCTTCGGCAAGGGAAGTTTAAGTCTAGCGCAGCAGACATACTGAGAAGAAAACAATCCTCACCTGGATTGTGCCTCCAGCATAAAAGGTAGTTTCACTTGGTAGGTTCTGTCTGCTCTGGCAGTTTGGTGCCCTCATGTTGGATGGGGAGGGGGAGTACAAGATTAGAGGGGTGTAATGCCAAGCCTGTAAGCACTATGGGCAGGACCAGTCCCTTCAGCTGCTCCTTCTCCCCATCTTTGGGCTCTTCACTGCTGTTTGCCCTCTGTGAGGAGTCAAGCCATGCCAGACTGCATGCCTCTCTTTGCTTTTGCCTGGTTTTCTTCCTATATGTTCTCTACCCTTCCTGATGATTTCTTATCCTCCTCCCTGCCCCCCCAACCATAAAATCCCTGATTTAAACAGATCCACCTCTTTCCTCTCTGCTACTCATTGCACTGGCTGCCAAAACCACCAGTATTCCAGTCTCTGAGATTATCCTCTCCTCCTGGTTCTTGCAGATCACAACTCATGGAACAGATGCCCATCTTCCCCTAAAGCTCCTGAGACTGCCCTAGTGCTCTCAGCAGCAGCACCTTTTTTGCATCCGTAATTGCAGCAGAAACCCTAAAGGTCCCAAATAAGACAAAAGGAAGCACAGTTTCGGGCACAGGAGTCAGTGCTGCTGGTCTTTCTGATGGGAGTTGAGGACTGATGAAACCATCTTATTTCATGTTTTTTTGTCCCTTTCATCGTCCTACTTCTTCTGGAGTGCTGCAAGCCTGCCAGGAAGTAGGCTGACCTAGAGAGAGAAACAGATACATTTTTGGTGATGAGAAGGGAGCAAGAAATGGGAGGGTTTCTCACTGGTAAGAAATATCCTTTACAGAACAGCATCAAATTTGGCAGCTCTGAGAAATCTCTCTGGATCTCCTAACCTCATCATATGTCACGGCTAAATGATAAAGCATGTTGTTATCTCATTAAACAACAATGACAAAATCCAGAAAGTAGGACATTGCTTTCTCCTGAGTGGTGCTGCCTCTCAGCTGAAGGCCAGATGGGCTGCAGGAGGACTTTTGCCACTGATATTAAAAAGTTATATGGTCTCACCCTCCATCATAACCATTGTGAGTAAAAACAATTGCACAGTAAAGCAGGTGGATGATCAATCAACACTACGGGGAAGAGCAGGGGTCTGTTATGTGAGTCAAAACCCATCTCACAAATGGCAAAACTTTCCATACTGAAGGAAAGACTGAATCATTGAGACCGAGTAGATTTTCAGATAATTTCCAAAAATTTCATATTTCAGTAGGATTATGATGATCTTTTGTAGGGCCACAACTGCCAAGCATTTAAGCAGACACAACTAGAGAAGATTTTTTTAAACTGGAATCAAAAAAGAAAATGCAAAAAAGTAAGGATTAAATTAATGTTCTGCTTAGAACTTTGATTCTTTGATATTTCACAAGTTGGCAAACTACATGCATACGTTCACACATACTTTGTATTAATTGACACATTTTTAGCTTTTCCAGTTGCCTTTCTGCTGTGGCCTTGTGTAACAGAAGGGTCTCATGGCTCTGCTTTGGATGGACACTGAAGTACTTGCAGACCACAAGTACTTCCACTGCAGCCAACTGAGACCATTAAATTTGCTAGAGTTGCCCTTAAAGCCTTTACCAGAGGAGGCCCTATTCTATTTGTCTCAACTAACCTCTAAAATTCAACTTTTTACCCAACATTCCCTTTCTTGCAAGAAAGAAAATGTAATCAGAACCAACATTACCACTCCTCCCCACTCCAGTCCAACTAACTTCTTCCACCCTATTAAGTGTTATGCATATACCCTCCCCACCCCAATATATGCAGCTCATTTTAGGAACCTACGTAAGGTTAATTTCTGTCTTTACGTTTTTATTTATTCAGTTATGACAGTGGTATTTCTTCCATTTTTCCATATAACTACATAATATTTCACAATATGTCTTCTTTACACCACTGTGGTATTTTATCATAATTATTTGGTCAGATAGCAGTTATTTCAATAACAGAATGCCTGCAATTTTCTGTAATTTCTGTACTATCTAAATAGGATTGTACAACCTGTGTTAATAACTGATCATTCCCACACAATATTTACCAATGTGGCTATGTTGAATCTTGTGTAAGTGAGGAAAACAAAAGGTAGAAAGTTTAAAGGGCTTGCCACAGGGCTTACCAAGATTCAGTAGTGAAGCTAGAAATAACAAAAAAAAAATGCACCAGACCCTTTCTGGATTTATGATTTCTTCTCCAAGTGCTAAGCCAGTCCAAAACAAATGAACACAGGATTATCACCAGAATGTATAGAATTAGATAGCTGATGCTGTTTTAAAAGTAATTCCAAATAATGAAAAATACAGCAGCAAGGTTCTGCAAATATGGCAAGTTCCCGAGAGAAGACTGGGGCTGCTGATGCCACAATGGTTCATCAACAGGATAAGCATACATCTCTGTCTTTGCTAACAAGTCATAGAGCAGAATCAAGGCTGACATGTTTAACTGCTTTTAATCTCTTTTCTAATACGATTAAATCCATTATTAACAAAAATTTACATATTGTACATTGTGATGCAAAGCTGGGCTTCTGCTCTATTCAATTACAGAGCATGTCATATAGGAGGGACCCTAGTGCACCCAGTTCAACCAATACATTTATTTCTAGCCATGAGTATTTTCCAGGTTTAACCTTTTCTGTACAGAAAGTTTTGGCCAACAATTCTTTCAATTCTTCTGGCTACATATACTTGATTTACTGCTGAACTTACTCAGGCAAATTTCTGTAGGCAAAATATGATCACAATATTGTGAAAAATCAGAATTTTTTTTAGAATTTTTTCCCACATTTTAGTATGTACCTATTTTTCTAGGTTTGAGACAAAGAAGCTTATGTTTCAATGGTGTTTCAAAATTTTTAGCAGACCCCCAAATAGACAGAAAAGACTTATTTAAAGTGAGACACTTTGGTATCTCTCCCCACACCCAATTAAAACGCTGGCCTGTGGTTCATTAGAATGCTACCAACAGCATAGCTCCAACTAATCTTCAGTTGTTCTAAAAGACAAAGTAAAAGTGAAAGGAAAGTGTGAAGAAGTCACTATACAAAATCCTTGCAAAAGTAGCATGATGCTTTTGAACTGCGTAACACTGAGCCTCAGAGCTACTGTCAATCTACAATGAAAATGGAGAGTCAACTCAGAAATATCTCAAATCATATGCTAAAAAAATGGGAGATACTGGTAAATCATTACAGAAAGCAAAATCAGATGCAGCCTAAATTACACAGTACAGTAAAATCCACTTCTATAAAGAATTAACACCAAAGAATCCCGAAGTCAAGTTCTTCACCTGCTGAAAGTGAGTTTCCTCCTGAATCTAAAATAATTACCATAATTGGCCATATTTGTCCTTCTTTTTTTTTTTTTTTTTTCCTGAGTGCAAAGGAAGATGCTAAAAGAAAAAAAAACGCAAGAAAAAAAACCCCACCGAAGTCAGTGTCATCTCAAAAAAAGCTGACTACCGGCTGGTTTCTAGTGGTAAGCCTTAAATGCCATAAAGAGAAAAGGAATGGGAGACAGGCTAGAGGAAGGGAAGGCGGGAAGAGTCCTCATGAGCGTTCCGCTCCGGCTGCAGATCCCCCGCCAACCCTGCCGGCAGGACCCCACCGCTGCAGCCTCTGGGCACTCGCCACGCTGGGTGCTCGCTGGAGCTTACTGAAATTCCTGGATCGCAGTGACCCCTAGGGGTGAATTGTACATCTGCAGGATTCCCCCAGTTCTGAAGGAAAAGTCTTTTCTTCTACATAAAAAGCGTCTTAAGAGGATTTATATTGAGGGTCACCCAAAAATTCCTCCATTAGTACCTTGACAGTGTATCCAGATATTTGAAACAGTGATGATAAGTATTTCCAAATATGAACATAACACAAGAAGGTTGCTTTACAGGAAACAGGTTAATGCAATGATCTGAGAACATGATCTCAGAGTGGAAGAAAATAAAAATAAAAAGTAAAGTCAGATCCTCTGTCTGTTGAATACAGTGGCAGAATTCACAGCTGCCTTAGTGAGTGAAGGATGCAATGGACTTTCATTCATTTTTTACTTCCCAAACAAAATGCAGACATAGTCCTGCAAGAAGAATAATGCTCTAAAAACACCCCAGCAATCCTTCGCGCCTAAAAGCAGGTAATTTGCGAGTGTTGTTCTGTGATAACCCATTCCTCACTAAAAAGATTGAGAATTCAAATACCATTTACTCAGGGACTCCTTTTTCTTGCTGGATCATCTTAAAAAGTCTGTAAGGCAGAGAAACATATGCTGCCAGGTTATGTTTTAGTACCTTGCATGAGGAACTAAAAGCTCAGTTCCTGCTATTTGTAGAAGTTGTGTAATCAGTTTGTAGCATTCATTAAAAACTACAGGGAACCAGAATAGGTTACATTAATGATTGTACTACTGTTCAATTAAGCTACAGTTGAATTATAATAGAAAAGACAGGACTATAAACTGGAGATTGTAATTTACAAATCCCACTTCCAATCCTATGACAGCTGTTAAGGAAACCTTCCTGTCTGACCATCCAGGACCCACTCTGGCAGTCACACTTCTACCACCCCAGAATTTCACCCCAGCTGGTGCCAAACACCCTTTGCAGTGGATGGCTCCAGTGAGTCAGTGGGTGCCTCGCTAGACTCCCTAAACACACCACTCTCACAAAGTCAGACCAGTTTTCCTTACAGGCTCAGCCACAGGTTTCCCATAACAGAGCCTCAGATGTCTGATTTCTCTTTACGTAAATCATGGCACAGTCACACATAACCATCTCGAGATCAAGCTGGGTGCTGTTGAGGAGAGACTCTGAACCAAGCAGTCCCTGGGCTTTTGTGTCTGCAGTCCATGCACACAGTAGTCTTGGGTCTTCCTGCTGAGCCATGGGCTCCTGCTGTATCTCTGAGTGGCCGGTCACCTGGCTGGTGCCACAAGTCCCCTTTGTTGTGCAAAGGGTCAGTGCCAGATCACTGTTCTTGATGGGGACTCCAGTCATTTCCCCACACACAAAGTACAAGCTGCAACTTGCACTGCATTGCAGCAGCACACCGAGCTACCCGCACTAAGTGTATTCCTCGACACCAACTGCCACTAAGGTTGAAGCTCTGACTTTCTGGCTGTTCAAAGGCTTTTTCCCAGAGGTGGCCTGGCCTGTACTGATATTTCAGAGATAAGCATTCATACAGAAAGGGGTTACACAGAGAAACAGTTTCATGGTCTTTTTACTGAACATGGAGGATTTCCTCATGTTAGCAGAGGTGCATGTCTGTACACCCTGGCAGAACCTGAGGGCTCTCACCACAGGGTTGCCCATGGTGTCCGAAGACACAGCTTGTAAAGATTTATGAAGTGTGGATGTTAGATGTTTGGATCCAATGTTTGAGAGGAGAGGAGGAGGTGACACATAATGGTCCTAAGGAGAAGACAGAAAGTGTGATGATCTGTCCAGATGGCTGCTGAGGAATGAGCTTCCACCTTCTTCCACCATGGCTGATCCTTGTACATTTAGACAACAGATCTGGTTATTTCTCCAATATAACTTTATTGCCAATAAAATTTCAAAAAACATTAACTTCTCTGCAAGGGAAAAAACAATCACAAACAACAGAGCAGCTAGTTAGGATTTAGTGGACACAAGACCACAGACAGGGGAAATGCTGCCTGGTATAAAATGAAAAGAAAAAAAATTTTAAAAGGCCCAATGCTTCTTTAAGCAAGGGACTATCAGAGCAAAACAGCCTTGCAAATCAATCATCCATTACAAACCAGAACATATTGGCATCTCAGTCTGCAGTCTGCAGTCACTCAGGATGGGGGCAAAGTCTCCTGATGCCAGCATTGCTTGAGGCTTTCTGAGACATCTGGTCATTTCACTAAAAGGTGAAGACTGCAGATAGAACAGAACATATATGAAAATTAATTTAAAAGAAGGGGAAAATCGTCTTGTGTTGTTGGGATGATTACAGGTAAATGCAGTGCATTGACTAAGCAACAAGCAGGAGGGGGAGGGGAACGTAACTGAGCTTGCTGCATACAACAAAACCAGCATTCAAAACAATCGATGATATTTTCATAACCTTACTGGAAACAATAAAAGACACAGATTCAAACAGAAGTTTAGTGACATAGCATAAGAGGTCACTCTAGAATAGAATTACAAGGCCCTGGAAGCTCCTGTTAACTCTGTGAGGTGACAAACAATCAGGAAACACAGCTACCCTGTAGTGCAAGAAAGTTACACCAGATTGCAGACTGGATTGATTTTTTTCCCCCTGCATGTAGCTTTTTCAAAAATATATAATATTTATACATATATGCCCAAACCAGCTATTTTATTTTTTCTCTTCTCCCATTGATACTCAAAAAATTTCAGATGGAACCAGACTTGACCTAACAGCAATGCTCCAAGGTGGAGCTAACTCTCACAGGAGAAAAGGATGGCATCTTCACCAGTTATGTTCAATTATTGGGAAAAATATTATTACCCATGATAAGTAGTGCAGCTTCACTTAACATACAGGGGTTATGTCTCAGTTTGAGACAAGTTTAGGGGGAAATGCTCCTCCCCAGAAGACAGGTTTCAGCACTCCCTCCTCCACCAATATGAAAGGAATTTCTTGCAAGAAAGTGAAAAAAATTATTTATTTAACAAGCAGAGTGCTGGCAAGACACAGGAAACAAATGAGTAATGTCAGATAATAAACTTCCCTGATGCAGAGAAAGCTGGTGGATTTAGAATTCCCTCGGTAGCTGACTCGGCCCCTCCTGAGGTCTGAGGCCAGGATGCAGCATCCCCACAGCCTCCCTGCTGGTCCACAGGGTCTGATGATCTGGTTCTGGGATCACAGCTAGGCCGAACAGTTCCAGAAGAGGAAGAAGAAGTTACCAGGGGATTTCAGTATGCTGGTATGGGAAAATTTCTTGCCTCAGCTAACAGGCTGGCTAAAAGCTGGAAGGTGCTCCCTCGGCTCTGCAGCGGTGAGAACGCAGGGGAGTGTGTGTGAGTCCTTGAACACAAACTGCACTGAAGAATTTGCCTGGCTTCTCTCCCCCCTCTTCTGGACCCAGCTTAAAGCTACAGGACCTATTTCTGGGCATAAAGCAGACGATAGCGAAATACAGTATTATTGTAAAATCACCCCAAGACAGGTTATCAAATGGGGAAAGCAGGGGTGGGAGGGAGTAGTTTCACCAAACTACTAAAAAAAAATGAAGATCAGTGGAAAATAACCAGATCTATCTATGGCACCAAACAACAAGGTCCCCTGATGTTCCCTGAGTGTCTTTAAGTCTGTCTTCAGTAGCTTTTAATCTGCCTTTGCAAATGAAACCTCTTCTGCCATGGTTATTTTTCTTCTACTTAATTTCCGTTTACACAAGGAAGTGAGTTATTGTCTGTTTTATCAACCATACAGTGATGCTGTCTTCACTAAATATTGGCTCTCAGCTCTTTCCTTAAATTTGTGGCTCTTCCTGCAGCATATGACTTGCTTTCATTGAAAGAAAGTTTGCCATTTTGTTAATAAAATTCACATTTTTAAAGAAAGAAACTGAAACCTCTCTTCTAATTACCTACACTCATATAAACTAGTTTGCTAGTTTGGTAATGGATATGTCAAACTCCAGTGGTAATTCGCACTTTACACTGGCTCTGTGTGGGTTTGCAATAACATTTGCTACACTAAAAACATGAGGTGAAATCTTGGCCTCATTTGAATCAATGATTTTTTTTTCTCTTTCAGTCTCCTCAGGGCTGTGCCGCATTGGTGCCTGCTGAATTCAGAGGTATTATCTGTTTGATTGCTGTGAACATGGCCATATGGACACATCCTTTGCCACATGGCATCACAAATGAGTATCTGATATTTTTCCCCCAAGAAGTATAAGATGTGTATACTATATGATGGTGGCATAAAATATTTATCTAGGTTAAGCCCCTGCTCCCACCAAAATCAACAGTAAAGAATTGTGGTGTTGCAGTGAGGGGTTTCCTGCAGTGGTATGGCATGCCGCAGCCTCCCCAGAGAGCGCTGCAGGGTGTCTTAGGGAGAACAGCTCTGCCATTTCCCATAGCCCTTCCTGGGCGGCCCGCTTGGTCCCGGCTAGACTGCAGACACCACAACACGGTGATGATAAAGGAGGCGAGAAGGCTCCCTGCATGGGGACCTCAGAGGATCATTATTACATGCTGGCTCCCAGAGGCAGAGAGCCAGCATGTGTCATGGTTCCCCAAGGCAGGGAGGGGAGCTGGCAGCAGGCTGATCCCCAAGAGCAGAGAAAGTCACATAGCCTCGAGCCTTGGTTTTGTCTAGGGATGAGAGGGGCGGAGAGAGCACATGGACTCTCGGGGCATAGGGGCGGTACATGGGCGGAGTTGGGGTAACAGAACCAATGAGAGAAACCCGAGGGTGTGGTTAGGACTAGGGGCAGAGAAGGGTAGACCATGTGGGAAGGGCAGACATTCAGTAGGAACAGGGGAGGGGATCGCCAGGTTGTGGTGATCTCAAAGGGACAGGATTTCATCCTAAAAGATACAGAAGGGAAGTTCTGGGGAGCACAGAGGAGCTAAATTTGAGTCCTGAAAGTGGCTTTGGTGCAGAGCTTTCCTTCCTACAGATGTTTAAGTATAGTCCATTGCCTTTTTGCTGCTCTTTCCCATCTTTTGACTGCTTTACAACACAAGCATTTTCTGCTTTTTGTTACACAAGTGTCAGATTTGCTTCCCTTCCACTGTCTTTCCCCTAAAATAAGGAGCATCCATCAAGTCAGCCATAACTAGGTAAAGCTGAGCAGTTTATGATAGGCATGGGGTCAGGGAAGACTGAGTCTTGCCTCCATTATGTCAATCATTTATGGCTTCCAGCAACTATCTTGAGGAAAGGGCTGAACACTCCTTTCATTTTCTCAGTTTCCTGTTATTTTATTCAGGATTTTGTTGTTAGATCAATTACAATAATATTTGAGAAAAAGAGAAGTCAAGTAACAAATATGGAGAAAATAGAAGTATGGGAAGGAGGAGGAAATGTCTCTGTATGAAAACATAACATGCAGCTGGGGAGTATCTCGGCTGTGTTCTGCTTCGGTGAGCATTCAGCCTTAAGAAGGATGTCTCAGTTATCTCCAAGATACAGACCGTATAATCATCTCAGAAAATCATATTTTATGCTAGCACTTCTTTTAAAGATGAAATAATTTAGGTTGTTGGCTAAACTGGCCTCAAATAATGCTGAACTTTACCATCTTCTTTCTCTCTCACCCCAGCCCTTAGGTACATCTCACTCACTCACTGCCCTCCTTCAACTACCTCTGTTGCCTTCAACTCCCCAGTGAATTAAAGTAGCTCTCTTCAGGTTAGGTATTCCACAGATATCATCATCCCCTGGGTCTCTGTCTGAGCCTCATAGTCTCAAAATCTATTTTCCAGACCTATCTTTAGAAAGAGCATACTGTGAAGCAGTGGGACCAACTCAGATTTCAAAGAATGATAGAATGACCCTTAAGATCATTTAGTTCCAACCTCCCCACTATGGCCAGGGACACCTTTCACTACACCAGGATGCTCAAAGCCCCATCCAACCTGCTCTTGAACACTTCCAGTGATGGGCCATCCACAGCTTCTCTGGATATCCTGTTCCAGTGGCTCACCAACCTCATATTCTTCCTAATATCTAATCTAAATCCACCCTCTTTTGGTTTAAAGCCATTTCAATTTTAGGCCATTTCAACCCATTACCCTGGTCTTTACATGCCAGCATGGCCAGTGCTTGCTAGGCTAATGATCACATGGCAACATCCCTGGGCAAGCTACAGACAAGGGGACAGTAGGTCCCTCTTCTCTGTATGGAGCAGTTGCACAGAACTGCTATGGGGAAGATGCAAAATATTATGTGGTAGTATAGAATCACACAGACATCTGGCACAAATAACAGAAATTTCTGTGTAAAGCTTCAGAAAATTCTGTAAAAGGAAAGTTTTTCAATAAGTCTGGATTTCTCTTAATGTGCTTTTTAAAGTCCACACAAAGACAATAAATGCCTAAAATGTGTAACTAATTCAAAATCCCAGTGGCTGCTAGTGAAGAAATCCTGTCTAGACTTTTGCATGTAACTTCCAGTGCTGTGGCTATGCTACTTTATATCATGGAGCCTGTCACACGTTGACATAATAAAGTGGTTTGTGAAAGAACTAAAAAGGGTTGAACCAATCCTGGGAGCAGCTGCAGACAGCAAATAGCATAAAAGGAGTTTAGACAGAATAATGAAAGCATCATAGCTGAAAAAAAGTAGTGCAACAAGTTTTTATTTCAATGTCATTTCTGCAATAACAACAAAAATTAAACAGAGTAAGTTTCTTGATGTGATGCTAACTCTAACAGGGAGATTGGACCACTGCTTAGACATCAAGGTATTTTTCAAACCACTTATGTTTTTATAGCTGTTGTGAAGAGGTTGCTTGCCTCCCAAAGACTGTAAAACTCATGATTTCTGTTAAGATGTCATCTCAGCTTTTTAGCAATAAAACACTCAAGACAACAGAAATGGTGTTTTTTCTACTTATTGTTCAAGATCTCACTAACACAAAACTGTACACAGAAACCTGATGCTCTCTTGAGTTTATATAGTGTCGGTTTTACCTCCAGTGTTTCATTTGGCATGCTTGTCAGTGCTAGCATTGGACTGTAAAGTAAACAAATGAAGTTTTGTGGGGAGAAAATATTCACTCAGAGTTTCTGTTGCTGAATACTGCAGAAACCTAGGAAAGGAATATTTAAGACAAGCCAGTGGGCAATCTTCATTCATTTCCACTTCCAGTATCTTTTCCAAATCCTTTCTTTCCTCAGCTACTTTAATTCCTAATCTAAAAAAATCAATACGTTAATTAAAAAAATAAAATCTTCAGTCCCTAATGTACTTTATCCAAAAGTGTCACCAGGGTCTCATTCAGTGCAGTTGGCTGAAGCTGCAAGGCTAATGTTCGTGTCCATTAGTGAATATTAGAGTTGCTCTGATTTTACAGTCATCTTGTCTTCAATAGCCTGTAGGTTTTCTATGGCAGGCTGTTTGTAATGATAAAGAATTGATCACTGCTGGATTGCTCAGGAACTACATCAGCTTTATAGACAGTGCGCTTAAGCTCCCTCAGATTTACATTCACTCAGCTGTTCCAATTACCTCAGCCCTGTGCTGCAAGTGCTTGCCATACAGAAATGAAAGCACCCAAACTAAACAGAATGGGTTTTTATCAACCAAATGTTTTAACAATTTTAATGTTTTGGGGTTTTTTCTCTGTCTCGGATTCAAGATCTATCCAGGTTTCAAGTAGTGAGGTTTGCAGCATCCATAATATAGTCTTTGAAGTAATAGACTGAACTAAGGGGGTGCCAAATAGAGAAAAAAGGATCCCTGCACCATCACTCCTGCAGTTTCTATAGTCCAAGGCATGAGGTCAATAAAACAAATGGTACAGCAAAGAAGAATGGTATGAAATAGTAAGGTACTTGGCATTGCAATAGGTAAACAGGGGGATGCTGTTGTGGTATTTTTGTAGGCATCATGAGACACAATCAATTTAAGGAGATTTTCCTAATTATTCAAGGTGTCTTTGAATACATTAGTGATTCAAATTCAGGACAAACAAGGAGAGTATTCATATTACAGGATATGACCCATATTTTCTTAACCCAGCCTACAGTTTTAAGACTATTATATCATATCACTGCTAGAGCAGGGCAGGAATGCTTTGTTTGGCGAAGTTAGTGGTTGATTTTTTAGTAATTTAGGTCAGACTAATAAATATAAATTACAGTGAAAACTTGTCTAATAGCAACATGCATGCTACTCTAAAAGTCTAGCTATGATTCAGAGCGTGTTTAGAACAGAATGACAAAGAGAATGCTACTTCATACTAGAACAACTTGCTTTCAGATTTTAGGTCCAATGTCACTTTTGCTAAAATCAAAATTTTATGTTTCATTCTCTTTCACACTCTTTGGGTTGACCACAGAGTTTTCAAGAGCTGACAGAGTTTTTATATCATTGAGATCAATCAGTAGGATAAATATCAAAATCCTGTAGGATCTTCTAACCCTACATAACCCTTGGAACATTTCTCTTGTTTCACCCAGCTGGGTCTAGAGCTTAAACATCTTGGTACTAAGCTAACATTGAAATACAGAACAACAGCTCAGGAGAAAGGGAGGTGAGTCTGGTGTTATTCAGCTTTAAAAACACATATTTCAAATTATCCGGTAGTTAATTTAATCTGACAAATGCTGATGGTCTACATGAAATGAATTTTCATGCCTGTCTAGCCCCTGGTAAAAAACTTCCAGCACTAAACAGATTTTGACTTTAGTCACAACTTCTCTTCTTAAATATATCTGCTGAAACAGGCTCAAGCACTATGATTGATTCTGCTAAACAGCCCATTCATGCCCACATTACCACTAACAGTACCACTGAAATTTTGCTCACAGGTAAAATTAGGATCCAGCTTCATATTCCCAAAGCATCTCTTTCAGTATGAAAATACTTGCCACGGTAACACTCATCACAACACTGGTGTTGCTTTGAGTGACTACTTACTCCCCAGGAAGGAGACCTGGTCCTCCAGAGCTTTTATTCTGCCACAACTCAAAGCTTTTCATCTCTGCTAGAAAAGAGAAAAAAAAAGGAGTGGGGCATAAACATTTATTAGCACATCAGTTTATGTAATTCTGCAGCACAAAGACATAGAAGAAGCAGCTGTCACCTGCTATTTTGGATTATGGCTCTTCAATGTTCTTTAGGAGGACACCTTTAATTTTCAGTCATGTTTCTGACCAGTCTTTAGCCTTTTAGGATGAGCCAAGCAAAGTAGAATTCATTTTGTCGTTGTTGTTGTTATTAAACTGTTGATTGGCATCTGAAGGACAGTTTTCCTCTGGGAAAAACCTGCAGTGTTTTGCTGCAGTAACATATGTTTGGGGTGGCAGGGGTAAGGTATTTGTTATCAACCATATGATGGAAAAATGCTAGACAGTAAAACGATCTGTAGAGATCTATGTCAGAAGGAGCGAAAACTTTGAATGATGGAAACAATCAGAATGTTTAGGTATCACTTTGGTTAGGTTTGAGATGGCTCAAAAGCATTCTTGGGAAATTGGATGTTTGGAGTGCTTGATATTGAAAGCTTGGGATATTTGATATTAAGGATATATTAATTTTCTGAAATATTAATTTTCCTTGGAAGTAGTTTTTTGATGAGGTGAAAGAGCTATTGAAATAATTCACGCTCAATGCAAAAGGTCAATTTTTTTAAAAAAACCACCCGAACAAAAAAATCCCAAGATTGAAAAAAACCTAAACTGATCTGGGTCTTCCTTATTCTGTTATTATGTTCTATTATTCACTCTAGCACAGATGACAGCTGACTGTCATGGTTTAACTCCAACCAGCAACCAAGACCCATGCAGCTACTCGCTCACTCACCCCTGGTGGAATAGGGGAGAGAATCAGAAGAGTAAAAGAGAAAAAACTGCTGGGTTGAGGTAAAGACACTTTATTGGTAAAGCACGAGTTGCATGTACAAGCAACAGAGCAAAAAAAAAAGGAATTAATTCACCACTTCTCATGGGTGAACAGGTGTTCAGCCATCTCCAGGAAAGCTGGACTCCATCATACATAATGGTGCCTTGGGAAGACAAACACCATAACTCCACATATCTCCCTTCCTCCTTCCTTCTGTCACTTTATATACTGAGCATGAAGTCATATTGTCTGGGATATCCCTTTGTTCAGTTGAGGTCAGCTGTCTCAGCTGTGTCCCCTCCCAGTTTCTTGTGCACACCCAGACTACTCGCTGGTGGGCCAGTATGAGAAGCAGAAAAGGCCTTGAGGCTGTGCAAGCACTGCTCACCGATCAATCAAACAGCTCTGTATTATCAATGCTGTTTACAGCACAAATCCAAAACATGGATTTTCTTTTACTATGAAGAAAATTAACTCAAACCCAGCCAAAAGCAGCCCACTGAATTACAGGGAAATAGGAGTTTTAAAATGTATTTTATAATTGCAACCGCTGAAACAAAACAAAAAAGGTATCCTTAGGAAGACAGAGAAATTCTCTGATGCCACTGCTCATCTGAAGGATTTTCCTTGCTGATATGATGCCTTAATGTGTAGCCCCATTCCCACAGACCGTACGCGTGGCAGGGACACACTCGCCTGGGGATACTCCCGGCGCCACAGATGCCGCGTGCTCCACTTCGCCCGTACTGGCCCCTTCGCACCTCTCGCAGCCGCTTCCGATTCTATCCAAAACAAAACTCGTTACTGTGGAAACTACGATAGAGTCGTCCATCGTAGGCGCTGTGTTCCCGCCCACAAGGGTTCCGAGGGGCGCAGCCCCGCCTCTGCTTCCGCCCCCATGGGCGGCAGCAAAAGCAGCACCACCCGCCCGCACGTCTCGCATTCCAGCACCGTCAGGGGCTGTGCGGCTTGGGCCGTGGCCGTGCGGCGGCGGCCCGTCCGGTGGTCCTGGGCCGGGCCCCGGTGGCGCCCCATGCCCCGGCCGTTTCCAGGGCGACGGCGGGGGCCACCTCAGCCGCCGCTCTCAGAGCGGCTGTTTTCCGCCTTCCGTCACAGGGGGCGCGGTCTCCGAGCTCGCGGCGCCGTCCCGTGACTTCAGACACGGCTTTGGGAGCCGCCCGCGCCCCGAAATCCCGGAAAAAAACCAAAAAGTTCCTTGCGCAAGCAGAAGCTGGGCATCCCTCCGAACTGGCCTGCTTCAACTTGCTGAGGTCCAGGACCTCTCTTTCCACGGATGAAATACTGCCCATGTTCACTGCAATATAGGAGGTGGGCGCCCCTCCCCCCTTTTCCACAATGGCGCGCTCCGAGCCGACCCCGGCCGCTTCGAAGAACCTGTCCCGTTTACGCCTAGGTGTCCCTAAGCGAACACAACAATCAAAACCCGCGCGTGCTAAAACCGAAAACCTTTGGAGTGTCATTTGCTCCTCTCCACCAATAAACAAGCTCAGCCGGTGGCGCGCACACACATTCCCCCCCGCCCCAGCCGAGCTGGGGCAAGCTGCGAGAAGCAGCGAAAGGAAAAAAAGCCCTTGAGTACCCACTCCAAATGCAAGTCCCCTCCACACCCATGCCAGGCTAGAATAAGTGACCTAACAAACCTTACAAAACCAGTGGGATCCTGCAAAAGGTCGCAATTTGGTTCCTAATGTTATAGATGTGGCCCAG
>VXAZ01003359.1:0-371538 GCA_013399875.1 Gymnorhina tibicen | reverse complement strand
CTCTACTCCCTGGGATGCAATGACAGGATCTTGGGAATCCTATCCAAGCTGCACCAGGGGAGATATAGACTGGACATTAGGAAGCAATTCTTGGCCAGTGGAGACTTTAGTTAGTCCTCGTGAGTGGCAGCTCCTCCCTGGATCTTTAGACTTGGATAAAATAGTCCTAAAAGCAGTTACCTGATGGCCACATCCCAAGGAAAAGGAGTCACTCGGGGCAGTGTCTCAGGAAGGAGGGAGAAATACATTTTCTTTTTTGTCTTAAATGAATTTTAGAATGGAATGCCTGAGAAGATTATCAGTGTCTAAAAACAGAGACCAGATATTAATAATCACACATATTTTTCCTTTTTTTTAGTTTTTAAAGGGAAAAATCAGCTCCTTGCCTGTAACATGACTCACTTCCACAAGCATGCAACATCTGAACTGTCTTGCTATACCCAAGAGGCTGGGGTGAAGCACACCACAAGGTTACTGAGGCCATCACACTTTTACACATTGATAACTCAATGAAAAGAGGAAGGTACCATTAATCATCTTTGACTTGTCATTAAACCAGTCTTAAAAAATACCTAAGAAGCTTAAAGGCAGGGTTTTGGAGTTGGGTTTTTTTGGCTAGAACATAAAATTGTAAAATCATCTGTGAATACTATTTATTGAAGAATATCTCTCTATAGAGGTTGCTTATCTTTAGACAAGACTCCAAGAATTGTGGCATAATCCCAGATTTTAGGTGCATAGCTGAGATGCAGAACAGCCTGCATTTCCAGATTGATGCCCTTGTGCCTTGAAGATCTCGGATAAGCTGTAGTCTGGCATGACTAAAACCCTATAGGGAAGCAGTGTGGGCTCGACAGTTCAGCCCAGGGCTGGGAGATTCCAGAATGTCCCAGCCCTGCCACTTGGTTAGTGCCATGGTTTCCCCAAATGTAAAAACTTAGTGATGGTGTTGTGCCAAACAAAACCAGGTGCTGGATAGGAAATGCCCCACAAGATTTATCACAGGTGAAGTATTTTGTTGTTCCTCTTTGTGATGTATTCGAGATATTTTTCATGGGGACAGAACTGTGAAAAACATGCTTTGGACTACTGCTTGGTGAGGATCTCCAGCTCTCCATGGGTCTGGTTATGAGGTCAAATAATTTTGTGCATGGTGTCTCCCCCAAAAAGATTGGCTAATTCTGTAATACACCAACTGGAGTTTGCTATCCTGACCTGCAGCACATACAGCTGGACCCTCTGTTGGATGTCTCCTCCAATTGGAGCATTGTAGCTAAAAGGATACTGGTTATTCCAGAGTGGAGGAAATATGTGGTCCCATGCTTTCTTCCTGTTTTTAGGTCATAAAGTTTGTAACATGGTGACAAAAAAAGAGCCCCTTCCCAAGTGAAGTTTTGATAAATGTTTGAATTTTTTTTTATCAACAAAAACTCTTTCAAATGTAAAGCTGTGTTGTTGAGAAACTACCAGCCAGTTCCATTTAATACTCCTTAAGTAAATGGGAGCCTGATAGAAGGATTTGTGAACTAATAACTTCAAAATTACTTGAAATCAGTTATGAATGGTGTTATTACTTTGAGTGTTGCTGTTGTCTGGGATAGCAGGATAGGCTAAAAGAAATCCTGTCTAGGCTTATTTTCCAGGAGTCTTTGATTACATCTGTTCTGAATAGCTCCCCTATCATATTTCGTGGTACCAGTGGTGGTATTAGAAGCTTTGCAGATGTGGAAAACCTCATCATATGAAGTTTTATTCTTGATTTCCAGTAAGGTTCTACTGAATTCTATTTGAATGTGCACGAGAGACCCAGAGCACTGCCTTTTTCAATGATCAGTTTAAATGTTCTACTGAAATGCAGAGCTCAGAAAGGTCAGTATGAAAGACAAGGAGAACACATAGGATGAAAACTGAGATGTGAAGACAACATGTCCAGTTGGAATAACTGCAGGCAAGGACAGCAAAGTCAGCTCCTCAGCGCTCCAAACTAATTATTTGATTAAGATAGAGGAACACCTGGTAATTTAACTCTATTCACACAAAGTTCTTACTCAACCAAAAGAGCTGTTTGTTCTTGTCCTTACATTTCACTGCTTTACAATGCACTCTTGGTGACCTTTTGCTCTATTGGTTTTTCTTTTTCCTACTTCTCCTTTCTTCGAGTGATGGAGAAGTGCACCTGACCTCTTCTGGTTTCTCACTTTGTTTGTTAGATCTTGCTGCCCTAAGGTACAAATAGTCTTTCAGAACTAAATAATTGTGTCAAAGAAAGCCTTCACCTCAAGCACCAATACTGATGGATCTAGAATCCTTCCATGCTTCTGTACTTAATTTACATTTGTTAACTTCTGAACAATTAATGACGGAGTAAACAATAATTTATCACGATCTTACAAAAAAATACTCCTGAAACAAAATCAAAACAAAACAAACAAAAGCAAGATTATGTTGAAGTTGGATTTCTACAGTAAAATTCCAGGACAGTTCAAATTGGTTAGGATCTTTTTCACCTTTCCTCATCATCTGTACTGTCAAAGCTTTTCTTAGAACTTGTGCTACACAAGCTCTATCTTTTTAACACTCGCACAGATAGGAAGCAAATCTTTCTGATGTGAGCCATTATAATGATGGAATAAAACAGAGTTTAAGTGCTCCTTCTGTTTTTGATTTGTTCCTTTTGTTTTGCCCCATTATGCCTAATTCAGGCATTGCTTTCTAGTAATGTGTGAGATGTAATCTCAGTTGCAGTGTGTAGAGCTAAAAGTGGCGGCTGACGGCCCTGATCGTTCTGGCACTCTTGGGAATCCTCACACCATCTTGGCATCTACAGATATGCAAGTTATGGCTATAATTCAGAAATTGGACTTAATGTGGGAAGAATTTTCATCTCCTAGAAACAGCTGAAGTGGAGTTGATTTACTGCTTTTTATTTTATTTAATCTTGCAAGGTAGAAGACTTTTTTTCTGGCTCCTCTAGAAAGGTTAATGCAGTGGGCTGGCAATACTTGTGAGTTCTGCTCTTTTCCCTTTGCTCTGAAATGAGGGGTCCTCACATGCAAGTCCTGCTTCCCCACATGGATGTGGTGCTTGCTTACAAATCCCCTGGATTTGTAATAAGTCTGAGAAGCTGCCTGGGGATACAGGCAGCTTGAGACATCACGCCACCCCTCTGCTAATGACACATATCTCTAGATCTCCTTTTTAATCTGACCAAAATGGTGCTAGTGTCCTGGTTTTCTCAGTGCCTGATCAACAGAAGGACTTGGGTGAGACCTTGCTGACCAGCTGAGATTTGATTTAAATAGGGCAGAGGTGATACTTACTGCTGGGGAAAGCAGCCTAAGACTGTGGCAGAGATTATGTCTATTCCTATTAGTGAGAGTATCCTCACCAGAGTAATTTCAGAATTCAGAGATCAGCAGTGGTCTCCTGTGTTTCCAGTTTTAATTTATCGCTGGACTTGTGACAGTTTGGCCTCTAGTGCCTCAGGCTGCATCCCTGAAGTGTGGTTTGTAAGCACACTAAATAATTTTAAAATATGCACAGATGTGATGGTTTTTCCAAGTAAGCTGGTTTACTGCTCATAGTTGGTACTTTTAGCATCTTAAGCAAAGATTCGTGTAGAGAATATGCATATATTTCTAAGGGAAATTGTTAAGAGTTTTGATTTTTGTTAAAATGAAAAGGTGATGGCTGCTTTTCCTTATCCGGGATTTGACAACATTCTAGAAACTGTTGGATCAGTAGAGTTGATCTGGGTCTATGAGAACTTACTGGTACAGAACAGTACACAACAATAACAAACTTCTGGCGTGGGTTTCTTTGGTAGCAGCAAGGGTGGAAGAAATTGACTTCTGCCTCCTTGGCAGCCCACCTGCAGCCTGCCCAATTTATGCACAGGACTTGTGTCTAAGCTTCAGGTACTTGAAAAAAAACATGCTCCAAACCCAAGTGCCAACTTCTCCATCACACTCAACTGGGAAAGGAAAGCACCTTTGACAACTTCAAGAAAATCTATGTGCCTAACTCAGAAGTCTAAATTAAGGTCTTACGAGCTGCCCTTCTGGGAGGCCTTCAGAGGCACCTAACTCTTTGTTGACTCAAAAATTCTGAGACATCTCAGTAGGATGAGGGCAACTGGGCAGAGCTGTTTATCTTTAGAGCTTGTCCTTCGGGGATGGTAGGGGTAGCTGACCTTATGCTAACGGCACATCTTAGAGTTGTCTTGGAGCTGTTCCTCCAAGTACTTTGCGGATTGGTTGACCTCAAAGCTCAGAGATAAAATTGGCTCCCAGATAGTTCGTGCCCACGGTGCAGTGCATGAAGCTCTGACTCAAAAGTAGAATCTGCCCTTGGAGATTTAAAAACAGCCCTTTTGTTATGACTCTTTGCTATAACCTTCGTATTCTTGCCTTGAGGTTGTACAAATCAACTGCCGCAAAGTGCCAACCATAACTAGTCAGGAGGTGAGGGTGAGGAGATGAAGAATTAAAGCACAGCTGCCCCCATCAGCAGGTTTACCATGTTTCTTATTTAATCCATCATGTGGGACAGGCTGTATTTGGAGATACACCCTTTCTTGGGAACGAGATATTTTTTTCTTTTGAATATCTAAGAAGCAACCCCTACATCCTGGAGCTATTGCAAGAAATGCTGTGTGCACCTTATAAACAAAACAAGGAAAGATGTTTGGTTATGGGGGTTTTTTTGGTGGGTTGTGTATAAAGGGGGGGAATGTGGTTTATTTCTATTGTAGGGCTTATTATTTTGCGGTTTATCCGTGATACAGAGACCAGAGGGGTTTAGATGCAGTGAGAGGATGGAGGAATAAAACAACTGTTATAGTTGTGACTAACCAGGAATTGATCCCGAATCACAGTCACTGGAAGGATCAACTGTGTTTACATAAGGAACCACCGTACAGAATACGCCCAATATAGGTAACCCTTGCCTTAAAGAGCTTACTGTCCACAAAAGACAGAGAGCATAAGGGGCATGGAGAGAAGCTTTGGAAATTAGACATTTTGAAATACTGAATCACCATGACTTTATTTGTCTGAATGCTGAATATTTGTCTGGTGCTGAAGATTTCTGCTCCCCCATTTGCCTGTTTTTCTTCAGCACGGATGTGCAGGTTACCTCAGGCAGGACTGCAAGTCTTAACTTCCATTCTGCTCCTTCACAGGAGAAGCTGAGCTAGGAGCCAGGCAAGTAGACTAAGAGAAAATACAGAGCCAGTATTATGGAAGTGTGTTTTGTGCAGTGTAAAACCAGCCTGGCTGACAGTCCAGAGCTAAGAGTGAGATCTGCAGTAGAGCAGCTGGCAGTGCAGATCAGCCGTCATGTTCCCTGGGTTCCCAAATTTGCAGAATGCGGAGCTGTGAGCTGGCACGGCCAGCCATGCCTGGCCGCAGTCTGGGAGATGTAAATCAGCAGCCTCCAGCCTCAGAATCAGGGTCTCAAGGGACTAATCTGAGGACTAATGCAACTCAGTGACTGTCTGCAGCAAAGTTAGCCTCAGGATGGATGGAGCAGGAAGGCAGCTGAGCAGGAGGTGGCTAAATACAGTTCCTACCAGGATGTGAATGTGGCTAAAACCAAATTTGCTTCATTCATGCAGATGAGACCTGCTAAAATTTTCTTTGTTCTTCCATTTATTTACTTGTGGCAGGCCAAATCAGACTGCTAGGGAAAGGGGGCAGCAGTATTGTTTTCTATTCAGTTAATCCTTTTTGCTGAGTCCTGCTACTGCAACCATTTATCTGTATACCTTCAAGCAAAACGGGGATTTAAACATCAAAGTGCTAATTTAAATTCTGGAGGACAATCATTGTGGAGTCATCAAACCTTCCAGCAATTGTGCTGGTTTCTCCTTTGCTCTAAACCTTATCCTGCACTCCCAGACACCCACAGCAGCTTCTGAAGCCAGCTGGAGCATTGACCAGGACAAAGCTCTGCATAACACAATCAGTCCTTTTCACAAAGGCACAAACCTAAACTGCTCCTCAGCCATCTGACCAGGCCAGTCACTTGGTATTTAGTTCAAATTAATTTACAACTTGAAATCTTTGGGGGTCCTGTTTGGCTTCTGAAAAATTTCTTGTCCAACCAACTAAAAGTTTTGTGGATTTTGTCTTCTAGTGTTTATTTTTAAGGGCTTCAAGTCATGTATGTTAACACCATAATATTAAAAGTACCTCAATTATCAAAAGACTGAAGATGGGCAGCTCCCAAATAATATCCAAATAGTGACTTTTGGCTTCTGTTTCCCTCTGCAGAGGCAAAAGCACACGTCTGCTGAGGGGCACTGTTTGAATCCTCTGCTGTTGCAAAATCATCAGATGCATTCAAACCTCTCTTCTGGTTCTAAATGGATCCTGAATTATATGAGCATGTTCCTTCCTGATAAGTACTTGGGAAATAATCCGTGTGACCGTATTCAGCCTCCAAGCCCCACAGCCCTTGCTTTTGGATGAAGTGGCAAGTTTTTAACATCTGTCTTTTACTGTCTGACTATATGAGGAAAGCTTCTTAGTCACAAGAGCAGAAAAATAACACTGAATTGCCAATACCATAAATAAATCAGTACTTGCTCTCATCTATAAATCTGTTCATGTTTAAGCATGGGCATGGAAAAATAATTCCACGGACAGTCATATGAACAAAACCCAATCTATGGCATTTTCATGGGTGCTGAAGGACAAGATACAGGCATGTTTGAGCTGAGTGACTGTTGCAGATTCAAATTTACGCCTGTGGACATGGTCCTGGCAGCAAAGACCTGTCCCAAGCTGTGGACTGTAGCTCAGGAAGGACAGCCAAAACATTCCAAGATCTAAGATGAGAAGGGACTTTTTTTTTTTTAATGTATTAAATTTATTTTGCTATTGATTTTAACTTTCCCAGCAAAACCACCTGTCACTAAGATATTTCTGCTAAAACCTGTATCTTGGTCACTTTTGTCAGCTGTGGTGCGTGGAAGCGCACTTACCTCTATGAGCATGTAGAAGGAGAGCAGTGTGATGCCCAGGTTATACACGATCAGGTGAGCCCTGAGAGAGAAAGGAGGCCTGTTCTTCATTAACTTGTTGCCCAGCCATATGCAGAGTAGATATGCTCCAGTAAGGAAAAATGTGGGAAGGTAAGAGTCCAAAAGGAACCATCCTCTAACCCTGGGATCTGAAAAAAGAAACACACAGAGCAGGCAATTAAGAAAGGTATGGTAAAGCATTGCTAAAATAAGGCAGAACACATCATGAGAAGAATCTGCTAAAAGTGTGAGATGGAAACAGCCATTCCTTCCTCACAAGAGCTATCCACTGCTTTCAACTCACCAAAACTGCATGCTAAGCCACAGAGAATGCAGGCTGAAAACTGCATGGAATTCCCTAATAATTTAAGGTCACCTAAATCACCCCATTTTAATAGTAAAGAGAAAATGAAGGGGAAAAACCCATTCTTATATGCTTTCAAAAATTTAATTTAACATTGTAACTTAATATTTATTTAAATCCTGTCTTAATCTGCTCAACTGAGAGTTTGCAGATAGTATTAAATACAAAATATGCATGTAATGTTGCCAGCTCATGTGTTATTTTAATTCTGCACTTGCCATACAGGTAGGAAAGTATACAGCATTGGCTAGAAAACATTCATACAAGGGGAGGACTTCTCCAAAACATTAAATATGAAAAGCGAGTGGCAAATGTTTACTTTGATGGTTATCGAAGATTTTTGGCTGGGCAAGGGCTTGCTTTTCTCACAGTTTCTGTCCCACTTGCCTGGTCCTGAAATGAAATATTAAGGTCAAATCCTGCTTGCCTTATTCACACGAGTAATCCCATTGGCAGTAATCAGATAGTTCAGTGTATATGAGCAAAGCTTAATCCCAGATGCCAAGCTGGAGGCACCGCTTTGATGTCATATGAGCGACTGGGTGTCATGAGCGAAAGGGGTTTGCTTTCCTTTCTTTTTTCTTTTTCCAAGATGGAGCAAAACCTAGAGGTAATTTTTCACAGCAACATTCTTCAGCCATTTTACCTATGGAAAGAACAAGGGGGCATCACAGCTAGTTTTCATAATGACTTATGGATTAAGTGAAGAAAGAAGTCAGTGAGGAGCTATTGTGCAGGGCACACAGAAAGTAGTTCTTTCTGCTCTTGGCAAGATGTTTTTGCTGTTGGAAAATGTTTTAAATTACTTAGTTTATTTTTGTTGTCTGTCTTCGGATCTCAGTGCTTATTAGGATCACTTCAGTGTGAGAAGGAAACACTTCTAACAATCTCTTAAAGCTCACAAGCCATGTCTGAAGCACTGGAATGAATGTTTTAGAGGTGATTCTGCTCCCTTATTGGCTCTCAACACGACACAGGACTCATAGGACAGATAAAGGTTGCATATGTAAGTGTTGATATCTTAGGAGTGTGTGTTTCAGGAGAATAAGGATTTAATTTATTTAATTGGTATCCTAAATGAAGATGTGGAAAGCAGTCATGTCAGCAAGACTGGGGTCTAAGGAAAGGTCTCCCATCTGAGGATTGCAACACATAAAGGTTACATGCACAAAGGCAAACTGGCATCAGTAGATAATGAAACTGCATGTTTGCTCAAAGGGGAAAAGTATCCAGAAGAGTTCAGAATACAAATTAAACTACACAGAATAAATTCTGCCCCAGTGTGCCCTCAGAGATTTTTCATTCTGCTGTGAGTGGCCACAAGCATGTGGGCTGATCCACATAAAAGCAGAATTCGTGTGCTTGTTCAGATCAGCATGTCAAGTATTTTTAAGTTCTATACTATTCCAGTTTCAAGAGAAATTGTTAAAACATGTACCCTTCCTGAATATTTTCCACCACGACCTCAATGCCTCGAAGAGTAAGACAGTTTCTGGCAGAAAGTGGTTTATAAAGGGCAGCCAAGGAACGTGACTGTTTTGTTTCCACTTCCACTTATCCCTGAATGACAAGCAGAGGGAGGTTTTTATGTGTCAAGAAGGGGGAGGAAAGGGAATGTATTTCAAAAGAAGTTATCAGAAGAATGAGAGATGAAAAGTATTTCTGTTGACCGACAGTTAAATCTCCGTGTTCGAGTACTATAAAGGTACGCTCTCAGTAGGAGAAAGGATTATTTTTACAGCATTGAACTAGCACAGCATCTGAAATTGAGACCAAAGCAGTGAATAAAGTCACAGTGGGAAAGCACTGGACTACAGCAGGGGAAGGAGCAGGCGCTCACAAGCTCTGATCGCTCCGTGAATAAGCTCATTCACGGTCACTGGCCATGATGTGCCAAACCCTTGGGGTGAAATCTTGGCTCCTTTGAAATGAGTGGCAGGCCTCCCAGGCTCTTTAAAGGTATCAGGCTTTTATCAATGAAGTTAAGAAACATTTTGATTCAAGTTTCTGTATAGCTTTGGCCAGTCAGTGTCTGAGCAGATTCAGTCCTTTTTAGGTGCAGAGGGTAGATGGGTTTGCACCAGTGCCTTGCTACTCATCCTAGTCTATTAAGGAAAAGTACTTTTTACTTTATCATCACTTTAATAAAATACATCTCTTCTTGAGCACCTCTGTTTCCTTCACGGATAAAAAAAACAACCAGTTAACTGGATTTAGCTCCTGCAATTCAATATTACTTCATTTTGCGTAGCACCAAACAATACTCTGCAGATGAAAGGTGACCTTGGAAAAATGATCTCTTACAGAGAAAATTGCTATTTCACTCGTTCTCAATTTGCCTTGAGCAATATGGACCAACACCAAATTGTAAGACCACGCCTTATTAAGAGATGCAACCAATGGGTAGGTATATGGCTGCTGTTCCCTGATCCAAAGGACTTGTTCTGCTAGTTCAAAAGCAAACATGGAGGTAAATTTGTCTACAAAGCCCAGCTGATACCAGTGAATGAAGGTACAAAATACACCAATATATAAAAATCAAATTCAGATCTCTGATCGTCTGTCCCTTATTCTAGTCGGGCAGTACTGCAGCTTGTGTTAACCTGGTACTCCCAATGTGACAGAGATTGTCATCATTACCAGATGTGTCTGGGGGCACTAGAAGAGACAAAAAGCCACGCTCTGTTTCCCAGAGGCAAAGACCTGCATAGTGATACAAGTATTTCAGCAGCTACCACCTAAAATATAAACAATAAATAGGGGATTGGTTTTTAAAATAATAGAGTGCTGTTATCGATCCTTTTAATCCATCTTGCTGCTGAATGAAATATGTACTATGGATGAAAATCAGTAGAGAGAAAGAAGAGGAATGATTTGTGGGTTTAGATGTTTGGGGAAGCTCTCAAATTCATTAGATATTCATCTGTGGGGTCATTCGATTTAAAACTGATTGCAGTTTATTGTGAATTATTTACGTGAATTACTTATGTGAATTATTTATGTGGATAAACACACTGAAGGGAGCTATGCTATTCAGGAAATGTATGATACTGTGTCATTATACCACCAGTTAAATTAAAGATCAGAGTGAAGAGGTATGGACAAACAAAGCTATCTTCAGCACTGTCTGGAGAAGGATGGTGATGCACTTGGCAAGCAGTACAAATAATACTTGTTTAATTGAAGTGCTTTCTAAAAGCCCAAAGGGATCTCTGTGCTTTTCAGAATTGGATCAACTGTAGCTTATTCCTTCAGACAATTTGTCTGGACCAGGAAAAAAAAAACCGAAACAAAACACCAAAACCCCCAAAAGTAGTGCTTTTATTCTTCTGATCCCATTTCTTTGTTAATATTAAAATGTACTATCGTAGAAGCCATTAATAAAACCTATTCTGCTTTAACCACTTCTGCTGCAGTTCCCAAGCCGTTCAGTGTTTCTTCACCAGAAATCTTTCTTTCAAACTTCACATCTACTGTACAGATGATGGAAGAGATTTTGTAGTCATCCAGCCAACTAAAAAAATGAGATTTTCTTGGGTTTAAGAACTCTACATCTTTCCTTTTTCCTTCTAATTAAGCAAGAACTTCTGTGACATGGAGAACATTACTGCAGCAAATTGAGAATCCGTAAGCGTATGTCCATCCACATGAGCAGCAGTTCTGGATTTAACCATGGTAAAAATTTGCAAGGCAATTCCTGAAGTTAAACCCAGCCCTATCAACAGCAAGGTGGCCTTGCAGAGCCCTACTCTGAAGACTGTGTGCTGTCTAAGCTCCTGTCTCAACCCTTTCTTGTATTTGCTTGGCTCTCTTAGCCCTGACTTTGATGCTTCATCCTTGCCTGAAGTCCTATTTCAGGTTTGTTTTTTTTTTTTTACTTGTTTCAATTCTAACAAGGCATGAGGCACCTCCAAGCTACAATTATTTAAGTTACTCTTGTCCAAACTGTTCCAGAAAGCAATAATAGGAAGTCAAAAGATGCACCTGTTCTCCCACCCAGTCTATTGGTTTATTGAAATTTTGGATGTGATCCTGCATGTTGCTTTTGCTCCAAGCATCCTTCTGAATTAGGCAATAAGTAGCTGGACCAAACAAACTAGATTACGAATGACAATCAGTCTCAAACCAGATCCTCCGCTTTCAGAAAGATCCAAGCTTTCAGGCTTTTTATTCCACATTAGGATGCAAAATTGAATTTCTTTGCTATTCTCAGAAACAAAGGAATCACAAATAACTGCACTGATAGATTTCCTACAATAATGGTGTGTTCCTGATAATGCTGTGATTCTGCCTAGTTTACATTTTTCAATAAGAAGTTACTCAGAAAATTTATTAGAAGTTTTTTGAGTGGCAATCTGTAGAAGTATTATTTCTTTAAAGGGCTGTAAGTGGAGCAGCTTACCTCGAGGTCCAAACATATAGTCCACAAACTCATTTACTTCCCGGTCAAAAGCTTTCAGGGTCTCCTAAAAAATATGGAAAAGGACATGTGACAAAGATATTATCTCAGGGTCACAGAGAGAATAGGATTTAAAAAAAACTTCAACAAACTTGTAAGAAATGTGTCATGTGCAAGTATTTACAAAGTACGCCACATCACGTATACTGAAAACCCCCAAATCTCTTTAAAAATTAATTTAGGGCAGATTGTGGTCTAGATAATGATACAGGCCTCATTGCTGGAAACTGCCCAAACCAGAACTCTTTAGGAAGGGAAACTAAGGTTGCACAATTGAAAATCAGCAAGTATCACTGTAAATCCACCTGTCATGGGTGTAGTTTTCACTTTAATAACGATGCTTCTTTGATATGTTTCCTCAACTGAGTATCTCAATGCTTTACACTTAAAGAAGGAAATCTTTGTGATTTAAGTGAAGGTGAGCCAACTGAGATTTCCCTAAATCAGGCCCCAAGTTCCTATAAAAAAAGCCTACAGAAGAACCTAGAGGGCCAGTAATGAAGTTCAGGCCATGTAGGGTGGCAGGAAGAGGACGGCTACATTGTAGAGACATTCTGTTTTGAGGTCTAACTCAATGAAGCTGCTAAGCTGGCAGGTTTAGCAAATTTGTGTCTGTTTTTGACTGAGTTGGGAGCTAAGCCATGACCTACACAGTCCTTCCTCCAGCTGGATGTGGTGATCTCTCCAAAACATTTCTTCCCAGACTCCAGTTCTGGGCAGTGGCTTCCTGCATGCCGATGCCTGAACAATTCCTTGACCTCACAACCTGAGGTCAGCCAGGTTCTTCCTCTCTTCTTCCCAACAGTGCCCTACTGTGCTTGAATCAATTTCAGCTCTGAGAAAATGCAGACAAGCTGAGGAGAGAGACACAGAGTGATGCTGAGCATCTCTGAAGAGCAAGAGCTGCTGTGGGCTGTGGGTGCATCTGAGTGCCAGATATCTCCACACTAGCCTGGACTGCAGACACCATTAACAGATTCGCTGTATGAAGAACCATATTTGCACCCTGGAAGGTCCAGCTCTGGCCTCTCCATTCGTCTGCTGGGACTGGGTTGTGATCTGGGCAGGGACAAGCTCCTGGCACTACCAAGACCCTTCCTTCTGTTTCTTCCACTCTGGATTGTGGTCCTCAGATTGTTCAAAGTGGACAGGACAGATTTTGTGTGAATATGTGGTAATAAGAGGTTCTTTCAGCACCTTAGGTTGTAAACCTCTGTCTCTGCAAGATGCTGCTGCATGCATGTTTTCTTGGAGAAAAGTACAACAAAACGCCCAAAACTAAAAATATGTATTTTTCTAAACAAAAAATATAAAAAAAGGGACTTGCTTAAAAGAAACTGATGATCCACAATACAAAAAGGTTTCTCTATACTAAACGGTTTCTCATACTTCACCTTCACAGCACTGAGGAAACTAAACTAGCTTTTAAGAAAGTGTCCTGGCTACAGCCCACAAAGAAAGGTATTTTCTGAATTTCAGATAATTACCTTAGCAGCCTAATGATGGCTGCTGTCACGGGAGGTGACTTGATTTCCAGGTGTGTGACTTGTGCAAAAATCTGCTTCCATTTTTACCTCTTTGAGCTATGCAGTAGTTCTGTTATTATTTCATGACAATGTTAGTCCCCTTTGGGAAATGCCACACTGCTGTTTGTCTGTGATGTGCCCACCTGCTGCATTCATTTGAAACAGACGTACTCCTGTGCTTCACGGTTTTGTGGTTAGACTTAACAGACTGTTTTGGAAAAACTATTGTAATGGATTTGAGCGACTTGTAGGTATGAGCATGCAAAGCTCTTTGCTTTCTTGCTTACATTACATAAACGAATCTTACATGTCCAGAACAAAGTGAAACACCATGCATATTCCTTTTATATTAAAATACTGTAGACAAACCTATTCTCGGCTGCATTGAAATGGAAATTAGGTACTGAATGCTTCTAACAGTTAGATGGAGGAACAGGAATTGTAGGATATTAAGAAGAAAGAGCAGAATAAAAGAAAAGAATCATAGAATTGTTTAGGTTGGAAAAGACCTTTTAAGTCATCAAGTCCATCTGTAAACCCAGCACTGCCAACTCCGCCACTGGACCATGTCCCTGAGTGCCACATCTACACGTCTTTAAAATACCTCCAGGGATAGTGATAAAATCTCTTCTCTGGTCAGACTGTTCCAGAGCTTAACAACCCCTTCAGTGAAGAAATTTTCCCAACACCTAATCTAAACCTTCCCTGGCACAATTTGAGGCCACTTCCTCCTGTCCTGTCACTTGTCACCTGGGAGAAGAGGCCAACCCCCACCTGGCTACACCCTCCTTTCACGAAGTTGTAGAGAGTGATGAGGTCCCACCTGAATCTCCTTTACTCCAGGCTGAACACCCCCAGCTCCCTCAGCTGCTCCTCATAGGACTTGTGCCCCAGACCCTTCCCCAGCTCCACTGCCCTTCTCTGGACACACTCCAGCACCTCAGTGTTGTTCTTGTGGTGAGGGGCCCAAAACCGAACACAGGACTTGAGGTGTGGCCTCACCAGTGCTGAGTACAGGAGGACAATCACAGCCCTGGTCCTGCTGGCCACACTACTGCTGATAGAGGCCAGGATGCCCTTGGCCTCCTTGGCCACCTGGGCACACTGCTAGCTTGCTTTCCACTGACTGTCAACTGGTCTAGGTCCTTTTCCATAGGGCAGCTTTCCAGTCACTCTGCTGCAAGCCTGTAACACTTCATGGGCCTTGCTGGACCTCGCACCATTGGCCTCAACCCATCAATTCAGCCTGTCCAGATCCTTCTGCAGAGCCTTTCCACCCACAAGCAGATCAACACCCTCACCCAACACAGGTTACTCTCTTCATTGATCCAACTTGCAGCCTCTTACACCTGGTTAGGATGAGCAGGCAGCACGCCGAGTAGATGAGCCAGTCTGAAGCTTAATTTACCTCCTTATAAATGTGTTTGAATGACACAGAGGAGACTTGTACCAGCTGACAACCACCATCTATTTTAATTAGCACCACAAAAATTCAGTGCCTGGGTTGCTTTCATTGGTAATTTGAGAGTAGAACTTTTTCAAGGAGGTGCAGCAGAGAAACGAATATTGTTCTTAAGAATGTCCCAGCCTTTGCCTCTCTTTCAACGTTTTACAGCTTATTTTAGTTACAGGAAGAAAAATATAGATTTACAAGACATAGATTTGTAAGATTGTTATAGAAAATGTATTTGTTTATATACCTAAAACTAGCAGTAATAGTTTGGAAAAAAAAATCTTACTTAAAAAAAGGTAGGTAATTTTGTGTGACTAGTGTTGTCACCTTCCTGTCAACACTGCTACAAGAGACTATATTGTATTTCTGGGTTTTAGAATATATCCTTAATAGTACCTCTGGGCAGATTAGATGCAAATGTCCTGCTCACCATGATCTGTCACATTTCTAAAGAAAAGCAAATAAAACCAGTCTCAACAAATCCATGTGCTCAGACAACTCACTTCTCTCTGGCAAATCACTGTGATAGCCTTTATCAACAAAGGTATTTGGGTTACAAGGCTAAAGATTAACATGTCTTTCATGTTGTTTCTTCTTTTGTACAGGACATTGCTCTGGGTATTAGCAATGTATATTCCTTGGCAGGATTTTGGACAGATCTGTGTAAGATCTATTTGCCTAAACCTATAAAAAAGACAGTAGGTTACCTGAGCAAATCAAATCACCCAAATGGAAAGATGGGGAGGGAGAATGAAGTCAATGATGATAAAGCAACCGAGATCTCTCTAATGAGATATTTCAGTAATTTTGCACAGAAATATAAGTAAGTGAATAGGTAGCACAGTGCACGAGTGAATTAGTTTTCATGCTGTTGCACCTAAAACACAATTTCAAAGTCACCAGGTATGTAAAAAATATATTACTTCTTGTTCTATGTTTATGTATCTTTGTCAGTGTTGGTCTTCACTGAGGGACTGATGTCTACTGTTTTTCTAGTAGTTTTAGCAAAAGTAGTATAAGCTATGTAAATATTAGGCAAATGCTATCTAAACAGTGCAGATATCAAAATAACTTCGATTTTTCAAAAATACCTTTGATTTCTCAAAATACCAATGATCTGTCATTAGGCGTTATTTATTGCCCAGTGAAAACACTGCCTCAAGTGGTTTAGGTTTTCTCTTTATATAGCTTTATAACCAAACTATCTGGATCCAATAGGAACATGAAAAAATCTTTCTGAAATAAACTTCTTACAGATGAGTAAACTGCATTCAATCTTACTTATGCTATCTGGAAACCCTTTGGGTTTTTTTTCATTCAAAAGCTTTGAATGTCATTCAGTGCCTCAAAAATCTGAGATAATTTGTTGCTTGTTCTTACACAGCTACATAGAAATTAGAATACTCTGTACAAAACAAGATCTCATTTCTGACTTCAAAGAAAAAGCGGAAATGGGTGCCAGCCTCTGCTCGCCGATATAGCTCCTGGAAGTAACTGTGATATTTTAAACTACCCTGATAGAAAATACATGGATTAGCTATATGATGATTTTTATTATTTAAATGGCAATTTTTCCTTAATTCCCTGAAGAGCTCTGCTCTATACATAGTCAGTGACGGAGAAGTACTGGAATCAATCCAAATTTATCAGCATGTTTAAAGAAACTGATCTTAGATGCTACCGTGCATATATTTAAATACATAAATATTAAAGAAGATTTTGTAAATGGTAGTGTTGGTTCTAGAATGGCTGAAATAGTCCTTATAGATTAAATTGTTTAGCGTTTTATTACTTGAAGCATTTAAAATTACTCGTGATCAAAGATGTACAATGCAGGACAATTCTCCATCATAGATTGCTTCAGACAACCTGCTAGGGTTTTGTCATCTTTACCTTCCATGATTTGTGTATTGTATCTGTAGGGGAAACACATGTAAAAAAAAACCCAAAAGAAAGCACTTATTTAAGGATTTATATGTGAACTGCAGAGAAAGTTGAAGCTCAAGGCAGAAAGGTGAGCCAGATTTTGCTATGAATTTTGTCTTATAAGAAGGGAGATATTCAATGAAATTGGGAGGCAGGACATCCAGGAGCTGGCAATAAACTGTTGCTTTGTGTAATTTATGCTTAATATATGGATCCCACTGCTAGATAATCTCACTGAGAGTAGGAACAAGCTGGAGTGAGCTCATGAGAGAAACACAACTAGCTGGGGGATGAGACTGCTATGTCCCATGGATGTACTGGGAGGGAGGGAAGGAAAAAAATAGCTAAAAGAGACATTATCTTAGATCTTCTTTATTAGCATTTTAGGGTAATCATTTGAAGAGACAGAAACTGGAGTCCTTACTTGACATGGTAATTTCTGTGTCCCACATTCTGGGACATTCTCTCCACTCTGATGGCTGACCAAGATTAGGGGCTGTGCCACAAAAGCCTTACCCAGCAGAGTGGTGTTGCCAGAACTCCTAGAAGAAGCACAGCCCTCTGTGGCAACCTAGGCTGGCTAAAGGGCTCTTTTGCCAACATAAGATGGATCCACAGGGGATGTCTTTGCTGCTGTAGCAATCTCACTGCCTGAGTCCTTCCCTCTGTCCTTCAAAGGCATGTAATTTGGCATGACAGAAGTGACTGAAACTAAGGGAAGTGAGAGAAGTTCTGCCGGTGGTCTTGGTCCGGAGAGGTGCCCATATAATATGTGGATGTTTGGTAATGCTCCTACTTTGCAGAAAATAGGCAAGAATAGCTAGGAAAAGAACTCTGTGTGAACTACTCCATGTAACTATATAGTCATTCTTTTAGAATTCCAAGAAAAGAGAGAGCTGTATCTTTGTTTCGGACATGCAAGTTGTGTAATACATTTTAATGTAATGCAAAAATCTCTGAAAAATATGGTATGGTGCAAAAAATAAACAAAAGAAGGCTGTTCCAGCTTTAGCACAGAAAATAAAAAATGAATGAACTTTGTATGTTTCTTTTCTCTTCCTATTTTCTTCTAAAGGCTTTCACATTAGACAGTAAGCACTCCAAGAAAGAAAGGTGCTGTTACTGTGGTCAGTAAATTATTTAAAAAACTTCAAGAGCAGCTTTGAAGGTAGCATAGAATAGCACTGTCTACGTTTGAGAAACACACAGTATTTCTGAAAGGTTTCAGTGAGAGCCGTGTCTGGTCTGAAATACTTTATTTGATTTTCAATGTTTTTCAACCAGATCATATTTTACTCCTATTAGTTTTTCATGCTATGCAATATATGATTCATTCCACTGCTATGTGCAAATGTCTGGATATTTTCCCAGTTGATATTACCAAATTCAGCATTTTTTGTGACAGTTTTTTTTGCAGTTGAGGGTTATATTTTGCATGTATTTGGAAATGACCGGCTGCAGGTTGGCAGCCTATGTGAGGCTGGTAGCATGCAGGTCTGCCTGTTATCTGACAAAGCAAATTGGTGGGGGAACTGATTCATCAAATATGTTAGTTTTCTCTGGAGGGAATTGAGAACAACTGTTCGAACAGGGATTACATCCAGAAGTACTGAACACCTTCTCCCATGCTGATTTAGTCACTGAAGAGGGAACTGAGTTGATGATGGTGTTACTGAGGATGTAAAGGTAAGTAGCTGCAAAGGGAAGGCAAGCTTGCAGGTTTTCCCTCACTAGCTGCTCAGGTTACACTACCTGGAAGAAAATGCAGTGAATTCCTCAACAAGAAGACTGGCTAGCCACTTCTGATATAAAAAATGAATGGATGTAAAGTTTGGTAAGCATGGAAAGACACAGCTAAATGTAGTCAGAGGTTTTATCTGGCATTTAAGCTGTCTAGGTGGCTTGACTTCAGATTCTCTTAATTTATTGCTGCTCAGAGAAATTTTACCACAGGGCCTAGCAGCGCCTGAAGGGAAGAGGGAGACTGCCAGTAGTATTTGCATCAAACCCGAAGGAGAATATTTGACTGCCTAAATTACCAGGAGCATGCTAAAAAATGCTCCTTACACTGGCAAATTGAATTTAATTTCATCTTCAATTTCAGTTCTGTGTTCTCTCTAGTCAAACAGATCTTTCAATGAAGAGTTGAATCTCCCAAGAGGTCTGAGGTGTAGTGTTGTGTGATGCTGAGGTGTCTTGATGAGCTCTGTGGTCCCAAGGAGATGTGGAAGTTCCCTGTTCAAGGCACAAGGCCTGGGTACCTGGCTCCCTGCACTGTGCACACAGATGGACTTGGAGAGGGCACAGGAGCTCCCTTTCTGGAGGGTGGTAACTGAGCAGCTGTGGCTGCTTCCCCCTGATTGCCAGCGGCTGTTTCTGGAGCTTGGCACCTACACAAGTATTTTCCCTTGCAAACACAGCCAAGATAAGAAAGCAGTACCTGGATACAAGCAGCAGCCAGTGTGCCAGGGGTGCCTGCGATACCAGAGTTCACACCTGCTCTCTGTTTAGTATCTCAGTGGACTTTCAGCTTGCATTCTAAATCTGCCCTGAGCCTCAGACTAGCAGTTAACTCTGGAATTTATTTTTCTTCAGCTACAGCTCTTGTCTCCCTATGGAAAACATAAGTATGTGTCTGAGCAGGGACTAGAATCCAGATGTTGAGATGAATTATTTCAGTTCCAATTTTTCCTTTTTTCTTTGATGCTGGTGACGGCTGACTACCCTCAAAAATTCAGGGGGATGTGCCAGCCTAAGCAGTTAAGAAAGTCATAAAAAGATGTCAGATATGAGTTCAAGTTAGGTAGAAGAGTAGTTTAACCTTCAAGATCATTTAGTTCCAACCCTCCTACCATGAGCAAGGGCAGGGACCTTCCACTAGACCAGGTTGCTCAAAGAAGAAATCTTTCCTCTTGATAGTATGCCTCTGCTTTTTGGGGAGTTAGAAGCTGATCTTCTGGCAAATGGGCACCTAAACCAAGTTTCAGTGCAAATTCCATGTGTCTCTGGTGAATAATGTCACCTTTATGCAGTTCCATTTGTGCCAATGGTCCTTTCTGTGGGTGTTTCCACACCCAAACCAGACCAGAATGCTAAGGCGATAGGAATTGTGGACCCAGCAAACATCCCCTGTCACTGCCCACAGTGGAGAAAGAGCAGAGTCAAACCAACAGCTCCCACAGGCAGATAGAAGCTACCACAGAAAAGAGCAAGGCCAGAAGGGACTTGGCACAGACCTCCTGACTTAACTCCCATTTTCTGCTAAAGCAGCTGGTGGCAGAAAGCCAACCCCATCCTTCAGTATCTATTCCCGTGTTATCTTTCCTTCTGGTGAAAGGGAAGCAGATGACTTTGTGGCTTGAAGGTTGAGAAACTTCCACACCTTCCTCCGTGGAGTGTGGGTTTGGGTGGCCTCCACATGAGTCAGAGCACACGGCTCTCCTAACAACCCCTCCTGAGGCATCTTATGGCTCTCTGAGTATTATTCACAGAGAGCTTTAAGAGAAACAGTGGCCTACTAAAGGCAGAGCCTTTGCCTTGCCGCCCATGTGGTACTTGTGGGTACAAATTGTGGGTACAAGTGCTCCTCAGTCTGAGGAAGCAGATCCCTTTGGTGAGCTTGCTCATTGCCCCCAAAACAGCGAGCACACTGCTTCAGGTCTCTGAGCTCCAAGCAAGGCTTTAGCTGGTCACCTCAGAATGGCAGTGACCCAAGGAGACCGGCTATGCTTGGTCTTTCCTAAAACATGCCTGCACCCCATCCTGCTCATGGCTGTAACCACACTGCAGGCACACGCCCCACACCAGCTGTAAACCCTCTCATCTACAGCTGCAATATCCACCCTCACTGCTGACTTTTTTCTTGTTTTTTACAGGTGTGAGTCTATAGGCAACCCTTGCTACTGAAGTGCTTCTCTGAAACAACAGCTTAGGGAATGATAAAATTATCTCACACATAAGAGAGTTTTGGAAAATGCAATGGATGATAACCCAATGCAATGAAAGGAAAAAAACTAAATTTACTTTTGGATCTTCTAGCGTTCACCTTTCTAAAACATTGTGATACAAAATGAAGATCAAACTGTAAAAGCTTCGCATTTGTGTTTTCATTCTCTCTTCCTAGCTAACCAAAAATACCCTGCTTTCTACTTTTTCCTTCTCCCTCCAAAAGACTGGGTTTTGACTTGTGATACTGTGAGGTTTCACAAAGAGAGGTTTCTTATGGCTCTCTGAAAATGCCAGATTTTAGCTGTAGTGAAGTAGAAGAGCAAGTTCTGCCTCGTACTGCCAAATTTATAATAACGCATGACAAAAGCCCAAACCCCAGCATGTATTGCTTTAGTGCAGTTACACTTGTGGAGTCAGTTGTGCAACACTTTACCTGGTGTAAAACTCCTGCAAATGGATTGCCTGGCTTTGGGGGTTGCTGCCAACAGTGGGCACTTTGCAAGAACCTCAGTTCTGTGTGACTGACCTTTACAACCAGGAGATGCTGGAGGAACACTTTTCTCTCAAGCCTGATCAGTTGTGGGTTGATGGTTGGTGACTCACATTGGAAATGAGAATTTGAGCTGTTTTCAGCTGAGGAGCCAACATACTCCAGGCTTTCCACTTCTGAAAAAAGGGCACTAATACTCAGCTTCCTTCTGCTTTGGGATTTTAAATTTTGTTTAACAAGAGGTCTATTTTCACTTGGTTTTGTAGTCCTGCTCAGCGCTGCACCTGCTCATCCCACACATAGGAATAAGAATGGAGGAATAGCTGCTTTATGGTTTCTGTCAGGATTCAAATCAGGTTGAAACACCATCAATACCACACATGAGAAAGCACTAAGAGGCAGAAGAATTTTAGTGAAAACATTGTAAGTGTGTGAGCTATTTCAGACATCAGTCTTGTTTCTGGACTATGAAACCTGCTAGGAGTCATAGAAAATACTAACTGCTCACATAAAATGAGGCAAGAATTATTTTACCAGTCACGCTACTGTCAGATCAGTTATTGTGAGCTAAATTGCTTTTGCAAAATTAATCAGCTGTTCAAGCTTTTTTTTTTTTTAAGTACAAGGAAAAGGAATTTGGAAGGTTTCTGCACTACAACTGCATGGGTTAGAAGAAGAGTGATTTAAGAACCCATTAATATTTACTTGGTTTCCCAAAACCCTTTCATAATTGAAGTGCTTGAAAACATTCCACCTTTTACACATTTTTCATTGCTTGATCTTATCAAAGGCTGAGGGTCACACTGTCTCCAAAATGAAAAATTCCCTTTCTTGAATCACTGCTTTTGTGATTTCCCTTCTACAATTTCCAAACTTTTTTTTGCTCTATTCTTTGCGATCATACTAAGTAGTCACTAAAATAATGCAAGCCAACTGAATGAAGCCAACTTGAATGCAAGCAGCACTTCAAATAGATCTTATATGGCCTTAAAAGAAGAGTAAAAAGGAAGAGCTGCTGCTGTGGCCCAATTTGCAGTATGTGTCAATCGTGTGCACTCCCAAGAACCGTATCTTTATAATCCATCCTCTTGCTTGTTATCAGAATTTCAAAATGAAACTGTCACCAAAGCAGATCAGTGCAATCCTTTTAAAAGTAATCCTGCTCAATTCTACCTGCTACACAGGGGAACATCAGCTTAACTTGTAATTAAAGAAGATTTCTCTAGGGAGACCTCAGATGCGGCCTGTCAGTTCCCAAGAAAATGGTAGCAATTATTGACCTCATTTTTCCTTTTCTCTAACAATCAGATTTAAAATGACAGAATGACCTGAGCTGGAGCATAATTCCTGGCAGTGACAATGTGACAGGAATGTATGACTGTGAGGGAATAAACAAAAAGGAAATCAGTTAAAAATGAAAGAATAGATAAAAATTCTGCCTCCTTCTAACAGCAAAGCAACAATCCTTGGGAACTGGCTCTAGCTTGAATAACAGGAAGGTTTGGAGCAGGAAGGTCTTAAAGTTACAAGCAAAGAACCCCACTGAGTTTTTTTAGGGAGAGGTTAATTCTGTTATGGTTGCTTTCTTAATGGTCTGTTCAGCTCTTGTTGACTTTACAAGGCGTTGGGAAGACAGATCAGTGTCAGAATTAATTTTACATCAGCAATACAAAAGCCTGCACAGCTTAATTTACCTGCTTCCAAACAACTAGGCTTGGTAAGGGGTGCCTAACCAAACTGTGTATGAAGAACAAGTATATAATTTCTCCTTATTTAAGAAGAGCAAGACAGCCAGCTGCACTTTGAGAAGCACAGGAAAACAATTCTACCAAAACAACGGAGGCAATCACCCCTTTAAGGCTCTGGATTTACCAGATTATTTGGGTTTGGAACAGAATATTCTCCAAATATATACCGGGCACAGAGCGTTTGCACAAAATTTGCCACATGTGCAACTACACAGTTTTTGCAGCAAAGATCTCGCATCCCACAGTAAATAAACAAGAAGGGCACAGGGAGCAAATGAAGTGGTAGGGGAAAATTACAACTACAAGTTTACACGGCAGCTCAGTTTTCTCAGTACACCATATCTTGATAAGTTTGTTTTCCTTGCTAGTTGCAGACAGATTTTGTTGCTGCTGAGAAGCTGATTTCATAAGTTAGTATAATGCATGCAGGGCTTTATTTTGTACTTGGCATACACAATTGATCGTTTTTCTGGAGAAAGAAACAGGGACAAGCTGACAACATACCCTTTCTAGTACTATGAAAATCTCTTCATTTTCTACTGTAACAAACTTCACGATCTAAGATGAATAAGAGATCCTTAGCCTCTGCACACGATCTCATGGCTTGTTGGACAAAGAACCTTAAAAAAAACCCAAATTAAAACAAAACCCCCCAAAAAACCCGAAAGCAAGAGCTCTGGTTTTCCCACAATCCTGGCAGTGCAGGAAGACAAAGGGCACTCTATGCCAAAGAAGTAGGTTTCTTGGTTGCCGTCCCAGATGTCTGCAACTGTGTCCCCACAGCAGGGATTAATGTGCAAGGGACTGCCTGCCCCTCCTGATACAGGCAGGGGGGATCAAAAAGGATTTTATAAAATGTGTTTCGTGACCGGGGCTTTCCCCCAGTGAACAGTTTTGCTTGAGTTTCTTAAACATCTCGTACCAGTGCTGGGGGGTGCTCGGCTGCTGGCAGGGGAGACGAGGCAAGAGTATTTGAAAATCTGTGTGGGTAGTAGCATTTCTAGTTCCTCTGGGCAGACTTAAAAGCAGAGTTGTGTGTTTTTCTCTTTAAAAAACAAGAAATTAAATTAAAATAAAGTATTAAAATGTAAATGTATAAAAATTAAATACAGCATTAGGGTGCTTTTTATATCTTGCACTCTTTGACGGGTAATTGTTAGCAGCCCTTCAGAAAACTGTAAGCCAGAAACTCAGTTTGTAAAATATTAACTAAATAATTGCTTAATTCAGGCTTTTTTCCTGCAGTGTTAATGCCCTTTATAGACACATTTTTGCTAAGGACAAGAGTAGTAGAAGATTGAATACAGCCTGTGAAGCACATAACAAAAAAGGAAAATGGTGAGAGGTGTTGGAAAAGCTGACTTCCTACATACATGTAATCAACACTTGTTTCAAAACAATAACAAAGTCACCTTGTCAGGATGTATAAAGTAGAATGCACTTTTAATATATATAAAATGCTACAGGTACTGTATGTAAGAAAATGAATGAAATGCAGCAGATTTTGTTTGCATCACTTAACTGTGTACAGTACATATAGTCAATATATTAATGAATTTGTAGTAGTAGTAGAAGCAGTAGTAGTAGAAGTACTACTACTAATTTCATACTCCTGAAGTACTTTAAAGTTGCAATAGCTACAGAATGTGTACAGAAGCATGTTTTAAATACAAAAGGTTCCATGAGTAAATAGAAAATTGTAACATAGGATACCTTACTTTTTCAGAAACAAATAATGGTCCTGAAAATACTTTCATTCTCATGAGCGAAACAGACTGCAGTTGATGCAATTATTTAACTGCCCTGAACTCCTCATAAACATATAGAAAAGCTAAATCAGAGCTAAACATCTGTGGCATTTTAAGCACCATGAAAGCCACTGTGCTGGCCAGAGAGTTGGACTCCCATGCAACTGGCTTCTCATCTGTGCTTCCCTGGGGCTGGGAATGCCACTGCAGAGCTGTTGGCAGTACTGGTTGTACAGCTGTTACCTGTCTCAGATAAAGGGACCGGTTAATTGAAACTATCCAAACAGGAGCTCTTAAAATACACTGTACCAAATTCATGTGAGGAGCTGTGCAGGACAGTGACCTGCAGCAAAGGAATGGTGGTGTGTGCCTTGGAGCTGGCACAGCTGGAACAGATGTTCATATCCTTGGCTAGCTTATCTAGTGACTTCTTTAGTATAGATCCCCCAAATCAAACCCCTCTGCCCTGCATTTTTACTGAGCCAAACCACCAAGTTCTTGTTTCCATAAATTTACACAATCTAGCAGTTAAAGTCATACTTTCAAGCTTTTCGCTGTGACAGTAAATCTAGAATTATATTTAAAAGGAATATCTGTAAATTAAGGTTTTTACTGACCTCTGTAAATTCAGAAAGCCCAGAAAATAACGAAGTGGGATTAAAGCCCACCAAAGCACATCTATAATAATGCTTATGTGTTTGCTATTTTTCCCAAACGCTCTAATGAGTGTCTTATTTATACCTTAAATCTACTAAGATGAATTGTGTTCAGCTGTACTTCCTTTGTGGCAAACTGCACCTATAAACACTTAGTCAAACTGGGCTAAGTACCTGCCCAAAGGCAAAATCTACCCTGATACATACTCTGTCTAACCTGCTGAAGTTGTTGAATCATACAAGGACATTAAACCAGGAAAAATTCCTATCCCTTGCCCCTGGAAGAAGCAGGAGATTTATGAGGGGGCATGTTCATAGTACAATTATAACCCAACACGTTATGGGTAAATGCCATGCTGGCTGCTGGAGAGACCAGCAGAGTTCCACATGGATGTAACGGTCCCCTTGGCAAGACTCACTGGACCCACTGCCAGGAGCAGGGCCCTTGTATCTTAATTTCTCTTCAAGAACAGGGAATGAGGGACTCTGGCAAGGTGACTCAGTGCTGCAGTTTGCTGTATGTGTGTGCGTGTTTTCTGTCTGTTGCTCTCCATGCAAGGATTGGTAAGATAGGTCATGTTGTATCCTGCTTTAGTCACATCCTTGAAAGTAACAGCACTCACCTCACAGATTTGTTCCTGTTCTTACAGTTGGCATGAAGGCGATCTGGGTCTGTTCTTTTGCCCACTAGAGAAACACTTTTTTCTTGGTTTGCAGTCATTTGCTTTGCCATTTCTTGTAGTTCTGCCCAAATGGGTAGACCCTTTCCAGAGCTATTTATACGGATGTAAGTGCAAAAAGGGGAAGGAAAAGAATGGAGGAGGGGGAGGTGTTTGTAGCATGCTGCCGAGGATTAGAGAGTTCACATCCCAGCTTCTAAGGTTTCAGCCTTAATCTTCCAACACATGCAAAGCCTTTCAATTTCACTTCGAGGTCACTACCCATGTACAAAACAGTCTAACTTCCTTGTGACAAATGAGGGTACAAAACTCAATACAGGAAGCTTTTCAATTAGGAGTATAAATTGTTCTGGGAAAGAAGCATGAAGTTTTAACTAAAAAATATCTATTTCTAAAATCTGTACATTAGACTTTAAATCAAGTGGATTTCAAGCTTGTGAGTTTTAATAGACACTTATCTTCTAATTTATCATTTGATGCTAGATACCATTTACCAGTAACTGCTGATTGAAAGAAGAAAAGTAAAACCCAAAAAATTCGAAAAGGTAAGCACATCACAATATCTAATAATATGTAAAGAAAATGTGACTAGAAGACATCCAGTACTTCAGTGGGTATTGCTGGCCTTGCAATACATCTTGTGCCTTTGTGATTATGTCCAGTATTAGAATATCGGCTTTCTTGGTGGAGGCTTTTCACACAGCTAGCTTTCTTCAGCATTCAGGAAGATCATCTGATAGGATCAGCCTAAGCTGACCTGTAAAGTCAAGCACCATTGAAGTTGGGAATTTCCATGTGACATAACAGCTCCATGAGAGTGCTGCACCGCAGTGGCTGTCGCAGCCATCTGGGCTGACTGAATTGGTTCTCAGAAGAAACAGCCATTACAAAGGTAGAGAGCATTCAGAAAAATCTTGCTTCCTTTTATAGTGAAGCATTGATGAGGTTCAGTGCTGCTCTGCAGTGGACAGATAGCAGCTGGGAGGAAAACAGAGTTGCTGGCAAGGTCAGCTTGAAGTATCTGAGACCTGATACACATCACAGGCAATGATCAAGTACCGCTTTCCAGAAAATGAATATCCTCACAAGCTCAGGTTTCCAAGAAGGATAAACATCACTTCTTACTTTGCATTATATATGGGTTGTTAGGAATAACTATTTGAAGATATGACAATTTCTTACAATAAATGTAACAAATACATTTGTTTTGCAGGAGAAGTTAGAAGCAGCACTGATGGCACTTGCAGCTGATTTAAGTTTCAGTACAGATAACCTTAAAAACAGATAAAATTAGAACCTTCCGTACTTAAACCCCGCCCCCAAAAAACCCCACCAAATAAGGGAGAAAAACCAACTAGCAGACACAGAATAATTGTTTTCCAGTGAAATGCATCGTCTGAAAGAGTGGCAAAGGTAATAATCATAAATCTAGTTATTTAATATCATGCAGTACTAAGATGTTTCAGGCAAGAAAAGCAGCACAAAGAAACTTTTCCCTGGAAAACCAACTATAGCAAGAAATATATGCCTCTGTTTAAGTCTGTGTGATCTATAAACGTGTTGAGGGAGTAAATGCGTGATAGCTGTGAGAGTTAGGTAAGCAAGTAAAAGAAAAGGATTGCAAGTATCACTGATTTTAAAGAAAATCCATCTATTTCAAATGATTTCTTTTATGAAGGCTATAGGAAAGAAACCAGGAGGTGATTTGAAGATGTCTTCTGGTACTTTCTCCAGCTAGGTATAAACACTGCGTTATTTGAGGGCTCTAATTGGAATCAAAAGCTTCCTTCATTCTGACTGTGCATATTTCTCCTTCCTAATTTAAACTCAGCTACCTGCAGTATTAACCTGAGGAGCTGATCAGATGTGTAATGATCAAAGTATATCCTAAAATGGCTTATGGAGTCAAAGGCATGATCATTTCAGGTAACAAATTCTCAAACCCCATCTAATTCTGGACTGATGAATGAAGTGTCACAGGTATTTAATGATCTCACTTTGCTTTCTACTTTTTTATTTAGGTCAGTGTTCTTAACTTACATTGAATCATTATTTGAATAATATTGTATCCTCTTTGTTTAAACAACCACCTTATTGCATTCAATGAAAACATCTGAGAATTACACTTACACCAGTGTCTTATCAGCACTGTTCATATTTTGGAGGTGGAACAGTGGGGGGGACGCAAGAACACATGAAACCCCACATTTGCTGAAGACCAGGGGACTAGTATGGGTTTCTCGTTTTCAGCTGATCAGTACGTTCCTTATCCTATTGAGTGCTCAGAAGTTGTTAGGTTTATTAAGTGCTTGCAGAATGCACGTCAAACTTCAGCAAGACCTGAGGTTTAACAAGCCAGAGTCTTGAAATACTCACACTCCTTTAAACTCAGGAAAACACATCTGGGGGAAAAATGGGATAGTGCTGTCTTGTTTCCCTTCTACACCTGTCCTAATGACATTGCTCTCTGTCTTGGCTTTCAACTTTGTACCTTTCCATCAAAACACTTTCTGATCTGAATTCTGACATCTCCCAAAGGCATCTGGCAAACAGAAGAAAATTACTTCCTGACTGACAAAAAATAAATTATTTTGTAAAAAAAGTATATTAAGTGTAGTCCTGAGGGGACATTTTAGTTATACCAGATTTGAAATAAAATTATGTTGCTAATTTAGTAAAAGTAAAAGGGGAAAAAAGTGGTTCTTTTTCCTCCAGGGTAGGTTATGAGGATTATTTTTTTTGTTTTTCTTTAAGTTATTGTAGCCAAAATAATTCTTATCTAGTCTTTTATCTTTCAAGGGTTTTTGCAGATACTATTAAAATGCAGGTTTACAAAGTCTACAGCAGTAAGGAAATAACTGCATTAAACCCAAAAGGTTTTCATTTCAGTTTTCACTGAAATGCAGAGCTATTTGTATTTTGCAGAACAATGAACCTAATGCTACCGCTTCTGTTGCTTTGCAAAAATTGCCAGTTTTAAAGACAAGTTTCAAATGTGTTTCTGCACCAAGAAATCACAAGCTGTATCTCAGCTTTCAAAGCAGAGCATGAAGATCCTATGATGCTTTTGACACGTATCAGAAAAATTAAAAAATCTTAGAGAGAATATGTAACTAAATTTCTGCCAGAAAACAGAGCCCTGGAAATTGAAAAGAATGCCGTAAAAACAGAGGTGTGATGTACTTTATTTTTCTCAGGAAGGACCAATTGAGCACTACCTTCTCATGGTTCTTAATCATCAAGCTGCCAGGTAAAGCCAATAGCTCCAGTATTTGAACAGGAAAAATTTCCAAGGCTGCTTTTAAGGGTGAACCCAGATTCTTCTGACACATTTTTCAGTGGAAGTACCTAATTTTTGGGAGAAGATTTGGATTTCTTAGGTAACTCACATAAATAAGCTATTATTTGGAGAGTGATAATCATTGCTGGCTGGAAGACATCTCTCATTTCTGCTTTCAGTAGCAGTAGGAAGTGGGAAGAAGAATGGAACCTATAAAGACTTTACTAATCTGAACTGCATTCTGATATGTTTGTGTTCTATGTCTTTGACTTTTCTTTTTCTTCCATTAACTTGAAAATATGGAGTTTTTGTCTGGTTTCATGCACAGCCTTCTGTCAGTATTAAAAGATAAGTCTTGGAAAGAAGTCAAGTCAAGATAAAAGGGTACTCCTAGGTAAGAAGGGCTGATTTTAAGATTTAAATCCACAGTACATTCTCTGGTATAACAGCAAAGTAACACTGAAATGCTACTCTCGGAAGGCACATAATACTAACAGCTGAGAGCACATATGCAGCTGTTCCTAAAAAATATCCCATTGCATGGAATGTTTTTCATATCACACAAGCATCTGAATTTGGGGAGGAGGATAATTTTGAGTAGCCAGTCATAATTAAAATTGTTTAAACTACCTAGAGCATAAAGATATTTAAATAATAAATTGACAAGCATATAAATACAAAAACAGATTTCACGTTTTTCCCCCTGGAATTGCATGGACTATTGACAAACTCTAAAAAAAAAATAAACTGTGTGCACAGTAAAACATGGTTCTGACACAAATACCAACTCCTGCCAGATCAGAACTTGCATAATCTCACGACTAATTTTTTAAACTGCAGCAGAAGAAACTTGGCTGGCTGCAGCCAGCAATTGGAGAGAAAGCGGGTGTGGATAGTAATACTCAGAACTGCCTTACCAAGAGATGTGCCAATTCCCTGACAAGGAAATCACTCTCAAAAAGTTTGCCAACCATTTATTCCTTGCCAATTTGAAGGCACTTTGCTTTTTGGAACAGTTTTATCCATGCTTACAGCAAAAAGCAAGAAACAAAGTATTGTTTTACTTCTAGTTGGATGTGAAAATGCAAGTGTAATATAGGGAAATAATGAAACAGAATCTGATGCCTGTTTTCCAAAATGTCACTTGAGAACACAAAACAACAATTAAAGAGGGAAATATCTTCTTGTGGTAACTGATCCTTAACTTTTTTTCTTCCTTTCATTTTTCCCTTAAATCCTTGAGGGCAAAACCCTGTATTTCAAATGCTAATTCATGTTTTGGACTTCAGTCATGTTTAAAGAAGATTGGGCAAGGAGAGGAAAGGAAATGACAGTTGATTTTCAAGCTTAATAAAGAAGAAAACAGAGAGTATGGAAGTTCTTTTATGTCTCCTCCTCCAAAGCAATTCTAAATTTACCTCTTTTAAAACCCTAAATGAACCCTAATGAACTCCAAGGACACCTCTTCTTAAAAGTGTGTGGAACCCAAATAACAGAGCGCTGTCTGCTGGCACAGGATAAGAGGGTGCACAAGCTAATTAGCTCCTTTTCTCCATCAGCCCCAATAGTGGGTATCCTAGAGTTTAATCCACACGTAACTGGAATTTTAAAGCCCAGACTCTTAAACCCATCACACCATGGAAACACCCAGACCGACACTTTCCTCAGAATAAAAATGCTAATGACTGTGCTGCATGGTAATGCCCTAATGATACAAAATATCTGTAAACTGCATCAGTTATTGTCACATAGAGGAAATAACAACAGCTGTAGGCTTTTTATCACGTGTGTAAGTCATTCCCCCTGTTAGGTTGCCGTACCACATTGTCTTCGCCGGCTGCAAAGCGTCATGAATGGTGACTACTGACTAGCATCCTGTAGGAGGTTCTTTAAGACCTAGGGAAAGAACAGTTTGGTTGTGGCTCCTTGTGCTTGGGTTTAGGATATTTATTTAAAACTTGGTCACCCTACTTCTAATTTCCATTTCTTGCTGTGTTTAGTTTTCAAACGATGACAAAGAATACGAATTATTTCTTGCTTCACTTCCATATCCATCCTCCTTAGGGGGAAAAAAATCAAAATCTCTCCAAATGATGATGAAAATGATCTTAATTTTTTATTCTCTAATTACACATCTTTGTATACAAATTTCTACCAAAGAATGTCTGATTTCCTTCAGTATGGGAGAGCAGACCTTTATCACTTTATCACAGTCAGTTTTGACTGAGGAAAAGGAAATGCAGTGCAGTTTAAAAGTCATTAGCTAGATGAACTCAATATTTAAAATTATCACTCTGTTGTTGTTAGACTGACATCAAGTCAGAGTACTTTCAGTATTAATGTCAATATAATGTTAACTTTCATTTCTTGAAGATGTAAAGAATTCTACTTACTCTCCTAGATCTGAACTAGTCCTCAAAAGCAAAAGTGGCTTTTGCTGTTAGTTAGGTAGATAAGAAGGCCCACAGAAGTCATAAATATTCACTTAATTTCATATTGTACTCTACTTGTCAGCTGTGCACCAGTCCCACGGGTAAAGATGCAGTCACTCAGATATTGTGGCGTGTGTATTTAGCATATTATAAGGCAAGTCATGGAGGGTGTATGCAGATAATGGACTTACAAGCTCCACTGTTGCCAGGCGCTCACAAAAACTGGTTGATAAATTTGATGTGCTTGAAGTCTGAAGTGTGGCATGTATAACGTGGCAGAGCTGCACGTCCCAGTGTTTCTTCTCCGCTACAGCTGGGCAATCCTTCTTGTACCTTTCCACCACTGCCTCACAAGGCAGGATCATCCCAGAAGCTCTCTGGCTGGAACAACCAGTGGTGCACTTAATTCCATCCTCACAATTTCCCAACCTTCTCCATTACCTTCTTTAATTACAAATCAGGCTGCACTTGTGACATATTACTTTATCACTGAATGCAAACTTCAGACTCTGTATGAGGCTTATCAATGGCTCAGCTTCTAAAGTTTTACTGATTAACAAAACTCTCATATAGCATGGCATGAAAGCATCAGGAAGAACTATGATGTTATTCTATTTATTTACACTTGAATTTTGCTTAGATCAGGGAATAACCAGCCCTTTATAGTTGCCTTATTTTGGCATTTACTAATACCTAAAGAAAATATTATTGCAGGGGTTTTTTTTCCAAATTTGATTGAGCCAGAGGTTGAAATTTAAAGTGTTTGCATATGATTAACCTTTTAATTCAACAATATCAAGAGATGCTACAAAGTTAAATGAATGTAAAATTGAGTGCCTGATGAACAACAGGAGTGTGGTTTTTTCACAAGTCAGACTGCTTGTAATGAAGATACAGTGATCAGTCTTGAAGAATCAAGGGATCTTCCTAGAGATTAAAACAATCAACACCAAGGGCAGCGTGCAGGTTTTGGTAAGCAGGTATCTGTAACTATGCGAATGAATTGATGGACTCCAGTTCCTGGAAGGTTTTTTTTCCTAATCAATTCTACCATATGCAAAAGGCTTCAGTGTCTCTTCTTGAGTTTCTGTGCAAGTAGGGTCTATTCTTTCTGTTCTATATGCAGTTTCTCAGCATGTTTTCTCATAGCTTATTAATTCCATGTCATCTGGCAAACCCCTGCCTTCCTGCTCTTGTTCTGGTTGGCAGGGCTGCTGAAGCCTGTTCCCTCTTCATTCTGATGGAGCTGGAGAGATCTTGTGGGTGCTGTAGCACTGGATGTTGTGTCACCAGGTATTTGTGCTGAGTTGATCTCTGTCTGCTGAAAAATGTTCTCTTCCAGTTTGCGTGTCACTGTTCAGGGGCTAGAACACTGTCTTTGCAATACTCTTTCTCATGCAGTATTCAGAGAAACTAACAAACACCAATGGACAGTGAGACAGGGGTTTATTTTGGCTACTGTCAACAAAGAAGAGGCATTTGTTGCTCTGTCTAGGGCCCTTTGTGTCTGTTCTGCAACCACTGTATGCCCATATCAAGGTCCATATCCCGATATGGTGGCCTTGATGCTTATGAATGCTTAGAAGAGTTAAGTGTCTTTCTGTGTTGACTTCAGATTATAGGGGTATCAAAGCCTCTGAAGGAAATGAAAAACATATTTTAGCTTCTGTCTATCCCTCTACCTCTGGATTCTTGTAGAGATATAAATACTGGAACCTATTAAATACAGTCCTCATGTTTGTGCTTACCTTAGTGCTACCTAGTCTTTTGTAAGCATAAGTTGCCATGACTGTGCAATGTTATACACCCTCTTACTCTATAAAAGTGGGATTTGACCCCATGGAAAATGCACTGACAAATCAAAATGTGTAATCGGTTTAAAGTTCAAGGGTGCAACCAAATCCTGAGCCAGTGTAATTTGACCTAGATTCACTGAAGCAAGGAGAGCTGCAGTGAACTACATAAACAGAAGAACCAACCCACTGTGGTTGCCCTCATACGGTGAGGATGCTGAAGAAATACTTAATGCTTTATGATGGCAGTGGTTTGCTGCTTCAGCAAAATGTAGTTTTAAAACAACAACAAAAAAATTTTCTTATGCTATTTTCTACAAATAATAGTGATTGTTCTTGTTGAACACCCAGGATGCTGAAAAAAACTCTCAGTTGAGTTTAAAGGACACTAGCAACATACACCTGCTTATTTCTATGCCACTAGAGAAGGGAATGCTTAGTCAACGTTCCCACCACTTGGTCCAAAAATCTGTTTGTCCTACATTTGCTCCTGACACATTTGGTAGTATACTCTGAGGTCCCCATGACCTCTTGCCCTCAAGCTCCAGGTCCATCTAGAAATCAATGTGCTGTAACTTTTAACCCTGTATTAGCATCATTGCAACAGCTTTCATCAATAGCTCAGGTTTTCATTTCAGTAACTATTATTCCAAGGACACTCCAAAATTTTAGAGCCAAAGCAACCTTCAGCCTTTATACCACTTCAAGGATTTTCTCAGATTGGCAATTCTTTCTTCAGAATGCCTTTATATATGAGTAACAAAGCTTGGGCAACGTCAACAACTTTTGAACACTAAGGTTATCGGATTTACAGAAGAGCAAAACTTTCTAATGCAAACCCATGTGTAGCTCTGAATGGCGACTTCTGGTTTTTGCTTGCAGCCATTTCAAGAAAAATGTCAAGGTTAATTGAACAGCTCTAAGAACCAGAAAGAACAGTTAAGGTCTCAGCTATAATTTCCATTGGTACGAGGTTGCCAATGCCTATATTACCAACCAACATTTCCTTCATTTGCACTAGTGTAACTGACTTCATCTCAGCCTTGGAAGCAATCAAAATGAAACATTTTAACTAGTTCAGGGTGTTTTAATTTTCTTTCCAGCTGTCTCAGTACTCCTGAGCACCTGGATTATCTGTATCAATTACTGATAAATAATGCACATTACCTTATGCAACACCAGGTATCTTTGTAACATTCTTCCTCTGTCACAAGGAAGACATTATCAGTGGCTGTTATTAATTTAGGCTTTGTGCAGCTGTGGTAATTTAGTCATAGCTTTTGTGTTTATATTCCAAATTGATAGGAAATAGGAATTCAATTGTGTAGTGGGGGGTCACTCTAGGGGGACTTGGGCAGCATAAACTACTGCACCATTTCAGGTCTTTTCAATAGGGTCTTCCAATATCTATCATCCCAAGGCTGGGTTGGTGGCAAATAGAATACATAGGAGAAACAGATTCAGACTGACAGCAGGTGGATACATGACTTTTAGAAAGAGGACTCAAGTTAACTCCAATTCATGGAATGGCTATTTGAATATTATTCATGTCTGGATTTATGGGGGGAGGGAGGGTCCAAACTGCTTTTTATTCAAGGAAGGCAGAATTTACTGTATATGATACAAAGACATTTTGGGGGGAAAAATATTTTTGTTGTTAAATCATATAAAAGAAAAACTAGGCTCTGTTGAAGAAAAATTGTCTCAGGCTTCTGATACAATAAACTTCACCAAATTATTCATCCCAATATGCCTCAAAATTTAAGGCTGCAAAATATTTCTTTGATACTGTCCTACTTTGTAAGGTCGGCATTACACTTAGTGCATTGCTGTTTATAAACAGGATGAGCCCCTTTGGGAAAGTTACTATGACTGCAAAGACACAATGTGCTATGGGGAATCGGTCTTGCTCGCTAAATAGGTGACTTCATTGTTCCACTTTAACTCTTTTAAATGCTGAACTGGAATCTAAAACTCCATTGTTCATTCATTACATGGAAAAAAAAGAAAAGTGTTCCACTACGATTGCATAGCTAACGCAAGAGCTTCTATTAAGATAACAAATTAACGGGAGTAATCGGTTTATGTAACACGCTCAAACGCGCCTCGGAGTAGAGCAGAATGCACCTGCTCGGAGCGGGGCAGGGCGCAGGGGGCCCGGGGAGATGAATGCCCAGGGGCTGCGCATCTCTTGCTCTGTCTCTTCATCCCTCCCTCCACCCACCACCCCGTTCCTCCACGTGCCTGTACCCGCACGCCGCCCGGCTCCCCCCGCTGCGCGGGTGCCCCCGGGGCTTCCTCTCCCCCATCCCTCCTCCCTCGCTCCCTAAGGTCTCTCTGTCCCTCCCTCCTTCCCTATAATGTCCAAGCTCCACCGCTCGGCCCGACCCGCGCGGGCGGCTCGGGTGCCTCGCATGGGGGCTGGGGGGCATCTGAGGTCATGCCCCCCCTTTCCTCCCGAAAAAATCACGCTCCAAATGTGGCCCGCAGGAGCGGGGATAGCGGCGAGGGAGGAGGGAGGGCGGGCAGCGGGGGCTCTCAGCCGGCCCCGGAGGAGCGGGGGCAGGGAGGCAAGCGGGGCAGCGGCGGCTCCGAGGCAGGCGGCCCCGGGAGGATGTGTGTGTGTGCGGAAAGGGGTGCAGGGGGGACACTCACCATGGCGGCGGAGCGGCGGCGAGGCGCTGTCCAGGGTATCGCCGGGCTCGGCGCGGCTTTGCAGGCGCGGTCCCCGCGCCCGCCCTATAAGGCACCGCCTCCTCCCGGCCCCGGCGCGCCCGCCCCCGCCGTCTGAGGGCGGGCACGGGCGGGAGGAACGGCTGGGGCTCCGCCGAGGGAGGGCAGAGCAAAGGGGAGGGATGGGGAGGTGGTGGGGAGCAGCAGCTGAGGAGGGGGAGAGGCTGAGTGGTGCTGTTCCTTCACGGACCCAGCTGTCACGGCAGATGGTGGCCGTTTGCCTTTGTTGGAATCTACCCTGTTGGGAAGATTCAATTCACTGTCATGCCACTTCGGGAGCAGACAGGGTCACTGAATCTATTGCATTCAACGCGGTCTATGGCCCAGCACTCGTATTTGCAAGCTGAACTTCTCTAACCTGAAGCCCTGAATCCTCCACACACTGTGGCAAAGTGAGATCCACCACCTAAATGGTTACTGGTTGGATTCGATGATCTCAGAGGTCTTTCCCAGTCTAAATGATTCTATGTTTCTAACTGTGGCATCTCCCAGGAGATCTGCCTGTTAGGGAGGGATTGATAAGCAAATGTTTAGGCTGGCTAGGAAGGAAACAAAAATCACATAGAACAGGGGCTATTGATTCCATCACAACTCAGCCACTGATACACAACAGAAAAAGAGTCAGGGAAGGAAGTGGCTTTGTGCTCGGTGTAACAAGCACAAAATCTCACACCTTCAAAACTCATTTTTGTTCTGAGTGCTAACAAAGTTTTACAGCTACTATAAAACATATATTTAAACTACCAAATCTTGTTGAAAATTTTCTGCTTCTTTACCCCTGCTTTTAATAAAGAGGTCTTTGGCACATGAAATCCAAATAACATTTCTTAAAATCTACTCGTATTTTTCGTTTTTATTTTATTTCCTAAAGGAAAAATTGTCACGAAGTTACATATCCATACATGCACTTCCACTGCTGCTTTCTGAATTCTGTGCGTTCATGGTTTTTTTGACCAGAGCTCAGAGATATGTTTCCTGGTTTCAATGGGACAAACAGTAGAAACAAGTTAAGGGGACCATGTGTGGTGCAGGAGTGGTGTCATCTTCACAAACTAAAGTGTACTTGATATACAGATATATTTGTCCAAAATGTAGCACTGATGTTCTGGACCGCGAGACTTCCTTCCTGACAGGCTCTTTGTCCGTGTACTACTTCAGCCCTTGCTTTCTCTTGGATGTAGACACAGACATCCACCAAAGGCAGTGAGGATGGCTATCTTCCCGGGGCTGCCTGTCTGCCCAGAAATGATACTACCAGGAGATTCACATGAAAGCATGTCCTTATGCAATTTCTAACCCGCTTTTACAGATGCAAACTTGTTTGCTCAAGCTTCCAAGTTCCAGCGCGTTAGTCTACAGTAACTGCCACAATTCCTGAGGCTGACCTGCCAGCCTTTCCCCTATTTCATCTTTTCCATAGGTTATTCATTTAATTATTTGTGTCATTACAAACCATCTTGAAATACTGTGGAGAAATACTTTTTGGTATCTATTTTGTCCCCAGAAAAGTTGTTCCCTAGGCAGAAAATTGTCCTCTTTGTCCAAGAGACCCAGCACTCTTTAGGTGCTGTAGAGCAAGGAACAGTTTGGAAGCTGACCAAGAGAGGAACATAGTAGTGACCCAGTGCATTGCAATGCTTTGGTTTCACAATTTTTATTCCAATTTCTTTATAGTCCAAAACAATCTGGGTTAGTGTGTCAAGACAAATCTAGACCTAAGAATATGGTAATACAAGGTATTTTTGTCTTTATTCTTGTTTTTCTTTGTCTAAAACAGAAAGGAAACATATATTCAAGTTTGGTAAAGATGTAACATTTCTAATTTCTTCAGTTCCTTGTTCCTGACACATTATATTCATATTAATTAATAGTTTCATTCCTTAAATAGTTTTCTTCTATAGTAGCAACTTTATTTTTTATAAAAACAATAGTGTCTCCAGTGAAGAACAAATAGGATTCTGGTGGCATTTAAGAGAAGCTGTAATAGCATTATGGATATTTTTAACACCTATCTAATGACCTGAATTTGGAGATTTAAGGACTGTGGCAGGATTTGGATTCATCTGTTTTGCAGGGAGAGTGATGCCATGCATTTAGTTGGATCCCAGGCACCAAGCACAGCAGACCTCCGCCACTCAGCTTTCAGTGATTGTTGAACAGCAAATTGTCCTAAGATAAAAGGCAGAAAAATAAGTTGACATATGGACAAATAGACTTGCTTAGTTCCAGCTGAAATTCTCTGGAAACAAGAGCAAGAGGAGGCAATTTAAACAGTGTTTGATTCTGGGGCAATGCTGTTACACAACCACCACTATTCAAAGTGCAATACCACAGGGAGTTAGCTTGAGCACTGCTGGTCTAGGGGCTGTTCTAGATTGCAGCTTATCACAAACTACCTAATTTACAGAATCACAGACTGGTTGAGGTGGGAAGAGACCTCTGGACATCATCTGGTCCAATCCACCTGTTCAGGCAGGGCCTCCTACAGCCAGGTGCCCAAGAGTATATCCAGTCAGGTTTTGCATATCTCTGCATCTTAGGAAAAGAACCTTTGGGTTGCAATGACTTCAGAGCTGACAGGTCCCACTGGGCTTGTAGCTCAGTAGGAAACAGAGTGGACAAGGTACCACTGATCAGTCAACTACCAGCAACACTCAGCTCCCACTAAGTTTCAATCAGCACTAAGTTTCAATCAGATAAAGTTTTAGTTCATGAAAGAAAAATCTTCCTGTCTCCCATTACCATGTCACCTATTAGCAGTCACTGCTCTTGACCATGACCTCTTCCAAAGTTTGGACTTTGAACTCAGGACATGCCTGTTTCACAAAATTGTTCTGTTAGCAGCATCTATCTAACTCACTGGGAAAATGTCACTTCTGTCTCTGAGCATCTAGCTCAGATGAAAGAGGATATATTTTGTCTGTTATCAATTATTTTTCTAATTTTTTTGGCATAGGACAATGGTTATGTACCTGCAGATTTCGATTTTCCTAGTGACACCATGGGGAGTTAAAAGGTCAGTGTGACAGAATTTTATAGAATCATAGGGTTGGAAAGGACCTTAAAGATCATCTAGTTCCAAGCTTTCTGTCATAAGCAGGGGCACCTTTCTCTAGATCAGCTTGCTCAAGGCTCCATCCAACCTGCTCTTGGCCACTGCCAGGGGTGGGGCATTCACAACTTCCCTGGGCAACCTGTTTCAGTGCCTCACCACCCTCACAGTAAAGAATTTCTTCTGTATACCTAACCTAAATTTCCCCTCCTTCAGTTAACTTTTGTTAATTTTTGTTACTTTTGTTAACTCAGAATTGTCAGTAATAAAACTGCATGGAATCAAATCTGAGTAATCAGGCTAAAGTGAAAATTTGGAAGTTTGTTCCCTTGTTTTTCTGTGGTATCATTAGTTCTTTCTAAATGTCATTTTGAGCTTTGAAACTAAAGCTAGCATAATATGTCCATAAAGCTAAAGCTTGTACTAAACTGCCAGCTGTAAGCAAGTAAAATAAAAACTAAGTCAAAATAAATTTATGCTGGAGGAAGCATTGAATTGAGCAATTGCGGAGCTCTGAAGTTTTTGTAGTAAATATTTTGTTTCAGCACCCTCTCTCGGACACAAACCAGCACTGCTGGTGTTGACTCTTAAAAGGCTTGGCTAAAGCTGGAAAGCATCTGCAACAGGAAAACTCCTTAGCTGCAGTCAGAGATACAGTTTAGTTATATAGCTTGGTGTTCTATAAAGTAACATAAGTAGAATTTTCTCGTCCCTCCTATGCTTATCATCTTTATACAAATAGTCTGTGTTGTTCTTTTAAGTCAGCCAAGAACTGGGAAAAGACTGATGGCTCCAAAGCAAAGACTGAAGGTGACTTGTCACAAAAGACTGTAGTTCCTTGCTGTTCCTCGCTGTGTGCACGTCTCCCGTGAGGAGCCTGCTGGCGTTAACTGCTGTGAATCGTGGCTGAACCTGAATGTTATCTCTTACAGCCACCAGTATTCGGTGTTAGGGTAGCACGCGGAGGTCCCAGGTCGGGACCGTGGTCTTGCTGCGTTGAGACCTACACCGGAGAGCTCACAGTGTGATGAATAACAATGTAACGCAGAGGGAAAGGGGTGGGAAGGAGGTCTTTCTCTGTACTCCTGCCCCAGGAAAGAGAAGCATATTAATGTCAGAAGAAAGTCAGCAGTGGGAAGGTCAAGAAGTATATTGTGAATAGCAGAAGGGGATTCAATTTGCACTTTCTGCATGAACTATCACTACCTGCCCAGCTTCTGGGGTACAACTGAGGCGGCAGTCAAGCTCCTATACATTATTTTGGCTCCAGAATTTAATATGGTTGCCAGTTACCTTCAGAGATACTATATGTGCCAAGAGAAGGATTAAAAACTTAGGACACTGTAGAACAAAAACTGCCTGGATTACTTTAACTTGCTCCTCCGGCCCATATTCATTTTACTAAGCCTTATTTGCAATAATGGCCTTTGGCAAGACTCCCACTTCATCAATGCGGGCTGCAGATGATAAATAACATACAGGAGGCCATGAATGATGAAAGGGTTGGGAAAAGGAGAAAAAAAAATCTTAAGTGGCTGAAATTCCTTTTCAGGACCAGAATACATGCCTTATATACATCATTACTATGATATTTACATATAATTTTTTTACAGCTAGTCAGTGATTTCATTCTTCCTTCTGCTGTCTCCCTCCAGGTAACTGAGTGTGGTTTGTCGAAGTGCTGAGCAGTACCTGACATCAGCAAAAGCTGTGCTACAAATAAAGGGAGCATGGGTTTTTCCCCACATGCCAGCTCAAAAGCATGCCAGAAGGGGTAATCAAAAATCACTTGATACTTCAAATGTATCTATCTGCCTCAGCCCTCTCCCTTGTGAAGGAGGGATAAGAAGATCCCTCCCCTTGTCTTGCTATGCAAACACAAACAGTGGTTAACTGGCTGCTGCGAAACAACTGGTTGGTCTAGATTAATAAGATCTACCCCCTGAAAATAAGGTTTGTGCCCTCAGCATCTGCAGCCCTCTTCCCTGAGCTAAAGAGTCTTTAGCTCTCTTATTCACAGCATTGTGGGGCCTTGCTGCTTTGAGGAAACGTGTCAAATGCTGCTGCTGCGAGCCAGCCCATGGTCTGGTGCACTGCTGGGCAGAGGCCCCCTGAGTGCCCCCTCACCAGCCTGGTGCTGCAGTCCTTTTGCTGCCTGGTGGCCTGAGCATCCTCTTTTCCCCAGCCCTAAAATGTATCCCAGTGCGTCCGTGGTTGTACGCACTGAGAGAAGATGTGGGAAGACTGATCAGTGTTGAGCATCATAGGAAAAAGTGTTACATGTAGAATATTTATAGCATGCAGAGAGCATGTAACAAGAGGACGGATAAAAGGTCATGGTGTCATGAGTGGGTTTTTCCATCCTCCTCAGGGAATGGACAAGCTATACCCAATTCTGCGACTCCACTTTACACATAGACACTTAAGGAACTGGATATACCAAGAATAGATTTGTATAAGCAACCTTATATCTGAAACTCAGTGAATAGAAAACTTCTTGTGCCCAACAGTAATTCTGTTTTCTTTTGTGTGATTTTATGGGATTTTGAAAAATAACAATGCCCACATTGCAGCTCACTTATCCCAAGTGCATCATCACTGACATGGCATAGATTTTTGGCACATTAGCACCTGAAATGATATCTAGTGGCATAGATGTGTATTTATTCGAGTCAATTAACTTTCGTCTGAAGAAAAGTCTTAGGTAAAATACATGTAATATGTTTGGTTTTTTTCATTTAGATGGAGATCTGCATGTAAGTCTCAACTGACACAGGCTGTTCCAAGTGGCTCAAAAGAAAGGGTTTATTTCATGTATTGGGAAAAATAGAATAACAAAGTTTGTGTTGACCAAATGGTTGGAGAAGGAAGAGTTTCCTCTTGTATCTCATGGCTTGCTTGTAGTGTAACACCCCCAGTCATCCTCACCTATACATCTATCTCCTATTTAAGTGCTTCAGCCATTATGCCAGAAAGTCCTTTTTATGTCTGTCCTGAGGACAATTTCAGTCGTTCATCCATACTGGCATTCAGCAGTCTCAGGCAAGAGATTAGAGGGAAAGTCTGGAGCAAGGAAGACTTATTCTCAGTGGAAGAGGACCAGGTTAGGGAACACTTACACAAAATGGAAGTACCTTAAGTTCACAGGGCCTGAGAGGTTGTGTCCTCAACTGCTGAGAGAGCTGGCTGATGTCACTGTGAGGCCACTCTCAATTAGCTTTGAAATCCAGTGTTGAATGGGAGAGGTTCCTGGAGACTGGATGAGACCGAGCATCTCTTCTATCTTCAGGAGGAGCAAGAAGGACGGTCTGGAGAACTACAGGCCTGTGAACCTCATCTCAGTCCCTGGAAAGGTCACAGAGAACATCCTCCTGGAATTCATGTGGTCTCCAAAAACATGAAGGTTAAGGTGATTGTGACTTGACAGATTTATGGCACTTGACAGATTTATGACACAGATTTATGGGCAGGAAATCATGCCTAACTCACCTGATGGCCTTCTACAACCAAGTGACTAGCCTAGTGAATGAACTAGAGAAAGGGACATTTAAAGAAGTAAAATTAAGTTTTTCCAAACTGAACATACATTGATTAGAAGGCCTTTACCTATACAGAACATATGAGAACTGTAATTGCTACTTGTTTTCATTTTTTACTTCCTAGTCTATTAGAATCATAGAATATGCTGAATTGGAAGGGACCCCTCAGAATCACTGAGTCCAACTCTTGGTCCTACACAGGATACACAGGACACAGGACACCCCAAGAATCACACTGTGTGCCTGAATTGCCATATTGCCTTGCACAGTACTATATATGTTTGATCATGTATGTATGATATATATATATATATATATATATATATATATATATATATATATATGTGTGTGTGTGTGTGTGTATACCCATGTATATCCAAGGCCTATATATATGGATCACATATATTTATTGCCCCAAAATTACTTGATTCCAACATTAATTCTTTCTTCAGTTCTGAATGCTGTGTGGTTCTGCAATGCTTGGGGATGTGATATGAACTAATCAAATACTACTATTATTATTATTATTATTGTTATTATTATCATTATTATTATTATTGTTATTGTTATTACTACAATTATACCAGTTTGGAACCATAGGATGACATATTCGGAATATTTTAATAGCTCTAAAATGTGACAGCTATTTTACAGAAAAGAGAAGGTAGCAGTCCCATATCCAGAGAACTTACTTTAACTGCAGATGATAAGCAAAAAATCGGAAAAACAGAACAGTGCAGCTAGGAGGAAACTTATTTTTCAAAAGTTATTATGGTGGCAACTGTTACTACTTTGCTTTGTTTGCAATACAAAAGAAACCTTGCTTAAGTATATGTAACAAGTGCAGAGGCGAGATTTATAATAACATTTAAAGATCGGGAGATGTGTCAAAGTAAAAACTTGAGAAGTAACAGAAAACATGTTTCAAATTAAATGATACTTGCAAAAGGCATGCTAAGTGGTTTAATACTCCGGGCAGAGTATTAAACAGGGCTTGGAAGGTTGGGAAAAGAAGGCTAGGATCAGGAAGAGAGCACTATAGTTTGATTTGGTCAAGTGACAGCAAATTTAAGAATGTGGATGGGGGAATGCACAAACAGGTAATTTTGGTTTACAGGTATCTTGAAAGGAGGAGGCATGTGACATGTTCAGAGTAAAGGAAAATAAAGAATTTTTAGCTTCACTTAAACAGGGAGATTTTTAAATACTGCATAAAAGAAGCAAACAACTGGACTAGCTTTCTCTGATGGGTCACTGCAAAGGTGGCATGCCCATGGGAAATTAAGTTTCTGTAGTACTGAATTTACACACATTCCAGTAGTTTTAGAAATATTAACCAGCCTCTTTTACACTACAAATGAAAATTATAACTTTATTCCAGTGCTAACAGCAAAGTCCGTATCACAATCAAGATTATCTCACAGTTCTGGGAAATATCATTTCCTCAGATTTTTCAGTGGGAAGGGCCAGCTTTGATGTGCCACCATCACGTCAACAGAGGGCAAGAGCCAAAGGTCAGGCGGAATTCGAACCACGTCGGGGTGGCACAGGTGTAGAATCACTTCCTTGGCTAAGGCCTGGATATTCCTGCTGTCCCTGTATCGATCCCACTGGGGGGATGCAAGGGCAGGAATGGCAAGAGGGAGAAAGAGGATTAAGAGATCAGGTTGCCCCATCCCTAAATCTAAGCCATAAAGCGATGGAATCATAGAACGGTTGGGGTTGTGAGGGATCATCCAGTTCCGACCCCGCTGGTCTGGGCAGGGACACCTTCCACCAGACCAGGCCGCTCAGAGTCCTGTCCAGCCTGGCCTCGAATCACCTCTCCGTGTGTCCTGCGGGCCTCCTGCCCTGCTCAGGGCTCCAGCCGCCACCGCCGCCCCCGGGCTTTACCACACCAGCCCCGCCTCCGCCCCTCACACAGCCCTCACCGGCCCCCGCCATCGCCACCGTGACGCAGGGCACACCGGGACTTGTAGTCCTCGCTGGCGGGAGCCGCCCTCCCTCTCCGGCCGGCTGGGGAGGAAGATGAACTACAACTCCCAGCAGTACCCCCGCACAAGGCTGCGCCAGCGCGATGTGCGGGAGCCCCGCCCCGCCTGGCCGCCGGGTCGATCGGCGGCGGGAGGAGGAGCAGGAGCAGGGCTCCTGCGGCCGCCGGCCCGGCCCGGGTCCTCTCGGCTCCCCCCGGCCGCGCCATGTGGCAGAGCATCGGGCTGACCCTGCTGGTGATCGTGGCCACGCTGGCCTGCGTGCTGCTCTTCATGCTGTGCGGTGAGTGCCGGGGCGCGGGGGGGCGGCTGCTGGCCCGGCTGCGGCGGGCGGTGCCGGTGCTCCCCGCACGCCCTCGCACCGCCGCGCCGGGCTCGCAATCTGTGGTGGTTCCTCCTGGCTCGGATTGACTGAGGGAAGGGGAAGGGCACCGTGCCCCGGCGTGTGGGGGAGTGTGTGTGGTGTGCAGCGCCCTCTTCTCTTTGTTCCCGAGTCGTTTCCAGCCTTGGTATGCTCCCAGAGCCTTACTTCGGTGTTTAATTCGGTGTTTCCTCTGAAACGGAGGGCTTTTTTTTTAGTGATGCGACTCCTGAGCAGTCACCCCATGCGGCTTCTACATGCATGGGTCTGAAATGCCAGTGAGTGCAAGTAAACTTGGGACTGGCATCCCTCAGCTTCTGACATCTGTTCGCTAGAATTGATTGAAGACAGCTCTTAGGAGGTTTTTTCTTACGTGGATCGAGAGGAGGAGGCTCAGGGGAGGCCTCATCGCCCTCTACAACCACCTGACATTAGGTTGTAGTGAGGTGCATCTACTGTGCCTGCAGTGAGAGGCCCGGGGGAAATGGCCTTAAGCTGAGACAGGGGAGCTTCAGATTAGATATGAGAAAATATTTTTTCAGTGTTAGGGTGGTCGAGCATTAGAATAGGTTGCCCAGGGAGGTGGTGGAGTCACCATCCCTGGAGGTGTTCAAGAGGTGTCTGGATGTGGCGCTGAGTGATGCTTTCATAATTTAGGGGTTACAGTGGCAGTGCTAGGTGAATGGTTGGACTGCATGATCTTAAAGGTTTCTTCCAACCTTGATGATTCATCCAAGGCTTGCCTTTTTTTTTTTTAATATGCAGAGAGAAGGGTTGTTTCAATGGGAGGCATGACTTGCAGGTCTGTTGGAGTTCTTGGAAGGAATTGGTAGTGCAGTGTGTGAATGTTGTGGCCAATATGCAGAGCTTGGAGCTCTGAAAACAAACAAACAAAACAACACCAGCAAATTGAAACTATGCCGTAATATGTGATGAGAGGCTTGTGAGACTTATAACCCCACCTGGCACCTTGGTGGCAGGTGGGTTTACAAGTGGTTTCTGAAAAACTGAGGGAGCAAAGGGAAGCCTGATGTTTAATAGTTTAAAAACTGCTAATTGTTGTCAAAATGACAAAGCATTGTGAAAAGATTTTGCATTATCAAGGGACTGGATAGTGAAATGGGAAGTGAAGTCCAGTGTTAACATGTATGAAGTAATGCACATAGTGTGAAATGTATACACACATAATTTAAATGGAGAAATATATTGGAATCAAACTGAGTTGTTATTATCCCAAAGAAAGGATTAGCTGAAGTAATTGCAAGCATTTCTCCAAAATATCTGTGTAACGCTTTGTAGCAAGCAAACAGGCAAATCAAACATTAGAAGCCTGAAATAGAAGAGAAAATGTCATTATACTGCTATAGGAATCATCCATGTGCATGTGTCTCACACAGTGTATTTTCTTGTTAAAGTGTATTACCTCATTAAAAAAAAAAGAAATCCTAGTTTCTTTTTTAAAAGATAGGGTTTCCTTAGCAATTCTGTGTTGAGAGCTGAGAAGTTATTTCTGCATGAAGAAACTCTAAACAGGTTAGATCTGTCAAGCCTGGAAAATAGGTGACGGGAGAAATGGTGATGGCTATACCACTGAGTAGCATGTCAAAGGTGAAGTGGGAAGCATTGTGAAATGTCATCATTGCAGAGGAGTTGGAGTACATGAAGTTAAATGGTCGAGCAACAGGCTGAAAACAAAAATAAATTCTTTTACACAACAGGGAAATAATTTGCAAGCTCATTAACAAGGAATATTTTGGATGCTGAAACTTCTGTCCTTTAAAGTTCATGGAAGAAAGGTCAACATCTTGGTCATTACCATTATCAGAGGAAATCTGTGAAATGCTGATAACTGGAACTGCAAGGTTATACTTTGCTTGGTCCTGTGCTCTTTTCCTGCATGTCCTGTACTGTCCGTTGATACAGACTAAACAGTGACCTAAGTGGATATTTATTCAAGTTTCTCTACCCTCATTAGGTGTTGACTGGACACTTTTCAACTTTTAGAAGATGCAGCACGGTACTTGCTAGGGTTTTTATATTTTCAAAGTATGCATACAGGATCCTTGCTTACTGTCTTGCTGAAAGAGCATTACAATTTTGCAACACGCAGTTCAAGCTCAAAAACAAGGATCATTTTCTTCAGGCCTTTCTGCTTTTGTCTGTATATGACAAATGGAATTGAAATGGTAAGAATTAACTTTGCCTGCTAACATCACCATTTGCTTAGTGCTTTCTTGCTTAAAGAGAGCAGAAGTAATTAATAACTTTTATTTTTAAGTGGCTTGTAAATACTTAGCAATTTGGACTTATATATTGTACATTCATCTTGAATTCCAGGAGTACTTTGCTTTGAATCCTTCATTGTATTTTGCTTTGAACAGTGTCAGAGCTTATAAAATAATTGATGAAAGTCACCTAGATTTCAGATGTACTGAACACAGAAGGCTGACACATTTATTGGGTTTTTTTGGGGAGAAATTTGAACTGTTACCCTGTTAGAAGTGACTCAATAGGATTTGATAGTGATTTATAGTATTTGTAATTATTTTTGCATCACACAGCATGTATTAATTAATTAATATTGGCTATACAACTTCTACTTCTCTTGTCATGGAAAATATTTAAGGAAAACAGTGTCAAGACCACTACTGGAAAAAAAGCAGAGTACAGGCTACTTTGAATTTAATTGTTTATCTGTACTAGTGATAGGCAGTTTCCCTGAGAGGGCTGTGGAGAATAGAGACCTGTAGCTGAGAAGGTGGAGAAGAAACTGCCTGTGTGTGACAGGACATGAGTCAATGCCAGCCAGTGAGACATACAAATTAATGGACAAATCTGACATAAGAAGGGCTGGATATAATCTGGAGTAAGCTTGATCTGATGATGAGAATATTTTCCAGCCATCTGACAAGAGGTATTGAAAAAGCCTTATGAGAGGAAGGGTCAAGAGTGCAAAGAGCTGTGACTTGGATTTTGAGTGGCTCATAAAAGGACTTATGGTGTGATTGCCTGCAGAGAGTAATAGACTTAAATATCCAGGAGACATCCTAGGATCATGTGGATTTCTGCTGCCCATCCACATGTGGTGTGAGAAGTGCTGTCAAAACTTAAATAATGCAAAAAACGTTCACTTTACCATTTTTTTCAAAGTGAAAAGACAAAATTCAGAGCAGAAATTATCAGCAGTTACTTTGACCGGTTCTTCAGCAATGTGAATTAGGCATTTATGTCTCTAAATGTACTTTGAATAAATGACCTGGTTTCCTTTTCTTTTAAACATGTCTGGATGCTGGCAACTGCTACTTTCAGTGTTAATCTGAATTAGTTGGGAAGCACAGGGGGCTTGCAGCTAGCATTTGTAAACTGATCACATCTGACATAGAAACCATTGAGGTACTGTAAACACAGCAAATGTTCAGTAGCTCTTTTAGAAGTAGGACTAAGATAACTTCCTTCCACTTTTTTTATTCCCACCTTTTCTGATTTTCTTTTTCTGGTGGTCTTATTGATGCTTTTGTGTATTCCATGTACCTCTGAGATGGGAGGAACTTGTACATAGCCAAGGATATAGGATAAAATAAAATACCATCCAAGGTGAACTCTAGTACTGCTTACCTCTGTGTATTTGTTTTATTTTCCCAGAGTAGTAATGCATGGAGCCAAGTGAAATTGCCAAAGTGCTTTCACTGGAACAGATGGAAGTGTTCATCTCATTTGGCAAAAGAGGCTAATGAAATGTGGTTTGAGAGATACAACCTTAAAATAAAAATCATGTAACTCTAAGTGCTGAAATGAATATGTGGTTCACTCCACAAGTCTGAATTCAGTTGCAGATGGGAAAACATTTCAGCCCCAAGTTCTGCCTGAATAGCTTTTCTTTAATGCTTTGTTTAAACAGTTTTGTAGCTATCTTCAGTGACTGATTCTTGTGAAATACCTCAACAGATGAGGAAAGTCATGCTTGATTAGACCACTTATAAAGAGAAAGTATCCTTTAATTTGAAGTTGAGTTTTGAAACTCTTATAAATGGAAGATGAGAAGAGGGCAAGTTTCCCTTTGCTCAGTCAGCAAGCAGCAAGTGGTAGCGTTGCATTAAATGGGAGCAGGTTTAAGGAGCTGTGCAGAGCCAAGCACCATGTCACCTGATGTCCTCTGTTATCCCAATGTCAGAGCAGTGCTTCCTTCAGTCTGATCCTCTCCGTAGCAAAGCTGTCCACTAGGACAGTATACTAGTACTGCACTGTTTCAGAGATGTGGTTGAAGTGACTTGTGCATGGTTGCAGAAGTTATCTGACACAGAGCTTGGAGCAGAACCCTGTTCTCCCAAATCTCAGATTAGCATCTCAAGCTCCATGCTCATTTTTTTGCAGCTGTAGCTACTTAGGATTTTCTGTGATGGACATTTCAGCATTTGAATGTAGGCAACATTCACCATGGTGATACCCCAGTTCTAAATTAGTTTCCGTGTTCTGGTGTGATAGCATCCTATTTTCAAATCAGTAGGGACACAGAAGTAAAATGATCTTGCAAGACTGCACAGGAATTCCACGGCAGGGTCAGAACTGGAAGCCAGATCTTCTCTGTTGTGCAGTTACTGCATCACCGTCCTTCCTTTCTTGGTTTCATTTGTATTTCACATAAGAAAAATCAAGTTGCTTTTCCCCAGCACTCCATATTAACCCTAGGGTTTTTCTTCTGTTTGCTTTTCCTGATTCAAATGGAAGAGGAAAATGTGCTCCAATAAAGAAAACTCCGTTAGCTGTTGTGTACAAGCCAGTGAAAGGTGAATGAAATAGATGGGCCTGAGACTTGTTATCCCTCACTTTTAGAGTGGGAGTAACATTGTAGTTGGATCACTGTTTCTTTCCCCTTTACAAAGAACCAAGAGCCGGTGTGGGAAGTAACAGGAAAAGTAGTTCTAATGAAGTCTAGTCAAATCATAAAATCTGTTTAACATCTGAATTGCATGGATGTTACATAGATCGGCTATGAGTTAGTCAAAGGCTTTAACTCACAGTCCCATCTTTACAAACACATTGCATGGTGATTTATAAGAGGGGAGTTGACATACTGATAGCACGGTACCAAATGTGGCTTAAATGTCTTTGCATGGCATCTGGCTGTGGCATTTTTAAGTGAGATGGTGGCTCCCAGCTTTTAGTGAGTACTAAACTCTCCAAGCTTGGGAGCTGCTGTTTTGCCTCGCTGCAAAACACTGGTAGATTAGATTTTGCAATACTGGATTCAAGTATCGGCTACATCAAGAGCTGGATCCCCTGCTTTGCACTGCACTGATGTACGTTTGATCTGGTTTATTGCTTTGAGAGGCAACTTCTTTCACCAGTTAGTGTAGAAATACTATGTATTATAGTCTGCACGTCATCACTGCTTGTTTGCTGAAGGCGTGTTGTGGGTGTGCTGTTTGGCTTCCACAGGCTCAGTCAAGCTAAGGATGATTTTAAAAGGTAAATCAAATAGCTAAAGAAAATAAAGCAAGCACTGGAAGACTGATTCTAATCAAATGTTTTGTGCATGGTGAAGCTAAACCAGTAGGACTTCCTTGAGAGCAGCTTATGTGAACAAAGTGGAAGTGTTAGAGATGCACACCAGTGGTGTCAGTTTCCTGTTCAGGAAGAGCTCTACAGCAAAAACCTGCTGCAAAACTAAACTGAGCCACATACAGACAAGAATGCCCATTTTCCTTGGTTTTTTGTGTGTATTTTAAATTAGTTTACAGTTATTTTCTTTTTTAAAACACACTGCTAGGTAATTTAGAGTTCTTCAGTATGGCAGAGTGTTGGGTGTTGTCATTTTGCAATGTTCTTAAGAGAATGAGAAATTAATAGAAAATGCATTGTCTTCTGATTCAGAAGTGACTCAGTACTGTGAATCTGCCTCCAGGCTTTGTGTCTGTGTGTGTGGTTTCATTTAATGATGTATTTAGTTGATATTGTTGCTGGAGAGATTTTGTCTTACCCAGAATGACTTGTTCTTTAGTAGTCTGGTTATTTCCAAGGAAATTCTTATTTATTTAGTCACAGTGGGGTGACAGGGAGGCTCAGCTGAAGAGGAAGTCTTAACTTGATTTGGACAAGTGTGTTTGTTTTGGGTTTGTTTTTGTTTTTTTTTATAACTTTCCACCCAAGCTGGCAAGGTAACTAAAGCAAGTGAAAGAAAGAAGTCTTTCTACTTTGATTACTTTATACCTAAAGGTCTCTGGTACAGGCTGGGAGACCTTGTGAGGTTTTTGAAATTCTAGTTTTCCTAGCCTGGTTGCCCTCCCACTATTATCTTTGGCTAAGCCTGTTGTAATTTTCTTTTCAACCCGCTGCACCGTGGTTTGTTTCACCTGCCTGTTACCACTGGTCTGTTTATTTGGCTGATAGAACCAGTTTTGTTGGCTGATTATTTACACTGTCTTGTTTGTAGTCTGGAGCTAGAGAGCTCCAAAGTCTATTTATGGTACTTGTGGTTTTGGATACTTAGACCATTCTGCTCTGCTCTCTAACTCAGACCAAACACTGAAAAGAAATTAGTGCTGTTTTTCTTGAGAGTGTGATTGAACTTTGTACGTTCTTTATTATTTCCCCAACACACACCCTGTAGTTCTTCTGGGTATTAAGTAGCCTGTTTGCAGTGATAGAGGAAGCATGTGGTTTACTTTATTTAGCTCAAGTTAAAATGCCTACCTTGATGGAATATTTATTTACACCAAATATACTCAAGTCATGCTTCCATAAAGTGCTCTAAAACCCTTCTGGGAATGCCCTGAATACTTTTGGCTCATCCTCTTCCCTCCCTCCCTCCTCTGGAAGTAATGCCTCTTGATAATTCACTTTGCAGGTGAGGATTTTAAACAGTCAAATAAAATGCAACTCCAAGAAAAAATTTGTGGCTGAGAGTTCCCCCACCATGTGTTTAAATGAATTTAATAAAATGTACTTCTCACATACTTCTAACTCAAGTGTCTCAAACTTTGTCAACAAATTGGGGAGTTGAACATTTGTTTAAACACCTTGTAATATTCTGTGCTTTCTTGCAAGTGTCCTGTATTTACTTGAAATATTTCATGCATCTTTTTCCTTGTGAACTAGAAATGAGCATAGCTCTCGTAAATTTAATTATTTCTAATGATGTTCAGAACTATAAGAAAAATGAATTGATTAAAGGTTTCCAGAATGCACAAAGCATTGAAGGTCTCAGAGACTTGAAATACCTTTCAGTGGAAGCAACTTCCAAAGAGCTGCTACCTCAATTTTTTATTTTCTAGTTCTGAAAGAAAAGAGAAGCCAAACCCAGCCATCTACCATCCTTTTTTTTTTTCAAGGTGCAAGGGAATGTAATACATTTGCGGGACATCAGATTCAATTTAATCACAAGTCATTTAAGAGTTTAGGTATTCATGGGAAAGGAAATACTTGTGTAGGCTCTAGGAATTAATTTAGATCATAAAAGGTTGTCATATAAAAGCTTTCCTTCAACTTTCCTCAGGAGCAGAGAAGTTACTGAAATTAAGAAACTGCAGGATAGGAAAAATATTCCAGGAAGGAGGAGAAGGCTGGGATCTTGTTTTTGTCATAAGCAATGGATTGCCCATATTGACCCTGATTACAGAAGAGGAAGAAATACAGGGTTGCTGTGGTTATATACGTGTTATTTATTTATTAGTTCTTATTAGTCTTTCTCCCCCCTTTCTAATATGTCCTGTTGTCCATTCTCAGAAGTCTGCTTCTGCTGGCAGCTGTGTAACTGGGAGGACAGTTTTCCCTAGCTCTGTAAAATAGGACTCCTAATATCTGAATAGGTCAGCAATATGGGCTTGAATAGCTGGCAAGACCTTCTGAACAGAGAATGGGACTATAATTATATAGCTCCGTGTGGGCCAGATGGGTGTTGGTGTTGAAACAATGGTTGTATAGCATTTGTTTTCAAAGAGCTGTTTAAATTTTGCCCCACTTAACTGTATTTCACAGAGAAGCTGTATTCCTGTTTAGTGGGTTCTTTTAAAATGAAGATTCTGGCTTAGGTTTAGATATATTTATATCTGCTTTTTAAAGTTTTTTTGGATACCTGTTACAGAAACACTTAGGCAAGAGAGAGGAGGAGGAGTAGGTGGCTCTTAAGTATTTTTTAAGAGAGTTTCTAGAAATGTGGTCATTGCAGCTCTTGCATAATTTTCAGACCTAGAGTATTTTAGCGGTAGAGCCAAACATAAATATTGCACAGAATGTTAATTTTACTTTAGTGGGATTTGGGCATGGTGAGGGATCTCCTTGAATTTGGGGTTGTGGTCTTTTAGTGAATATAAGTGAAGACCTTGTCCATTTCAGAATAGGATTTAATATAAAATATGGTATTAATTTGTAGATCTGAGCAAGTGTGCTTAGTAGTGATTATGTAATGCAACTTTTAAAATGTGATTTCTAGAATGGACTGTTTGCTGAGGGAGGGTAGAAATTCTAGTGCAGTCTTTTCACAGTGCTGTGTAATGATTCCTGAGTACTTATTTGAGATACAACCATAGGACTTCTTTTCTCCTGACAATTAAGACCTTTATCTGTGTGATGGTGATGGTGATCACCCAGCTACTTGCTGTGGCAGTTCAGTTTGGAATGTGTAGGGTTCTTCCTTGTGCTTAAATGTTGCTTCTGGATGAGGGTGAACATTATGAAGTTGAATTGGTATTTATAGGACTGTAAAAAGGAGTGGATGTGTTGTGGAGGGCTGTTGGGGTTGCCAAATAGAGAAGGGGAGCTGATGAGGTTTTTTTCCCTTTTGTGATGTACTTTTCCCGAGAGCTGACTATCGATTTGTATGAAGTAACTAAGCAGTACCTTTTTTCTCTCTCCTGCAGGGTGGTATGTGGTCTGGCAATTGTTTTTATCTAAATTCAAATTCCTGCGAGAATTGATAGGTGATACGGGGTCCCAACAGGGAGACAACGAGCCTTCAGAAACTGAAGCTGAACAGGAAACTCCGCCCTCGCCTCAGAGAGGGAGACAGAAATCGGCTCGGCAGCGAAGGGCACCTACAGAAGACACGACTTAAAGTACTCCACTGAACTTCTGAGTAACTGTGAATGGCTAACACCCCCGCACTGTGTCCTTCAGTGGTGTGATCTTACTGAGAAACTGACCTAAGAGGTAACATTGATCCCTGTGGACCTTTACTTCCGAGCTACCAGTGGATGATGCTGCTGCAGTAGAGGTTCAGGGAGGGCTTCAGCAGCAGGTCATAGAATACTGGAAGAATGGAGGGGTGGAGAGAAATCTCCATCACAAAAATGCTGAGCTCCTGTATCTCCTGTCTCAGCATGCAGATGAAGAACAGGTCCTGGACCATAGGATTAGCCTTTGCATTAGTCTGAACATAGTAAACACTTCAGACTTGAAATAGTTTATAAATTATTTTTTCTTTACAGCACTGTAACTACATAAAGTGAAATTGAGTTTTATTTCCGTAGCTGTATATGACTATATATATTTTTTCAACCCTGAGAAAGCATGTGAACTTAAAAATCAGTTGAAAGAATATCTTGCTTTAGAATGTGTTCTAAAGTGAGATTTTAGTTAAGTTCTTGTATATATAAAAAGTATAAGGAAATATGAAAAATCATATTAGATGCACATGGTTTGGGGTTTTTTATTATCTCCTCTTTTTTAAAAAAGAAGGAGATGTAAAGAAAGCAGTCGGGTGGCAAGACCTGTTTTCTTAGTTTTTGTATATAAGAAGGGTTACAGGTTAAACAGTCATGCTAGGCTTCTGAATGTTTTTCCTGAACCTTTTACTCCAAGTCCAACCTGTGCTGGAGATGGGAAGGTGCCTGGGTTATGCACTACTCACTGTTTAGTATTCTGAAGTGTCATCTTTGGTATTTGGGTACTAAGCACTTCTCTAGCTCTCCTTGTACACCTTTACATCAGGTATTTGGTATCTGACATAACTTTTTTCCTGGAAGCAGTTAAGGCTCTCTTACCAGTTTGTCAGCCATCACTGGGACATTCTGACGGTGTTCCAGCAGAATTCCAGAGGGAATTCAGTACCTCATGTTTGCTGGAGGACTTACGGATTTTTACCAGTAATCAGCAGTAGCTCTGGTTTTCTCTGAGAATGAGTTATACAGCTATTTTGACATTGCACTTCAGAATGAAGAGCTCCACTTCTGTTTATCTAGCAGCTCTGAAGATTGATGCATGACATTTTGGAAAGAGGAGAAACATGCATGTACCACCTCTGATGTGTGTATGAGAGAGAACTATCAACAGGTCTCGTCTTGAACAGCTTCAGTTTTCTCTCAAAGTTTGGATATGTGGTAGTGTTTGGATCATTGTTCCGTGCATAAAAAACTTAATCAGGACTATAAAATTGGTCTTGTATTTTCAGCTGTTAAGAAGTTTAAATCTATGGCTTCCAAATTGTGGTTTGGTTCAATTATATGGCTAAAAGCAGCAGCATTTAGGTTTTTCATCAAGTAGGCCTACATCTGGGAAAAGAGCACTCATTTAGTGCCTTTATGTTTTAATTTGTCAGCTGTGAATGGTGTTCAAAATCCAATGAGGGGTATTCACTTCTTAAAATCGTTTGGATATTTCAGTATTAAAATACATAAGATCAGCCCTGACTTTCCTTTGGAATCTAAAAGACTGTTTTATTTGCTAGCATGTATGTATTAAGCATAAGGATACATCATTATGAAGCATGATTAGGCAGTGCTATGCACCTATCGTGTAAACACGTGTTGAAATACTGATAGTCTCCTCCTCTGTCCTGTGTGCTGGCAAGGGAATGCCTAATGATGGTTGATTGTTTTTTCTTTTTTTAATTGGTAAAATTCCCATTTATTCAAACTGAGCAAAAGCAATCAGATTCTATTCCCTGCTGCTTTCAGTTTGCCTCACACAGATTAATGTCACAATTTTCTTGTGTGCTTCTGTCTTGTCACATGGTGAGATTTCCAGTCTAGCAGTGCTAATCAAGTACTGGTACATTTTTCTTAAGAAATTAGCATCTTTGTCTTAAGCTTTGCTGATATAGGCTTACAAATAAAGATACTTATTCTGTACTGACATAGGGTATTGACACTCCACTGCACTTCACTTTACCTAGACTTTAGTGCACAGAAGACAGAAAAGGCTGATGCCTGTGGTGTCTCTGGCTCAGAAACAGTAACAAACATAGTCCCTGCTTCTAGGAGCTGTGAAGAAATGTGAAGTTATGGCAATATACGTAGCTAGTTCAGGGTAGCTCTGGAGGTGCTGAAGACTCTGGAGCAAGATAATGAAGGAGAAATCCATGTAGGTTCGAATGCAGACACTGATAAAATATGCAATAAGATGGACGTGGAACCTCTGGGTAGCTCATCTGCTTTAGCCAAACAACTTCCTTCTCCCTTCCTAGCTGTCTGTAGGTGTACATTTCACTCCCCAAAGTTATTTTCAGTCTCTTTCTTTTTTAAAACAGCTGATGCTAATTTTTTTTAATGTTTTGACATAGCTGCCAATAACGCTGTCTGCCTACTGTATCGTTTTAATGATCTTACTAGTATCAGGCCAAAGGTATATTATATAATGTGGTTTGAAAGAATTTTGGAATGCTAGTGTCTTCTGTCAATGTATCATTTTTCTTGAAGGAAACTGTAGTGGAATCTTTGTACAGGGCACTTCATGCAAATGTGTAAGAGCGAAGCTGTGTGTGTGGGATGCGTACTTGTGATAAGACCTGGGTTGTGATTGCTGGCAGTCCAATATACTCATGTCTTCAGGTGTTCTTACCAATGTCCTTCTGCAACTTTAGTGGTGGGTAAGCACTTAACTTGAATTGACCCATCCAAGTCTGGAACCTTATGAAGGCAACAGGTTACACAGTTGGTCTTGTTTTGTTTAGTGGGATCTATTTTTAAAACTATTGCCTTACTGTTGCAGCCGTTACCTTGAATGTATTTTGGGTTCTTATTTTAAATATAGTCATATCATCTTTGTTGCAGGGGCTGTGTAACTTTGAATAAGCAGTAATTTCCTGTGTCGTATGTGACAGTGCTGCAATTTGTGATCACCTTGCTGCTTAATATCAGGTTTTACACTGAACTAGACCTGTGTATGTCCTTCTGTTTTGTTTGGAAATGACCAGCATAAAGAATGTGTTCAGTGTGGTCATTTGCTTCTTCAGTGTTACGAAACTGTACCTAAAGCTTCTGTGGTTGTCTGTTTTCATCATTACTGTTCTTTTAACTGACTGCACAGATGAAAAATAAAGTAACCAGACTTGATATGAATATTCGACCTGAGTGATTTTCTGACTGTTTTTTTGAATGGGATTTTGTCTGTAGAATTAGACTGCTTGTTTGAGCATGAAACACTACAAAAGAGGACTTGTCAACAGTCACATTCTAGCTGGTGTAATACCCTGCAGATGACTTCATTGTAAAGGACAGATTAGTGTTTATCTTCTAGAGCAGTTGTTAGTAAAGGTGTTTTTTCTGCCTTATACCTTGAAAGTTGTAATTTCATTTTAGCAACTAAAAAACCCAAAACAAACAACAAACCCCAAAAAATCAAACCACCTCCCTACTCTGCTCTTCTTGATACTTCTAAGATTGGTTGTAGACTAGTTTTTCTAAAATAAGTGTCTTGCTGAAGTAGGAAGTTCTTATTTTGGAAATTAAGATGTACAGGAGAAGGAAGTGAGAATATGCTTCATCTCATACTGCTTCTGTTAAGTAAAATGCATACATTGTATCCTGGGTTATTTTATGTAATAATCAGACATTAAAAGAAGATTTTGAAGACAAATCTCAAATACTTTGAGAGAACAAACTGTTTTGCTGTTGTCCTACTCTTCTCACTTGTAAAAACAGGCTACTAATGGAGTGCAGCAAATTGTCCTGGTGTTATGTGACTTGAGCACCTGGGTCTTTTCACCTCAGAAAGTTGGATTTGTATGTGGTGGTGTGTGTTGGGGGCTAATATATCATGATGGGCAACTAGTGTCAGGTGCTTGTGAAACACGTGCTTGCTTTTCTGCTTTGGTGCTGATCCCGAGGAACCAGTTTGTGGTCTGTTTCAGTGGGATGAATAAAGGTGCCATTGTGCAAGTTTGCCACAAGTTCCACCGAAAACTGTTTTATCTGGTATCATGCCTTCCCTATGGGCACTCCTGTGCTATCAGGGGTCTCCTGTGGCCTTGATTCTATGTAATTAAAATACACAATCTTTGTAAAATAGAAGCAGTGTTACATCTTGCTTGGGTCATATGAACATTTTTTTATCTGTGATCAGACTGGAAGTTGGCAGTGTGAATATGCTGGGATTTATGTTAAACGTTTAAGACATGAATATTGCTGTTTTCTTCATGTCAACCAGAAGCTCTTATGTTTTGATCATCTGTGGATGTTTGTAATCAGTGCTATCTCTGAAAGCTGGATGGAAGGGAGACTTTCTGGCACTGGTTCATAGAGCCTGGGAGAAGGCTCTCATCTGACCTAGGACTAATATTGACGTGTAGCAGTGTTGGACTGTTCTTCAGGCAAATGAATGGCTAGGTGGACCTGTGGGTGGACAACACAGCATCATGGAGTCAACAGAAGAACCAACCAGTGCTGATGTCTGAGGGTGTAGTCACCTTTGGAGGAGGCGGGGCTGTGTAAATGGCGGGGAGAAGTCTCTTGGAGGCAGGAGGCCTCTTATCAGTAGAAATCAAACCAAGGCTAATGTCCTTATTTTTACAAAGGGGGACACTGGGATCAAGTACATCTCAGGCTTTATTTTCCATATGTTTCTATTCCTGGGGCTTTTCAGTTTCCACAGTGGGAAATTAATAGCACAAATGTTCCTTTAACTTCGGTAGCTGAGAGACTCTAATATGTAGGGAAGGATGGGATGGGGCCATAATGTGGCCACTCTGGGGTCATTGTCCAACTATTGTATACATACTATTTGTGGTGTACCTGCCTCTCCTGGCTTGTTTTGTGTGTGCTGCCACCATGACTCGTCCCAAATGCTGGCAGTGTACTTGAACTGAGAAGGGTAAGAAGAAGATGTGGGATGTGTGGCCTGAGAGGTACTTGCCTGTGAATCCTTCTCCCAAATGCTGGCAGTGTACTTGAACTGAGAAGGGTAAGAAGAAGATGTGGGATGTGTGGCCTGAGAGGTACTTGCCTGTGAATCCTTCTCCCAAATGCTGGCAGTGTACTTGAACTGAGAAGGGTAAGAAGAAGATGTGGGATGTGTGGCCTGAGAGGTACTTGCCTGTGAATCCTTCTCCCCGGGTCTGGGTGTGCTGAACAATTCAGGCAGCTGACTTCTGTCCACACTCTATTAAAACATCCAGCCTTCTATGCAGGTAACAGTGAAGTTTCAAAATGAGAAGTTACATGTAACCTGTGTCTTCCTCAGAACACTGCAAAGGAGAATACCTTGCTCTATGTCATACCAATTTCCTCTCCTCTGCACTGGAGTATTTTAACATCTTTTATGGGGAGTTGAAAGCCTTCTACCAGCAATTTATTTGTTCACAAGTAACACAGACTGTGGCTCGGAGCAAGTTTGCTACTACTGTGTGCAAAATTGAACCACTGGGGCTGTGTCAACACTGAATTCTTGTTAAAGTGAATCTTGAACTTCCTAGCACAGTGCCCTGCTCCTTCTTATTTAAGGACTTAATCAGGAGCCTTCTGTCTTTGTGAGAACTTTTTGCTTATTTTGAGTTAATTGCAGTTCCGGTGGCAAATGAGTCTTTTGATGCCAGATGATCAGCTGTTAGCCTTTTCTGTGTTTAAAAATGTTAGGCAATTTCCTTGCCATGGTGGAATGCGTCAAAATCTGTCTCTTGAACACCACTTGTTTCCAACATGAGTGGTCTCAGTTTTTAAAAGTATAAAGAGTTTCTACCCTCAAGTTCTGGGTAGACCCTGCTTTGAGAACATCCTCAGAAGAAGCAGGAGATGCTGCCTGGTGACCTGGGTGGTTGTAAGGGGGCTGATCTTGGGTGTCTGCAAGGCATAGGCAGAGGATGCGCTTAGCTTGGACCTGCCACATCTGCAGCATCTCTGCAATGCTGATAACCCCATAAACCCCTTTTGGGTTGGTGGCTGGGTGGCATCACGTCTGCTGTGGCTTGGGATCCTGGCACAACTTGATTTTTGGTTTTCCAAGAGCAGAACCAGTCTGATCAGCCTCTGGTGTCAGTGGTTGGAGGCACACTGGCAAACAAGAACCAGCATGGGTACTTACAGCCATGTGGAGAAATGCTCATCTTTCCTCCAGGCCAACAGAGGAGCCATGCCAAGGCTGGGAGCTGTGAATTTCACTTCGTGGCTCTGATTTGCAGGTCTTTGACTGAATTTCTGTGTTAGCCTTTTATTTTCCACAATCATAGAATCACAGAATGGTTTGGGCTGGAAGGGACCCTAAAGATCATCTAGTTCCAACCCTCCCTGACGTGGGCGGGGACACCTTCCACTAGATGGGGTTGGCTCAAAGCACCATCCAACCCAACATTTTCAAGGACGGGGCATCCAAAGCTTCTCTGGGCAAAATCACGAGGTTCATTTAACAATTGTGACACTGAAGTTCTAGCAGTGACGCTTACTGCAGCCTTAGTTTTTACATTTTCCAAAAGATTCACATACTGAGGGTAGACTTGATTTTGTTTTTCCTTGTCTCTGCTTCTAGGATTTCCTCTCATTTCTCCCAAACCTTGGAGCGATGGCATGGATAGTGGGAAACGCTCATCCCTGATCTGGTCGCTGTGTTTCAGGTCGAGTCTGAAATACTAAGTAAAGAAATAGATAGTAAAATCCTGGAGGCTTTTAGTATCCAGTTTGGGTGGGAAGGGCACGTTGGGACTGGCTGTCACCACTAGATGGCACGGGCTGCCAGGCTTTGGGGACGGGCCCTCCTGGCAGGGCCGATGCTGCTGAGCTCCTTTGCCGGTGATGTCGCTTTATTTAATGATTTATTTATTTGTTTGTTCATTTACTTACTTAATAGTAATTCTGCTGTTATTTAGTGGGTTTGGGAAGGACAAGGGCCAGCTGCGTGTAGGACTTGAGCCGTGTTCCTGTTTGGCTGTATGCTGTGTGCCAAAAAAGCTGTGGGAATGCATGGAGCCTCGTGTCTAGGGGCACTCGTGTGTTGCTTTCCTTTGTGACAAAAAGTGACCTCAAAACTATCCGCTTCAAGAAGGGAGGTCTCAAAAATGCCAAGAGAGGTCTGCTTTTCTTAACTCATCCTCATGCTTCTCACAGTTTCACTGCAGAGATGTGAGGTGAAATTCCATCCCATCAAAGCTGATCTAAATCCTGCTAGTTACTGAGCAGGTAAAACAAGGGCTCATGATCAGCTTACTTTAAAACCTTCTCCCAAAGTCTAATATTAGTATTAGTCCAGTAGTAGTCTAATATTAATATAAAATATAATATTAATAGCGCAATATTAATATTAGACTTGGGGACAGAGAGCCTGTGTAACATTTTCCTTGCATTAAAGACCAAAATCCTTGAAAAAAGCTAGGGGATAGAGATACAGTGGGAGCCCTTTTGAGTTACACTGCTGATGACTCTGTATTCAGGGTAAGGGAGGAGGAAGCACTTTGTTGCACAGGGCTTTGGAGAAACAAGGAATTTTTTTTCAGTCCATGTGGCTTGCCAGGGAAATTCAGGCTTATTCCAGCTGTGCAAGTGTGTGCCTGAGGAGTATTCATCTTCTGTTTGGGTCTGGAGGGCTGCTGCTCTTGTGTTAGTGATCTCTAGTACTTGTGAGACTGTCAAAGTCAAAACTGAGATGAAATGCTGGGATTAAAAATTGGGCTGTGTGTAACACCCAAGCAGGGCTGAAGGTGGCACTGGCTCTTACATCATTCCTCTGCCTGGCAGCAGGTAGCTCCATGGGGAGTGTAAATGCCACTGGAAAGGAGATGCTTACCAATGCACTGGACCACTGCAGCTGTGGCCACCCACCTGTCCTGGACAGGAGGAAGAAGCCTCTGCCCTGTGGCCAGCAGGAGGAAGAGCTGAAGCCAACCTTTTGTATGTGTGGTGTTCAAGTCCTAAAAAAGACAGGGCTTCTATTTTTGTCTTGTCCAGACTCCAACCCAAGGCTGACTAGCCAGGATCTGTCCACAAAACCAGGAAATCCTTCAGTCACGCTGTATTTTCTCCCTTCTCCAAGACCCTTGCTCTCAGTTCTTGTTAGGTGAGATGTGCTCATCATCAACACTGTAACCAGGACTGGACGGTGCTTCAAAAATAATTGTGATGGACAGCAGGGTGAGCCTGTCCTAGGGAAAGGAAGAAAGTGTGCAAGGATGAGGGGAGTGTGGGGCTGGTGGGTTCAGTGCATGCTTCCCGCTCTGGGAAGGAAACACAACACAAGGACACCGTTTCAAGGTACAGGTACATGACAGGAGCAGTGTCTTTTCTAGGATCACCAAGCACTTCAGTGGTGGCTGCAGCAACAGATTTCTTGGGATGTCCCACGTGTAGATAAACACTTCACACAGTAGGTAATGAAAACCTGCAATCTGCCACAGGATGCCACAAAGATAAGGTTGTGAACCTGCAGATACCAACTAAGGAATACTTCCACAGGCAAATCCCAAGTTCATAGGATAATGAGAGGTTTAATCAGTGCGGTGTTTCCTAACATCCAATATCCAATGATTGTGAGCAGTAGGGAGAGTCGGCTTGCAAATGTACCCTGAGCAGACCCACCTGCCCCTTCAGAAATAGAATATGGGGCTGTGTGCTCCATGGCCTGACCCACCTGCGAAGTTCTTACTTTCTTAAATATTGTCAGGCTGATAGCTAGAAATGCTCAATAGAATACATGCATATCCCCTCAACTAAAAAAGTCTCAAAAGTCGAGAATGAAGAAAACTCTTCCTTTTTTTCACAGGCAGCTGTCATATTTACTGCTATGAACAGCCAGCATATGAACAGTGCAGCACATGGGGGGAGATGGCAGCCTTTCCTGCCTGGGATGCCATGCACACTGAGCAGGACCAGCAGGGATCAGAGCTGTGCTCTGCCTCTGGCTTTTGAGCTGCAGCCAGCAGGTGTGAGACTGTCCCACCCTCCTGTAGCTGATTTCACCTGTGTAAGGAAGCTGTGAAGAGCTAATTCGTTCCTACTTGTGCAAAAGGTATTATTTGTTTTTACCTCAAGTGCAAGGGCTAGAGACTAATCAGGCCTGGTGGACTCACTGCTGTGTGCATAGAGAGAGCTTTAAAAATAGATATCAGCTGGTGATGGAGCCACAGCTGCAGCTTTTGTGTGTGTAAGGCTTGTGCCTTCATTGTGCCCATGGAAAAGCAGCATTGCTGAGGAACAGCTTAAATGGCCTCCTAGCTGCTTGTCATACAATGTCCTCCTGGGAAGCCATGGATGCATTCATGTAGGAAACACTGAATTTCACTTTTCTACTTGATTGGTTTTTATAGGATGAGAAACTGAGCAATGATCACAGGGCATGGAGATGTTATGCTCTCTTGCCTGGAAGTAGAGGTTGACATTTTCTGCTGAAGTTATTACTTGTGAATGACTTATGTGGATCAGATGGGTTGCTCCAAAGGCTTTGGTTTGCTGTAGAAGAGATGCCACAGGCTCCTGTGTCTGACTGTTACAGGAATTTTAGCAGAAAAAGTTAACTGTAGCAGAGCCCCTCTGATAAGTAGCTGATGAGCTGTAATGGCTCCATATGAAATATATGAATTATGCGATTTCCCCCTGTGCTAGAACAGCCTGAGGCAGAATCACTTGCTGCAAAACTGCTCAATGGCAGGGGTATGGATTATATGGTAATACTGGTATCCTGTGCTGGGTGCTTTTGTTTTATCCAATAATGTGTTGTTGGTTGGTGGGACAGAAGTAGCTTAGGAGTATCCTGACACTTCTCTATCTGGTTAACAGCTAATGAGCCCAGTGCCTAAATACCTGACTCTATTCCTGTGCTGCCAGCTGCCACTGCAGGTCACTGCATAGGCAGTGCCTGGCTGATAAAAGGCTTTGCTTGTGTCATTAGATACAGCATTGAGGTGTTCTTTTTCTCAAAAATGGTGAAGAGGAAAACAAAAATGTCAAAACTCTTTCAGCTGGATGTACATACCATGTAAGGTACTTACTGTTTGCAGTTGTGTCATCTTCATTCCCATATGAGGAAAAAACCAGACAAAAATGGGATGAGGCAAGTGTGCTGGTAGTGGAGAAGCAGTCAGAGCAAATGAAAAAAGACTTTCACAAAACATTTCTAACTAGAAGAAGAAAGCAAATTCACTTTGTCAGAAAATAATTTTGAAACCAACACTTCAAAACTAAGAGCTGTTCTATCGTTTGACTCTCCTTTAGCCTCTCTTGGTGATTCAGCCCTTGCTGTGCCCAAGGCCACTTAACCTGGCATGTGGTACATGCTCACCCTGGAAATAAGTCTCTGAAACTGCATGTTACACTTTTCCAGCAAGGCAGAGATATATGCAGGATTGCTTATGGAGGGGAGCTAAATTTCACCTATCAACCACCTCTGTGACCTTAAGGAAATCTGCCTTATTTTCCTCTTCTCCTGTGTTTCTCTGCTCTGGTACAAGGAAGAGCAACCTAACCTAGGAATCCTTCAGGCTGGAAGCTCCTAAGCAAGGATCTCTGTAACCACCTGGACTTTGCACTGCTACAAGCACAGAGCTGGCAAGAAAACTGCTGGGAGAATGGAGGCATGGAGGTGTGAGTTACCTGCTTGTCCAGCTTTTCACCCATCTGGCACAGAGCATGTTTTAGGTGATGGGACTTCAGAGCCAGGGCTGATTGCAAAGCTGGAGGCTGTCTGAGGGCAGGGGGAGGTGGCAGGACTGGGGGTAGTCAGCTTGGATGTGGGTTGTGACATTTGCTGGCTCAGGTTCCAGGAGTGCTCTGACTTGCTGAGCCCTCAGGACCGGTGCTTTGATGGTACCAATACCAGCTTCAGGCTTGGTGGGCTGGCGGCAGTCCATGAGTTTCTACAGTGTTTTAGTGTTCAGGCTGTGACTTGAGCTCTGTATGTGGCCCCACCAAGTTTCAGGAGGCAGGTCTCCAGGTAGTGTTCATCATCCTCAAAATTTAGGAGTGTATGATGTGGTCATTTGCACCTGAGCTGCTTGTCTCAGCTGCCCTTGAAGACCTAAGAAGATGTAATCATTGGAGCCCGGAGAGGATTAATCTCATCCTAAAGTAGATTTAATCATATAGATTGGACTCTAGTTAATTTAAAGGGGACTCTGATGATATTTCATGCTGATGATATGACATGCAAATATCTTTAGGTAGGCAGGATTAATTGCATCTGAGGTGTCTCACACTGAGAGTAGATACAGGCTGATCCAAATTGAGGCATTTCTGAACATCACCACCCCATGGAGAGAAAAGGAGGGAGTGAGGAAGAAGTTTTCTCATTTGTGTATCTTGGTGTCTTCAGCAGCTCTTCTTGGATGGAGCCAGTAGTTCTGTGTACTGCCTGCATTCGAGGGACCTGTGGATTTCCACCTTAACTTCTCAGTGAGCAAAGGCAGCTCCACCTGCTGTTGTTTCAGGGTGGAATGAGGTGTCCTGTGCAGTGCAGCCCTGCCCTGGCAATGTCCATTTGGTCACTGTAGCAATTCCAATAAAATGATACAGGTTTCCAGCACGGCTGTTTTGCTTATTCCTTTAGTACACCTGCAAGTGGGCAAGTGAAAGCCGTGCCTAGAGCAGCGAGGCCTGAAAAGTAACTGCAGGTCAAGCACTGCAGAATGCACATGCTCATTCATAAAAAATTAATTTCTCTTTGAAATGCCTCATGAAGCAAAGCCAGGTAAGTTAACTTCTCCCCTTCTGGAATGCAAGTTAATTACAGGTACCTGTTTCCAGCTCAAGTCACCTCCTGAGATAAAAGGCTTTTGGGTGGGCTGCTCCTAACATCCTGCATAAAAACAAATCATAGGGTGAAAAAACAGTAAAAGTTTATTTTTCTTTTTCATGTTCATGGCCACTCACCCTTGTAGCTCTTTCTCTTTGAGCTTGACTGAGAATAAAGGAGGACTTGAATCACTGCACAGCAAAATGCCCTGGGGTCCTCTAACTGCACAAAAAGTGTTAAGATTTACTTTGATTCCTTTCTGTAAGAAAATTTAAAGCTGGAGCAGGCTTTTTGCTTTTTCTTTTACTGTCCTCTGCTCTCCTCCTCCAGATTTTTCTGCTTGTCCTTCACTGTAACCTTCATTTAACCACGGTTAAGTCTGCCTTCATATAAATAGCAGATGCTTCTGGGACATTGTTATTGTGTTTTCCTGGTTGGCAATGGTTTGGGCAGCCCTGGCTGCAGTGTTGAGCAAGATAAAGCTGGCTAAGTAGGAAGCCGTGAAGGGCCTCTTGAATTTGGTTTCCTGCAGCTTTACATCAAGGAAAGGGCCCTGATCACTTTTTCTGTAATTAAGGGAAATTACACAGAAGAAGGAAAAAGAGTCCTCCTGATCTCAGAGGACAACTCCTCCCACCCAGCAGTGGGATTTTTACATCCCTCCCTTGGCTGACAGGAGCCAATACTCCGTGGGCACGAGCCTGCACAGAACCAGGGAATTGTGATTTTTGCCTGGCCTTATGGAATGTGTAACCCTCTGGGAGCCCGCTGTGGGCGGGGGTGGCAGCTGCTGTTCCTGCCGCAAAGCCAAGGCAGTGTGGAGCAGATGACCTGAGCTTCATGGATCTCCTGCAGACCTGAGACTTTGTTCTCCCTGCTCCTGGTTTTACCATAGTCTGCTTGGCACGTCAAATTGCTGTGTGTACAGAAGAAGATATCCTTTCCCTTGGTGTTCAGCAGAGAAAAAGAAACCCCTCTCAGGGTGGTGGTGTGGATGCCGAGGCCATTGCAGCTGCACCAGTGGTCCTTGGGCACCGGTTTCTCAGGCACTGGGCTTCGCCCTCGGCAAGGACTCGGAGGACTCCGGAAGATGGAGAGGCCGATAGCAGCAAGGTGAATTCCTGTGAGGAGCATTGACTCGGTGGACTTTGCTTGTGGGGGCCTAGGGCCAGAAGTTAAACCCAGACAGGTGCAGAAAGAAGAAAGCAAATTGCAGCTCGATTGTGGGTTGAGCCAAGCCTGATACTGTCTGCTTAAAATACAGAACTGAAGCACAAACTGCTGTGAGGATGTTACTATTGCAGCATAGACGGGAAAGTGATCTTCTGCTCAGCACTGCCTCTCCCTCTGAGCATTTCAGCTTCTCCTGTTCAGCAATCCACAACATCTGAAAGCAAAGACACTGTTTCTGCAGAGACAAGGGTTTATCAGGAGGCACAAAGAACTTTGCCCATGGGATGGGCAACTACTGATTTTCTGCTGCCCTGAGAGGCTGAAGAGGAGGCCTCTACAGCAGCTGGCAGTGTGCATGCCCAGACTGTGCCCTGAAATGTTGACCTGAAACTATCCTTGTTGGTCTTTTGCTCTGGGAAGCTACCCCTGGAAGCCTAGCCACTGACATGGAAGGTGGGGGGGATGAAGAGCAGCCTGATCTGAACCCAGCAGGTTCCCAGGAGCTCAAATCAATGCCCTGGGGAGGTGTCTCTTCCAAGGTCAGGCAGCTGACTGGCTGTTTCATACCCTGCATAACTCACTGGCACTGAAGGCTAAATATTTGGGTTTTGAATGGAGAATGATGTACTTGGGTTTCCTAAATGATCCCAACAGCCAGAAATATGTCCAGCATGGTCAGGCCTTGCTCATGATGTGAACTCCACTCCAAATTTAGCTCTAATTTAATCAAAGTAAAATTGTCTCTGGGCTGTACATCAGAGGGAAAATGAAGTAGTGCAAGGTACTAAGAGTCTCTGCTACCCCTCATGCAACCTCCCAGGAAGTCAAACATCATTCCTGCTCTCTCTGAAGTCAACAGGTTTATAATAGGGCTGGATTAGATATTTTTCCTGCTGCTGTTCACTTTATGCAGGTACTCTCAAGCCTGGGATTCAATGCCCTCTTCAAGTCAGAAGAATTTCTGGGAAGGACTTTGCAGCACTAGACACAACTGTAGCTTTACTGTGATTTTGAAAAGCCACACAGCTATATCCAGCCTCCTAGAGAGAGAAAGCTGCTGTCATAGGTGGAATTTGGGTGCAGATAACAAAAATTATTTTTAAAAAGACCCCAAATCTACATTGTCTAGACAGTCCATCTCTGAGATGGGAAAACCTTCTAGCAGAAAAAGGGCTCCATTGATTTAAGAAAGATATGCGCATGCAGCTTTTGAAACTGCCAGTGTAACAGGTTAAGATGAAATGAACAGGCATATTTTGGAGTAGGAAGGAACGCTTTGTGTCATCTTCTGGGACTGGCATGACCCTGCCTTTGACAGGAAATGTTTCTGTCTAAATGTCGACTAAAGCTGTGGACATCGTGAGAGGAGAAATGGCAAGGGAAGGTTAAAAACTACCTTTGGAGAAAGTCCCGTGAGCCTACTTTCTTTAGGTTGAAATTGAGGCATGTTAAGGTAGAGCAGGCAGCCTGGAAGTGGAGGTTCAATAAGGAAAAGCTGGATTTGGATCTGAAAAGCTGCAGATGAGTGGCTTGTAGGCAGAGGGAAGGTGTCACTGGTGTGACAACACTCTGAAGAGCTGGTGATAGGTGTGGGAGGGATACTTCTGAAACACAGCCCAGATGTTCGTGTCAGAGAGTGCCAAAAGCTTCAGGGCCTAGAAGTTATGGGGGATGTGAAGATGCTGGGGTGTACTCTGGCATCAGGCAACTGTGTGGGAAGTGGTTGTCCTTCAACCATGTTGCCTGTGCTGGAACAGCAGCAGCGGATCTGCCGAGGCTGCAGCAGTGCATGGCTGTGGAAAAGGCAAGAGCTGCACAACCCTAGTTTGCAAGAAATGGCAGAGGTAGCAGCAGGGGGTTGTGAAGTATGAATTATGACCTGTGTCATATCATTATGAATTGGTAACTTCTCTAAAGTCTGCTCATTTCACGGATGGCTTTTGCCTCTTTTCTTTCTCCCTTGCTCATCATTCTGCAAGAGGAAGGAAGCGTTTTTCTAATTAACATGAAATAGTAATTACTTAACGTATGGAGTAAAGAGCTATGTGCGTTCTGCATTTGCCACTAGTGTGAGGCAGGCTTTCTTCCCACACTGGACAAGACAGTCATTTCACGCCGGCCATCAACTTGGTTGCCAAACAACAGCAGCTTCCTGACAACTGCATGGGGACATTGTGGCTCAGGGAGGGGAACAAAGGGTCTCTGGTTTCTATTCTGAACCATTTTGTTTGTCCAGTCCCTTCTTTGTTGTTAGTTGACCTTTTTAAATTTAGCAGGGGAACAAAATGGGGCACTCTGTGGAAGCAACCTTGCATCTCCAGCTGTCCCCTAGCAAGGACATGGTGAGTCAAACCAAGCACTTTGCTTCCAGGGTTTTCATTGCTCTTAGGCTTCATGGCAGAAATGTCTTTCATTAGCAGTGCAAGGACACTAAACACTGGTGCAAGGACAGTGCCAGTCCAGGGCTTTTTCTCTCCTCCTTGTAGCCCTGGGTGTTTGACAGGAGGCTGGGCAGTGAGTGCCTTGATAGCAGTGAAATGTGAAAGTAACTTCTGGGAAAGACTTTGTGATCCTTAAAGCCATTGGGTTGTTTCGGATGGAACTCACACCCACATAATGCTCAGCCTGGCATGTAGTAGAAGAGGGGGTACTCTTATCACTGGGTTGGGGGGGAAAGGTGCCTGTGCTGAGCAAAATTGCTTTTCCAGTTCCTGCGTGGATCACGGCTTCACCAGTAAGTGCTGGAGAAGGGGAGCAGGCCAGAATGGGTGGAAGGCACATCTGTGTCCTGCGACCCCACCTTACTGTTTGATCCTGTTGAGAGGAACTGCCCCACTCCCATGAAGGACCATTGTTGGTGCTAGGATGAGGTGGTTCAGGATGCAGCTTACACAGCAGGAATACACACAAGGAATGGGGCAGGATTGTGGCTCAGTGTAATATAGGCTCTGATAGTTGTATTTTGGACTTGACAGTTTGTGTAGCTGAGTTGGATAAATGCTTCACCTGCTGCTTCTGGACAGGCAGAGAAACTGTCTGTCCCTTCCTCTTAAACCCCCAAGTTCTCATTTCACACTATAAGCACTGACCAGTGAAAAGATGGAAAGTGAATACCTCATCTTAAAATGGCTTTGATTGTATTAGCAAGCAGCAGTATTTCCTTTTAACATGCTTAGAAGACTCTGAAAACAAGAAAAAATAAGACCAAGTTGCCTTTTTTTATATAAAAAAGCTAGTAATTTTAATCATTTAAAAATGACTCTCTACAAGATAACAAACTGTAATACAGCGTTGCAATAAAGGTTCTCCTTTAGAAAGCACAAACTATCAACATAACCACTACACTTAAAAACACATTTTCAGTTTCTAAGAAGATAAAGTAAAAAAAATGGACAAGGAAATCCAAAAGAATCCCAGAAAACAATAGTACAAAACAGGTTCACATACATTGCTTTTTGGCAACTGGTTATACATTACAAAATCGTAACTGCCCTTTCAGGATGTTACACCAGGCCAAGCCTTGGAGCCCATCCTGAGCTAGCTGGGGTTGTGCTGGCTTCCACTGACCTTCCGGGAATGTTCTGCAGTCTGGAACGTGACAGTAGCAAAGAGCTGTCTTCACTCTAAGACAATACATTAAGGCTGCAGGATTTCATACACTGCTAAAATGGTTCTGTTACCTAAGACAAAAAATCCCATTTCAATAAGGCACATGTTTGGCTAGAAAACGGGAAAGTCAGGAGTTAGGCAGAAGTGCCTGTTTGCCAGGTGCTACTGATCTCACGACCATGTAGTTACCAGCAATCTGGCAAACGCTCTGAACATGTTACTGTGGGACTACCTTGAATTAATAAGGACAGTAGTGTTTCTGCTTTAAAAATGCCAGAATCACCTGGAATTTTCCTGAGCTACTGCTTGCTTTGAAGCACAGCTTTTATGCTGGGGAACACAGGCAAATGGTGTTCTGTGACTTATTTTTAGGGGGTTCACAGAAGGCAACAACAACAAATAAGCTGATAGGGGTTTTGGAGCAACCAGCATACATGAAATTTCTAAAGGAGCCTAACACTCTGCTAACAATTTTTAAGGGTCTACACTGAAAATTACTAGGTGGGACTGTGTGTGCTTACTGATGGAACGATCCCATTAAAACAGGACATCATTTTTGGCAACAGTGTAGTGCAGAAAGGACCAGCGACCTACGCAACAGAATTCCAGGAAAAAAGCCCAGTAGTTGAATCGAAGTCAGAATTGCAGCAGAAGCAATTAATTCCCAATAATATTTCCTAGAAAATTAAGTGCTATTTCTTCATTAAATTGTGTATATGCTATAGAGATGTTTAAGTATCTGTTATTTCAAATTAAGCTCTTTTCTTTCCATATGAAATACAATTTGTATGTTAATCCTTCTGAAAGGGATTGAAAACATTGCTCATCCACAGCCTCAAAGATGAGCCCAATGGATCCTGGGATGCCCTCAGGGTAACTCTTGAGTCCATAAACAATAAGCCTTTCAAGCCTGACTGTTAAATTAAATTGCCAATGCAAGGACATACAAAGTAAACATGTATGAAATTACATTGCTGGGAATCCATCCACGGTTTTGAAATCCCATGTTGCACAGTTATTAGAAACAGCAGAATCGGAATGCCAAAAGATATTAAATATATACAATTCTGCCTTCCTCCTTAGAAGGTCCTGTTTCTGACGTGGCCTAAAAATGCTTTTCTCCCAAATGCTGCATGCCTTGCTTGATGTGTTGCTCATTGCAGCTGTGCATCTATGTCGGCCAGAATGACCAAATGTTTTACACAACAAAGTAACATCAAGAGGAGTTGAACTTCACAGAATTAACCTATAGAAAGTAATTTCTAAGAAGGGAATGGAGTTCTATGAGAACCATTACACTTGCTTCGTGGATTGCTACAAGTAGGTTTCACAACCAAGTCCATGCACCAGCATCAAGATGGAATGAAACAAAAAGAGTGCAGCATCCAGTTAACAAATATGCTGAGGAAACAGGCTGTATATACAAAAGATATGCGATATATTTTGTATATACAAAAGATATGCATAAACAGGTATGCGTGTTTACCTGACACATAATTTTTAAGGTGCTTAATTGATGTTTTAGGGAAGGTAGCAACATATACATATATGCTGTGTATACAAATCTAAATGTGTATAAGAAACATAATACAGAACCAGAAAATATTCCCAGATCCCTGATTTAATTAGACTCTCTAATGCGTAAGAATGTATTTAAAATATTTAATAAAAAATATCTAAAAAAAGATAACATTTACATAAAAATAGCTCCAGTTTGTCTGCTCTTCTGCTTTGCCGCTCACGGATTGGATTCTGCGGGGTTTCATACAGATGCCATTTGGACCAGTGAGAGTTTGAACAACTGTGCGTGATGAGAGAGCTCTGTTACTCGGTCCACCATCTTCTGCAGGGCTGCTGTGCTGGGGTAACTCAAGGCAGCCGCCTTGGTGGCCAGGACAACGCTCTTCAGCAGTTCACACAGCTGGTTGCTGGAGTTCATCACTTTGTTGCACATGTCCTGAGTCGTCATTTGCCTCGCGAGCGTGTCCCCAATGAACACAAGTTTGTGAGCGCTCAAAATGATGAACTTGCTGTGTGCCACAAAGATCCGGGGGGGCTGAGAAGAGTTGACGCAACTGAAAAAGGCATCGATGGCGTTTAGGAGGGAGTTGAAGTGAGTCTCGCACTGGTCGGAGTAGAACAAAAGCAGGCGGCTGTCGTGGGAGGTCTGGAGAGCTTGCGGAGGCTTCCATTTGGAGATGTCATTCTCTACTGGCTTTGTGATCTCTTGCTCCAGACGTTGAAACTGATTGATCTAAAAGGAAAAACAAAAGCTCTCTTCAGCAAGTATTCTCATAAGATGTTGTTACGTATTACAACTTCACTTTGTGCCTCAGGACACCCCTGGGTATCCTACATTGACCTCACGCTAAGTAAAAAGTATGTTTTCTAGGATCAAGTGCTTTGATTACCATAAACCCAAACATGCAGCGTTCAGAAGGGAAAGGCATCTAAAATACTTCATTTGTATTAAAAAAACCCAACAACCCAAACTCCTGAATTTACAGGCTGTTGCTCATTTGGAGTATTCTGAAATCAGAAGTGAGAGAGATGGATCCAAGTGGAAATGACTCCTACACAGTCTTTAAAAAGCTGTCATCTCTGTGGGATTTTGAGATGAAAACCCTTTAACTCTCACCTCCTCATTGCTTGTACAATTTTCTGCCATACGATATGGCAACAACATATTGAAGAATTAATATGAGGGAAAAGTGACAGCCCTCAATCTTGTGACCTACTTTTTTTAGCACTAAAAGCGATGTTCAGCACAATATTTAAGCTGATGGTGTTGATGTTCATTGAGCAGATGTGCAGGTGGCACATGTATTCAGTATGGTCCAGCGATTAAGGCACTGGATGGAGGCTCAGGAAAGCCAGGTTCCCAAGCTGGCTTTGTGACTGACCTGCTGTGAGACATCACAGAAGCTTGCTTCTCTTACGTGGTGAGTTTTAGAGTTTTTAAACTCTTTGTTTTTTATTATCTGTATCCTTTGTACACTGCTAAGGGAAGGGCCCCTCCTGCTCTATTTGACCAGTGCTCCTTATGTGTGAGGAACGCTGCATTTCAGGGAGATTATACACCCGGGAGAACATACCTGATGGTGCTCTAGCTCCATTTTACTCTGCTTGATGATATTTTCTTTCTCCAGAAGCTCCTTCTGTTGCCTTTCAAACTCTTCTTTTCCCTGTTTTGCATAACATGAGAGACTGTGTTAAATCAGAACTGCTCCTGAGCTAAACAACAACTCACAGGTCAAGAAAGAGGCTGCTTTGTATTGGCTTCCTCACTGGTAGTGCACCACCAGGAGTACAGAACATGAAAAGACAGTGTGGCAGAGCAAAAGGCTATCACTATCACATATGCAACAGTCCTGTTTGAGAGGAAGTTATCACCCCGGTGAAATTACTCTCGAATTTGCATTAGTGCAACAATTGATTGCTACTTCCCCACGTGCAGCTTCTACAAAAGCCACAGACAATTCCTACATGGCCTTGTGCAGAACAAGATGTTGGGTTTACCTACCTGCAGGTGAACATAATCGTAGTCATCCATCCAGCTCTTTTCTGAGCCTTCACTGGTGGCATTGTAAGGGTGCTGGCCTTTACTCAGGAGTGGGGGAAGGGAGCTGCAGTGGTTCTGTGCTTTTTCTCCGTGACGCTGCATCTGAGGACTGTCGTAGATACAGTCAGGCGCGTTCATTATATTCTCTGGTATGTTTTTGAAACGGGAGCTGCCCAGTGCCTGTTTGAAGAGCAGCTCTGCATTGACACTGATAGTAGTGGTCAGCTGCTTGGCATCGTCCGGGACTGTCTTTGCCACCATAACAAACCGATCCAGGTCATCGCACTTGTTCTGCACTCTGTTGACAGCCAGGACATTCAAAGACCAGCTGTAGCTGTTCAAGTCGTGACTGGTTTGGGTAAGGATCTGGTGAGAGTCCTCCAGCCTTTGTACCTCCCTCCTCATTTTGTTGAGGAGGCTGAACTCAGACAGGCAGGAAGCATTGGCTGCCGATCCTTTGGCAAACTGAAGGTACTCCAACAGCGACTGCTCTACCTTATCCACAGCAGCGTGAATTTCATTGATGTGTTTCTCCATATATCCATAGGACCGCCAGTCTGGTGTAATGAAGGCTGTGAGGTGATTGACAGCTGTCTCCACCATCTGCTGGAGGTGATAAAGCCTCTCTATAGCAGTGTCTGGATCAAGGATTAGTCTTTTGTCCTGTGCAGTTGATGCTGAATGAGAAGAGTCTTTTGATGTTGTTGAAGATGTGGACATGTTACTCCTCGTGCTTCCTGTGCTGGAGAAAGACAACCTATTCATCCCATCAGTCACATCCTGTAAGCCTTTATTGTCTTGGAGGACTGGTGGTGGCACATCATAGACACCTTCTCTTCCTTCTGCGATGAGACTTTCGCTGAGTCCTGTCTGTTGTCCTGGGAATGCAATTCCCCTCGGGGTATCATAAACATCTTTTTCAGGTGCAATTTGCTGTCCAAGAAAATGGTTTTGATGGTTCACAGGGATATCATAAACACTCTGTGTCTGTGGCATTCCACCCGGCAATAATAGGCTCTCAGGAGAAAACCTATTAAGTTCTTTTCCAGTTGCTTTGGTGATGGGAGGAGGAATATCATATACTCCCTCTTGTCTTACACTGTGGCCCACTGGAGATGAAAAATCCTGCAAGTTTTCCCTCAGGGCTGTATCATCTTGGCATGCAGATGGAGGTGCAGCATAGACCTGAATCACAGAACATAAAACATGAAACCCTTGACTAGAATAGCAAAATATTTTACATCTTCCATACGGCCTACAAAATGCTGGGATAGAAGATCTGCTATTGACTTTCGAAGAGTCAGCTACTTATCCTGAGTTTGACTGAGAGTCAGTTTTAATACCTCACTTTTTATCACTCATCTTGATGCAAATTCTCATAAGCAGAAAAATCCAAAAAGGCTGCATGCTGTCACAAAGATAATGTAGGTCTAATTATCAGTTTATAGTTCATAACCTTAATTTTGATGTAGTGCTTCACTTTAACAGTTTAAAAACCTAAGGAAGTCTTCAAAGTACTGAATCTCCTTTTCCTTCAGGATCATACATGAACCCTTGTTTGAACATGTCTTTGGTCAGACACAAAAATACAGGATCTTGTGGAAACAGAGTAATACTTACCCCTTTGGCAGGTGGTATGTCATACACTCCTAAAGCTTTTGCTTCTCCCATGGGAACTGGAAGTGCAGGTCCCTTAACCGATGTAGGGGGAATGTCATATATCTGAAGAAAGAAAAAATTGATTACAGAAACAAGTCACCTCAGGGAAAGCTCTGCTGTCAGGTGAGTTTTCATAGTTTCTGTCTTTCCTCTCAAAAAGTCTGACCATGACCAGAGCACTTCAGGTTTTTTTCGTATGGGAGAATGTCTTGGATTTGCCTAGAGTTTTGGACAGTTAGGAAGAAATGCACTTTGCTAGGTCTCTGGGCAATTGTGTGGACAGCAGGCTGGAGAGGTGAAGTCTCTCTCTCAGTCATGGCTGACTTCCATCCTGAGAGGTAAACCAGGGTCAGTCTATTACAGATACCCGTTGGGGTGAACAGGGAAGCACGTGTGACCAGAACTGATCACACCCTTACATCTAGGGTGGTTGAGTTCCAGGTCCTGCAACCATCCACTCTACATGTCTGTGGTCCTGGGGATTGACTGCAAAGGGTGCTCCCCAGAACAAACATGTATTTCAAGCTCAGTTACATGATGCAGTCAATAGGTGGTGAAAACAACTCCCTGCATAGGTGCTGTTCATCTAGGCGATAATTTTACCCTTACTGAGTGAATTACTGTCAACTATGCAACAACAAAGTACAGGAGAAAAAAATGTTCCCAGGCAGCAAGTTTGTTCTATTTAGATATACTCTTTGATCAAAACAGAGAGAACAAATGGGACTTTCGTGTTTGGTGTGCTGCCAAATCTTAGTCAACATCAAATAAAACTTTGAAATACGTCTGTGATCTGTGAATAAGCCACGGCATCTAATTAAAACGTATTTTTTCTCTGAAATGAGAGAACTTGCCTTGCTCATAAAAGTCTGGTAGAAATTCATCACCTTTTGTGCCCTCTTGGCACTTTTATTGGTACCTACCCCTTGGAGAGGGCGAACAGGGGGGATATCATAGGCATCCTTCTGGTGCTTGGAAGGGAATTCATAAACATAACCTTGTCCTGACCTGACTGGTGTTATTACCTGTGGATAAAAGAAAAAGAGGAAATGTTAAGTCTCTGAGGATCTTGGCATGTTCTCTCTACAACTGCACAGGGTATAAACAATCCAATCCTATTAACAGTCATGCTTCATTGGCAATGTTAGTAACACCACTCTGCATACCCTTCTGAGAGCTGAACACCCTAAAATGAGTGTTAGTAGCTACAAATGCACCATCTTTTCTTTCCAGACCAGCCCTGACATGACTGTTTGCTAGTGCTCCACACCGTCTTCTATTTCTCAAGCACAGATTCTCCATCAGGTCTGAAAGCTCAGTCCCTTCTTCCCATTGACCTCCCATTAGCACAGACCACATGAGGTGATGGCTACACCTCCCACTGAGATCAGGGCTCTGTACACTGATCCTGCTAGGTGTGAGTGTCCCCACTCGTTGCCAGAGGCTTAAAATACTATGTTTAGTCTCTGTGAGTCTATGCCTTTGCTTGTATAGGTATTTCCCACCTCCAGCAGGACTCCTTGTGTTACTGTGCTCCACAGGACAACATCCTGGCAAACTGAGTGTGAGCTGTGGCTTTGGAAATTCTTTACATAGAAAGGCTATGCTTAAACCTTCCAAAGCAGGATGCTCAGTTCTGCTGTCTCTGTTCGGTTTTGCTGTGTTAGTGGCTAAGAGATGGGAAATGCCATTCTTGAAGTATATAATGCAATAACAGCCTCTGAAAAACAAGAAAGCTTAGAATTTACATTTTTTGACATTTTGTAATCCATTAACTACCATAATGACTACAAATAAAATCTGGTGAAAAATAAATGCCTTAAGTCTTGGACAGCATCTGCACAGCAGAATTTCAGTACAATGTGGTATAAAAGAGATGTTACCTAGCCTCAAAAGAGAACTGGGTTTGTAGTGGAAATGCTGACATCTTAACCTCTGCTGGTGCTATTTAGCTCTAAGAAAATGGCAAATTACATAGGCTCGTATAAGATGTGGCTTTGTACTCAGCTGGGGAAAGTTTTGTACCAGAGCTACCTAACTGTCCTTAGGAATGTATGCAAGACATACAACTGAGTTTCTGCCCAAATGCTCAGTAAGAATTCTGTGGCAGTTTTTGCTGTAAGAAATCCTCTCATCCTGGCCAGATTTCACAGTGGTTTTTCTTGACTGAGGTCTTCAGGCAAAGTCCCTCATGCTAACCCCCCACCTCTTCTCTGCTACGTTAAGAACACAGGCTTTCCTTCTTTTCACTTGCTGCCCAGATTTGGCTGTGTATTCTCTGTCCCTGTACCACTGGATTCCCCCTCAGCTGGGTGCCTTACCAGCACAGGTCTGATTCAATGAGTAGCCCAAGGCAGCACCAGCCCCTGCTCTGTCTTCGTGGGCCTTGGGGGAAGTCACACCTGGCAGGCAGGGGAAGACCGTGGGTTTTGCAAGTGCTTTTCCTTGAATTAGAATCAGATGACAGGAACTGGAAGTGATGCAGTCTCCAGAGTGCTGCGTATGAGAGCACTGCTGCTCAATTTGGTGTGGGGCTAATAGGGCTTATGTACCTATGAGGTTTTTTTAAAAGAATCTAAAAATATTGCATTAATGACAGGCCATTTCTCTTCCACAGAGTCACCTACTGCATTGTAAGAGGTATCTACAGGTAAAACTTAGAAGGAAGTTCTTTCTGAAGTAATTGGAAGCTTCCCATAATGGGTCACTCCAGACAGTACCTCTCCCAGGCCACTTTCACGTAATACTGGGATTATTCTGTTTGCCAGAGAAAATTCTAACTTGTATCAACATCACTTCTTCATGCTTTTTCTGCCAGTGAGGGCTAGCGATCAGATTAGAGTAGTTTGCCATGTATATTTCGCACCCTTTTTTTTCCCCAGCTGTGTGCTGCCAGTCAAATGCTTTCTACCCCAGTAAAGAACAGAAGGATTTGGTTTTAGGCCGTGTTTACTCAGAGGTTCCTTCCAAGGGCTCCAAAATTACAACCATGGAGTTGTTTCAATGAGTCATTCGGTGTTTTAAAGTGATCCTCTGGGAGAACTGACAATGTACAGTAAAAACAAAGAGCTGTTTCCTGGGTAGCCCATCTCCACCAGCCCTTCTGCTGCTGTGAACACTGTGGCATTAGGCCGCTTGCGAATATGCTGGGAAACTGCTTGACCATCCCAGAGAAAAGAAACAACAGGGTGTTCATGGCGGGCAGCCAGAGGCCCCACGCAGCGCTGGAAGCAGGAGGAATGGTGCACTGCTGCACTTTGGCTCTGCTTCACCTGCTGCTTGTTGCCTAAACGGACAAAGCAGGACTCAGGCTGTGTCAGGCTCCAAAAAGACAGATATTGGTCGCTCAGTGTGAAATTTTTATAACCCCTTGCTCAGTTTTGTTCTACACCAGAAGCTGAACAACTAAACTCCTTCAGGATAGACGACACCACCACTCTCTTCTTGCTCAGAGAATTAATCTCCATGAGCAAAGTCACAGGCCTCTAATATAAAAAAGGGAACTGATCCAAACAGCACAGGTAATAAGGCATAGAATCACAGAAGGTTGGAAAAGACCTTGAAGATCATTGGGTCCCACCATAAACCCAGCACTAAGCCATGTCCCTAAGCAAGCACAGGTAAAACCACTTGCTCTTCTTACAGGTAAACATGGTATTTTGCTTTTGTAACAAGAAGCCCTGGTCACAAAGCAGATGATATCCTTCACCACAGAGCCTGGAACTTACGTGGAAGAGAAGCTTGCTTACGCCCAGCACTTGCAGAGAAATTCTCCCTCACTCTGCATACAGGAGTTTCACGCAGCTGCAGTTACTCTCGTAGCTCATCTTTAGAGGGCTTTCCCATTTTTCAAAAAATCCTAATATACCAGATGCCGTATGGAAGATTTACAGTACTACAAGGCTGCCGGTTTTAGTTACTGTGCTGTGATACAATCCTAAAAGCCTACACTAAAGCTAGATGGGCCACATGAAGGAAGCCAGTTTCACTCAGCACTGCAGGACTTTTTGTATCATCTAGACACTTCTGCTCTTTCCGAGACTTGAAGCAGTGGTCAAGCAAAGTCACTCCTTTATTTGGTTGAAACAAAACCCTGCTCCGGGTGTGTCTAGCTTTTGTCAAAGAAAGTGAGAGGTTAAGGAAAGAAAATGCTTGATTCTGGGTATTCATGAGTAAAGTCTGCCTGCAAGTGCAACTGTGGACAGAAGACCTGAGACGTCTGCAGGGCTGTGTTTAGCAGTGCACTCTACTTAAGGTGGAATTTTTTCCAAATAAAAATGCATCAGATGCTTTTATGTCTGCTCCTCTTTAGGCTCTCGGAAAAGCTATATGAAAGGCAGAAAATATGACTTTAAGAAACCCAGCAACAACCAAGGTTCGCTGATAACATGAAAGACAGCTTTTTTCTCCCAGTGACTCAGGTATATTTTCCTGTGTGGAGGATTATTATCCAGTAAAATGTTATGAGCAATTTCACAACGAAATCCCCTGCAGATGATAATCTGGTCTGTACTGAGTACAAGAATGTTTCCTGTTGTACCTCCACTCCTCTTTCCTTCCAACACTTTTCATTAAGCTAAACATGCCTCTGGAGTGCTTATTCCTGGTCAATTCAGAACAGAAGCAGCTCATCACCAAAGCTTGAGTAAACATTTTGTACCACTAATTAAAAGAATGCCCACACTACTTGACAAAGGGAAAATGTGGGGCATTTGTTCTTACTCTCATGACCTCACAGGGGACATCAGGACATGGCGTTGCCCTGCTTCTTCTGTATGAGGAAGAGAGGGGTAGCTGGGCAGATGAAGAAAGAAAGATACCAAACCCAGTCAGAAGTAAATTTTGATTTTGAACATTCACCCATAAATATATTAAATGAACTTGCTGCTTCTGAATGGGATGCTCAGCCCTTCCAATGCATTGTTGAACACTTTTTTATGTTTTTATTTTTGATGGTAGTTTACTTTCAAAGATGACTTCAGAAGGAAGGAGGTGACAGCAAAGGAAATGTTCCCCTTTTCCCACTTCTAGAACAGGGATAGCAGCCCTGTCTGGCACTCACGAATTTATTTTCTAATAAATGTCATTGACCTTCATACCTCACGAGGATTATTTTTCCTTTTACCTCTTCTCTTTTAAGAATGCCTGTGGTCATCCAAGTATAAAAAATAATCCTGCATTTCAAACCAGCAATTTTCCTTGTTTACATGTTAAAGGAAACAGATGGTGTTCCCACAAACTATCTAGCCCAACATTCTCAAAACATTGTTAACCACTTAATCCACGCAGAGCAACTAACAGGGACCAGCTTTGGCTCTGGTGAAACATGTAATGAGCCTTCAAACTTTCAGTACTGCAAAACAAAGACAACGGAGCAGAAAGTTTTTTCTGTTCCTGCTGAAGACCACGCTCTTCCAAAAGCAATTACTTGGGCCTTTTCCATGCCAATGGCATGTCCCTAACCAAGGAAAAAGAGCTGAATGTGCATGTACTTTACAAAATATCCAGTCCTGTGGTTCATTAAATCCCTCTTCCCTAAACACAGGGGGGGAGAACCAACATTCTATTTCTTCCAGGATTAAAATGCATGTTAGGCTGCAACAGAGAACATTCCTAACTACGGCTACAAGAAGACCATTCTCATGCTTGCAGCCGATACACAACACTGTAGTTTACATTGTTTCACAAGGACAAAGAGCAAATAAACCTACTGAAGCAAACAAAATTGCTCTGAATTTATAGCAGTACCGTGGAGGGCAGAATTTGGCCTGTTCTCATGAACTGCAATTCCTGATATGCAGAATGATGGGAAACAAGTGAGTTTTACAGGTGAGAGAACTGATCAGAGGTATGTTACACCTCTGCAGCACCTTGCCCCGCCCAAACCACAGGCAGAGAGGGGAGCTGAAAAGGGCAGCTTGGTATTTCCCGGTACAGCCTCTCAACCCCCTATTTCCCGGTACAGCCTCTCAACCCCCGAGAGCCCACTGATGCCTGCTGACTGCTTTTTAAATAGATCAGTGCTTTTTGAAGGTGGGAAAAAAGAGTCATGTATTTTAAATCGAGATGGAAGAACTGTATTAAAACATATTTTTCCCCCACGATGCTCTCCTCTTCACCCCATGGGTAGGGCTCAGCAGCTGATGAGCTACTGCCATCAACTGCTTACCCTGGGAAGAGTTCTGCCCTGGAGGAGGCCAAGTGGTGGTGCATGAAATGGGGCCGGCACAAAGCCTGGATACAGGAAAAATGAATCAAAGTGTAAGGAAATGAAAAAAAAAAAATCACTTGTTTTCTGTTGTAAATTATATCTGTAAATTTAATATGAAACTCCAATGGTTAAAATTCTGTTCCTGAGCCTCTTAAGTGGATATATGACAGCCACCTGGGCTCTCTTAGGCTTGTAACAAGCATAAAATAGACAAAGAGAATATGGGGAAATATTATCAGAGAATTAAGGAGGAAAACATCCCTCCTCTCTTGAACTCCTAGCCTTTTGCACGGCAGTGGCAGGAGCCATTAAATGATGTCAGATCAGGTAGTGAAGCACCTCTTGGCCCTTCTTTCTGTTCTGCTGCCATGTACTTAGGAAGCCACGTGTGTCTCCTTACATGTTTTGGGGTTTTTTTCCCTTGGGAAAGGTTCAGTGGCTAAGTTGAACTGCAGGAAGGCTGGGTTAAAAACCAGAGTTTCTAAGGTAATTTGGGTATTTGAAAGAACCTGGCCAGCTGGCTAAGACTGTCATTTTTACAGAAAGCTCATAATGTTTCCACTCATGTCTTCTGCAAGCTGCATCAGGATTTCCAGTGACTGACAATGAATTTCCAGACAGTAATACCTACTGTATCACCTTCTGTTGCCTGCTCTGAAAAAAACCAAGCAATCATGTTTTTACTTACTTATTTGCTGCATACAATAACATACAGTGTATTTCCCCGCTGCCAGTGAGTCAAGGTTGGAGTTTCATGTGTGCTAAGGATTGTCACTCTTATCAACATTTGGGTTTGTAGGTTGCTATAGTTCTTAGATCACGAACTCATAACACTTTATTTTAATCCAAATAATGTCTGAACATTGGGCCACTATAAAATGTTCTGGTGTAGTATTTTCTGCCAAGACTGAACTGTTGGAGAGCTTTGATCAAGTCTCACAAGCTGCAAGAGAGGGGAGGAAACCTGTACAGGCATTTCTTCTGATGCACTGGACTTGTAGCTGCAACTATGAGTTGTTTCTAGTGCTATGGCCCAAATGTCTCTGCCAGTCAAGAGGAAATAGACAGAAATGATGGTATTGATTTCGTGGGCTGAGTGAGCTATCAGCTCTAGCGCACGGCAGAAAGAAAAGCAGCAACAAGGCGCATTGTGACACCTCTGCTTGTGTCTGAGTGGGTGTTCACAAGTGAGATTTCTTAGAATATGCAGAGGTGTGAAGATAAGAACACATGACAAATACTACCCTGATACAGAACTGATTTATTTCTTGATGCTGCTTTCATCTTCAAAAAACCTGCTTATTTTCTCCTACACTTTATGTCCATTTGCTGTGCAAGACCTACACCTATGAAGATTCTGCTGTGAATGCTCTCAAAAGCTAAAGCAGGTCCAGATGTCACTTATTCATGGCATGTTAAATTAAAAATGCTTAACTCTGCAGGCTCGGGCATTTAAACAGAAACTTCTAAATGTGTCTATGAAGTGCCTCACCAGTAGATGCCTAGTTTTAAAAAATGCCCCTGTGGTATTGACATGTAAACAACAGTAACTAATGAAAATGGTTACAATTTTGAGGTTGTATTACTTGAACAAGACTTAAAGAAGTTTTGGGTTGTTTCTGAGTCTTGAAGATATAGAGCAGAAGTTGTGAAACAAATTTAAGATAAAAAAATGTGACATCACAAGCTGGCCTGTATTCAAACCCTCACTGCTGGTGAAAAGGGTATAACCAACTGCTTTGCAACTAGCCTAATCTTTTTTAACTTCTGGTGTGACCTCTTCCATTAATCAGTACACAAAAGCAAGGTCATCACTATTTTTCAGTTTTGTATTTTTCCTAAATCTGAAATGCAGGTTTATTGTCTTTCCAAACAATTAAAGAAAAAAAAAAAAGTGGAGTTACATAAATGTCCTAAGCTCTGATTAGTATAAAACGACAGGGCTGTATGAAGTGTGGTGGAATAGTGCTGAACTTGCATTAGCTGCAGCGTTAGATGATAGTGTTGAATTTTTTCTCACTGATGTTCATGACTGCAAACTAAATGCAGATAAAAAGGTCTGTATCTCCAGATCTTACTGAATGAGCTGTACAAAGCACAAAAAAAAGCTCAACAATTTAGTCACTGGCAAGATTTGACGGGATTTTTTTTCTTTACTTTTTGATGTTTTCGTGACATGATCCTGCTCTCTTCTGACATCAGCTCTAGGGCTTTCTGCCAGTTGTGTTATGAGCAACATTTCTGCCTGCTTCAGTGGAACAGCCTTGGTGCTGGCTGGCCTTGAATTGCAAGGCTCACTGGGAAGGGGTATTTCCAAGATTCTGGTAAGAGTCATTCTTTCTTACAAAATGTAATTAAAGAGAGTCAAACCAACACTTCTGAGAATGTCCCATTTTTGAGAGGAGAGGAAGAGAACAAGAGAGATGAGCAAATCATACCATTACTATTAAATTATCAGCATTTTTAAGAGGAGTGTGAAACTCTTGATAAGAGTTTTACCAGTGTATCTCCATGACAATTACTCATTTTTAGGCAGACAGAGACATCATCATTTTTACATGCATTAGCCAACAGAGCTAAAAAGCTGATGTGTTACAGGACTGATGACAGAAAAGGCATGAACTCTGAAATAATATTTATGGATGGGTCTTACAGAGAAAGAAACCCCCACAATTACTGTGTGGTAAGTTTTAGTGGAGAAATATGTGTATCTGCTAAAGCATTCTCTGGAAACCTGTGATTAAATCTGATCCAAACAGTTGATAAATGAAAAGTATGTGGCAAAACTCAGCACTTCAGCATTCAGGTCTCTTGTCCGTGATAAAAAGGAGTATCATACTTTGGCCATCCCAGTCTGTCTAGTCTCCCCACTTCAAAAAGGTTGTCACACAAAGAACCATTTGCTAACCGGTGCTTGTTTTCTGTGCTGGTAATACCATGACTGTCTCTTCTCAAAGACAGAAGCCCAAATTTAGGGCAAGTTTGGAGGAGGAGAGGAAAGGAAGAAAAAGGATGAGGTGTTAAAGACAGGTAGGGCAGAGAGTGTCTTCTTGTGAATGACATGAAATCCTAAAGGCTCACAAACAAAAACCAGCTTGGTTCAGTCCATACAAATAATTTTAATTCTTTTGAGGTGCTTTCTTCCTATATTGCATTTCTAGATGGAAAGTTGCGGGGGAAGCTTCATTTGGGAATTGTTGTAGCAGGGTATTTCCATGACTTCTTGTTTCCCTTCCTTTAAGACATTTCTCAGAACGGATCCTTCCCTGTCAACAATTTCAGTTTTTGTGAATTGGCATTTCCTAGTGGGCAAAAAAATGGTTGAGACAAAGCACTGCCAAAGAGTTTCAATTCCACACAGAGGTACACTTGGGCAGAAACAATGGAAGTGCCCCTAAATCATTTAATTTGGGAATTATGCTGCTGTGAGAGAGAGAGGCAAATAAAACCTTCCATGAGGAAGAAGCTCGATTTGATTTGATGTGATTTGATTTGTAGAGGTTCTCTGGCTCACAAGCTGTACTCTGGCTCCATTTCTGTATGGGTGTCACAGGGCAGCTGTACAGACAAGTGCTCCTAGTAACTGGTGTTTAGATTAGCACAGCTTGCTTTGGCAAGTTTATGGAAGGCACAGACACTTTTTAAACAGATATAAACTCCATCCTTAATTGTTTGTTGCATCTGTATAATAATTATACCAGCCCTCAGTCATGACTGATTGTGCATAGGTAAAAGTTGTGATGATAAAACCCAATGGGAATATATTACTGTCTTTTAAGGATTAGGGATGGACTGTTTTATGGAAGGTTTCTGTCTCCTAGGAAATTAAGTACATTAATTTCACTTTGCTCCCATTCTAACAGTCTGTTTGGGGAGAAAGATTAATTTAGATTCATGTTTAAAAAAAAAAAAAGATGCACTACTGCCACTGCTGTATAAAAAAGAAAAATTGAAATGTTTCATGCAAACATATGGAATGATGATACTCTGATGCTAATTAGTTGTCCTCCAAATCAAAACAACTAAAAAATCACAGAATGTCTGCCAAGACTTCAGATTTTCACTAGAACTGTATTTTCTGATGGTCAGCAACCTGTCTTCATCTACCCATTTCCTATCTCCAGAAACCACACTTCCTCCTTATGATGAGATTCACTTTCTGAATAATCAGTTTTCCACTTGTGTGGAAATTTTTTTTCTAAAATGCTCTGCTGCTGTGCTTAGTTTTTAGCACTTAGAGGGCAATTTAGATTACCCAAATTTGGTGTTTTGTTTCAGACATAACCAAAGGTTCAGTTAGGTTTCTAATCACCAAGAAAGAGCCCATAAGCTTGCATTTTTCTTTTGTTATTATAATTACTATTACTACTGTTGTAGTATTTTTAGCAAAGGTTTGATCCAGCTCTTGTGCAGGCAGATTTGTGTCCCCGGAGACCTCGGTTATTGGATTAGATTGCAGGACTGGCCTTTTTTTCTGATACTCCAGGGGAAAAATGCATGCCTCTGGTCTACAAATAGAACTGATGAAAAAGAGCCCTGTGCTCAGGGAGGAACAGGGAGTAATGCTGAGCTCATATATTTGCTCAGCCTAATAAAATGCAGTCTTTTACTTGAAATACTTCTCTACAAATCACATCAGTGACTAACTACTGCTTACTCTGCCTTGTGGATGAGGAATTAACTGCACTGACTTTTTATCAGTAAAATGGTTGTTCTCCTATTAACCTCACGTGGAAAGTTACAAGTGAAACTCCCGAGCCTAAGGAAAAGGCTGCATGCTGTTTTAACCACTGAGCTTGCGTTTGATTTGGGGTATTTTCATCCTTTAGAGCACACTTTGTGAAAGGGAGCTCTGAGTGTTGAGGTATGTGTTACCATTCCTGCTGCACTCTGCAAACTTCCTGTGTGTTCAGCACTTTTAGCACTGAAGCAATATTTTGTTACGAGGGGTACAAATCCCCAAAGTAGAATTTGTAATGTGAAAGCAGAAGAAAAGAGGGACTATATGATAACTGTTTGGGCCATTTATGGAAACCCCATCACAGGAAACTGGTAATTCAAGCCTGAAGGTAAATGGGGACATTATCTTGGAATGTAAATACATCTTACCAACAAACTGCAAAACACTAAATATGCTCCCATTCTTTCTGATCACAAAATAATCTATCACACAACTCTTTACTGTGCTTAGTGTCTGTCTCTTCTTACTTAATAAATGTGAAAACAGGCAAGGAAAAGAAGACAATAATGTAAAGGCAGGCTTATTTCTGGAACAAACATTATAAGCAGCCATTTGTTTCTTCCCAGCTAGGACAGTACTTGTGTAATTGGGAGGAAAAACGTCACAATGTGGCTAACTGGCTCCTGCTACTGAAGTCCGTGCCAGAACTGCCAGGGTGGTGCTGCTTGTGGGGTGGTGTGAACGAGCGTGTCTTTAACATAAATAAAAACCAGGGAACAAGGACCGTTCCCATAGCCATGGTTTACCCTAACCTCCTGCTGAAGGCAGTGACCTCTTGAAAAAGGCAGAGATAGCAGGATGGCGGGGTGTGAAACTCTTGATTTGTCAAGGACATGTTTATACTTGGAAATAGGCCAGGGATGAAGATGAGTTCCTTCCCTATTCCGCTCTATCCACTTTTAAAAGGTGGATAAATCTGAATGTTTCCTGAACCACAGCGTTCCAGTTCGAACAGAACAACAAAGAAAAAAGCTGATGCGGTCCAAGCTGGCATTAATCTCTATTTGCCTGAGTTGGTTTGCGCCTTGTGGGAGCTGCAGTTCAGGGCTGGTAACTCCCACAGTGCAGGCTCTTCCCTGGTCAAACATCAGTCTCATTCCATTTGTGCAGATGCTCCTTGATCAACAGTTCTCCTGAGAGCTACTGGTTCCTACAGAAAGCGGTTTTCCAACAAGGAAATAATTCCCTTAAATTTTTTGGCCAATGCTATTTTCAGGATGGCAGGGATAGTACAACAGATCAGCTAGGGGAAACACTGAACCAGAAGATGAGTGTTTAAATCATGGCAGTGACTTCTTTTTCACGTGTAGCTTTCCCTACTTTAAAGCTTAGTTGTGAACTAATAATTAATCACAGATGCAAAAGAGTCTTTGTGCTTTGACAGCACCTTTCCCAAAGGATGTTCTCAAAGCAATCTGTACAGAATGAGTTCCCTCATAATTAATCCACATATTTTGCAGATGAGATGCAAAAGCACCACTCAAGACCATGCAGAATTCTGTGACAAGGACAAAATCCAGGTTTCCTGAATGTCAGATTTGTCTGAAGGTTCCTTCTCTTTGCTGGCTGCAGCCAAGAGAGTAAGTTCCAAGGCAGAGCACAGAAAGAAGGAATAAATTCTAAGATACAGCTTTCACCTCTTTACACTCCTCAGACGCTCTCCACACTTTGGGGTGAAACTGCTTTGTGACTGAACTTGCAGCAGAGCTACAACAGCCTGAGGCTAACCAAGGCTAATTTTAAACCACCGATCCTTATCTCTGTCATTATAGAGTGAGTTCTAGAAGGTGCTATTTTTATTTGATAGAGGGAGCCAATACAGCTCTGTTGTCAGCAACCGGTTTGGCCAGAATCAATTAATCGCTCTAATTGCCTGCCTCAGGACTCCTTTTTGACTCGCTTTGCCTTGCTGGCTAAGGAGATGCGTTACCTCAGCACAGCTTAATAACATGCCTGCTTGTTGATTTACTGCTGCTCGAGGCTAGACAATTCCTGCCTGACAGCAGCTCCTCAGCCCTGCCTGCAAAACCTGCATGGCAGCCAAGCCACACGTTTGCACGAGGGAAACAAGCAGACACGTGCAGAAAGGGATAGCGCAGAAACTGCTGCGGGCCCCACTTAAGAGTGGTGTCCAGAGGACATGGTTTTCTTCTCTAGCTCCTGCTACGGGAAGGGAGAAGGCTTGCATACAGCAGGAACTTGTAGCAAAACCCTTCAGCATCCTTAAGACTTCCAAAATACACAGCTTCCTGACCAGCTGATTCTGCTGATGGCAGGAGGCAGAGTGGCTCACTTAAGCCTTTGAAGCAGGTGTCACAAGTCCGAGAAGAGAGATTATTCATTTTGGAAGACAAAGCAAAGAGACCCCAAATCAAATCTTCAAGATGCCCAGCTTTTCTTAATATTAAGGATTGTTTTTATTGATCCCTAGAGGAGGAGGATTTGGAGAGCAGACGGTTTCTTCATACAAAGGAGGCAAGTGCTTAAGTGCTTCCCTGTAATTAGGCTTTTCTTTCACAAAGGCATTAGCAGGGAAGTTGCAGCTGTAGCTGTAAAAAAAGCAGTTTAGCAAGACCGGGATAAAGAATGGAGTAGTTTTATGTCAGACACTTTCCTCACTAGTGAGCTGTCTCTTGCCTGCCACGGTTTCAATCCCAGTGGGCTCCTTCTGGAGTAGAACTGAGCAATTCCAAGGAGCAAGAGACATGTCTACCTCTGATCAAAGCAGGATGCTGCCATGAGGTTTGCCTGCCACTAATACAACACAGTGAGTACTGAGACTAAGGATTCTTAGGCTAAATAAATTTAAGTCAGGACTAAAGCAAGTAGCAAATACTGGCTAGTGCTAAGCAGGTGGGCATGTACTTTGACTGAGGGTGAAATGCTTTATACACGTGCGTGTTTAGTTATTTTACAGTTAGCAGCATAGCTGGCCTTTCATGGGTTGAAAGGAATTAAATGAAAGCAAGTCACAACTCAGAGAAATAGAGAAACTTAATTTTCTAAAGGTGACTTGAATTCAGAAAAATTCATAATCAAGGTTGCTGAAAAAATTTCTAGGCAGAAACTTGGAGAAAACAGGTGCTTTACTGCTTCTGATTTTTGCATCTCAACAAGAACTTTGCACTTAAACTAAAACAAAGATTTCAGTCTCTCAGTGTTTCAAAGGTTTTAACACAGTCCTAGCAGCAAACAGGTTTATGCAGAATGTCCTGTTAGTTTCACTGGAGCTGGAGAGGGTGGGACGAGGGAGAAGAAACTTCTAATCAGTTGGAAAATTCCTTCTGTGTAGAGTAGAAACACACATGCATTATGCTAAGCAAACTACCCTAATAGTCATTTAGGCAAGTCAGGTCCTAAAGTGAAGGTACATAGTGCTCATTCCAAACTAATACCTTGGGCTTTCCAGCAGACCTTAGTACAGAGCTGCTGCATGGTGCATCTCCTGTGCCCAAGCTGGATAGCTGAGGCATCTCTGAACAGTGCTGTAAAATTTTTCCTATAGCCATACCCGAAAATGAGATCTCTTCTTGGGACTGCTGCCCCATCAACAGGCTATTTACCAGGTGCTCACTAACTACCTCAGAGGGTATCTACTGTGGATAGGCAAACAGTACTGCCCCTGGAAAAGATTTCACTGTATGTAGTCTATAGGGAAAGGAGAAAATGAGAGAAAAGATACGAGAGTTATCAAGAAAACCCACGTAATTGCTCCAACAAAGCTCCTATCTCTGCCTGTGCAGCAAGTGCCATTTTCTCCTATTATCTTCCTGCAAAGCCTATAAAGCATAACTGTGGAAAAGCTGAGCAAGCAAACCTCTTTATAAATTGGCTTGGAATGGTTTCACAGATCTTTCTCTCTTGCTCAGAAGGCAGAAAATCCATTTATTCTTATCAAGGAAAATGAAATTATAACAAGGAAATAAAAGCATTAGAAGATGTCTTCCAAAGGCCTGATACGAAAAAGGCTGACTTGAGGGTGATGTGGGGGAAAAACACAAAACAGACAGCCTTTCCAATCTAAATTAGGAGATGAAAGTTTAAACCAGTAAAGAACTTCCTGACAGAGACATCATCTGCTCACATAAATTGGATATTCATGCTATGCTTTAAGCTCTAAAGGTAAGGAGGATGCTGATATCTGGAGCTGTTGAACTGGGAATGAGGGGACTGAAAGAATTTCTTTTTGGCCTTGTAATAAGGGGCCTGGAAGGCCAGAAGAATTTCATTCCTTCCTTGGGTATCTTCCTTAATCCTTTTCAGTCACCAGGTTACCTGGCACTGTGTGTACCGGGGTACCTGGTAAAGGTATCCTGTGAAGGTAAAATGAGGGAGTGGCAGAAGATGTGGAGAACTTAAGAAGGACAGCAGGAATAAAGGAGGACCCACATAATGCAATGCTTCCCACTGGAGCCTTGGGAGCTCTCAGCTGCTGCAGTAATGGCTGCATCATGGAGCTGTTGCAGCTCTCACGTTCAACCAAGAAATTTAACTGTAGATAAACATAAAGTGCACTCTTAAAATGTTTAGGTTTAGTATTAAAACATCCCTCATTATCATCATCCTCTTGTTCCCTCACTCTTACAAGTATGGCCCTTGTCTCATCAATCATTGATTCCTCTTAGTAGTTTAGACCCACTGGGACTTCTGCAGCAAGACAGTATATAGTTTTTAATTAAACAAAAATTCCTTGGGCAGATGACGTAACTGTTCATTAATAAGTGGGAGAGTTCATCTTGCTGCAGCAGCTCTTTTGAACATACAATGCGAGAGTGCCACAGGCCAAACGTGCTTCAGCCTGGGAGGAACCTGAAATCACGTACAAGTGAGCTGCTTTGGAGCTATGAAGTAAAAGCAGATGCACACACCTTGTTAGTCACAGCTGGCCCGTCAATACACCTCTGCATGGAGGGTGGCACCTGGTAAATATCTTGTCCCACTAGACCATGACCAGTGGGTATCTGGTAAATTCCCTGATGCTGGTGGGAAGGTGGCACTTGGTAGACAGGGTCCCGTGCTGAGGCGTGTGAGCTTGGCACTTGGTAGATCTTCTGGTGGTTGAAGGGCTGATTCATCAATCCTGAGGTGGGCATATTCTGGCCAGAGGGACTGTCCTGTACCACGGGACCTATCAGGAGTTTCACACGGTTGCCTGGGACGATGCCTTGCCGGCCGTGCAAGGAGCAGAGCCACCATCCTTCCAGGCCCTCGGTGTTCTGTTCTATCACCGTCAGGATGTCTCCCTTGCGGAAGGCCAACTCTTCTGCACACTCGGGGACATTGTCGTACAGGGCTCTTGCCATAAGATTCTGTGGAGAAAGAAGGGCAAGAATAGTAAATCAATAAACAATTTTTCTATATCTTCAAGCACATTCTAGGTGATAAGAAATAAGAACTGAATTTGAAAAACAAGTGTGCAGGAAATCAAAATAACATGGAAAATCATGCAGCACAGGATTCCTCTGTCCCAAGTTTGAGAAATGAGAGGCTTATGCATTAGCAACACTGCTAGTGAGAAATTTTCCAGTAACACGGGATCAGATAGAAGCTCTTTATGTGGCGCAGTCACCTGAACAGACAGAAAGTCAGGAGAGTTCTGCTCTTGGCACTGAGGTGCTCTTCCTGTGAATGAGAGGCTTGTACCTTCATCTCTTGACACTGATTTCCCTATAAACGTGTTCTGTGTACTGCTACAGCCAGCTAGCTGCCATTAAAATAAACCCTGAACAAGACTCCGAAGGAGTGAGTAATCCAGAGCAGTTTTTGCCAAACATTTTTACATTTGTGGGGTCCCAAAAGACTTTCCATGGATGTGCAGATCCCATTAGTGTAAAGACAGTGGTCTGGCTTTTCTTAGCTGATGCCTGCAGGTGCCTTAAAGGGATGGATCTTTAGACCACCTGGTAAGAAAAGCTATCTAAAACACAAGTTGACAAAGTGTCACAGGATCTGAGCTACGATGCTCGTCTTTTCATGTAGCTTTGTGCCTCCTCACTCTCTGCAAACTCCCTCAGGGACACAGCACAGCATAGCAATAGCTTAATTGGTGAAACACTTCCTCCCCTGCTACCTCAAAACCACCAGCACAAAAAAACCCCTCCAAAACAACTTCAAAGGACACTGTTCCTCTGAGTCCCACCTTCTGTAGAGAGTGAAGACAAAAATATAATTAAAAAAAAAATGTGCCCAGTGACCCCAAGTGGGGTCACACCTGTACCATGAGGAAAGCGGTGCCCACCTCTTTACGATGCCAAAGAATGTAAGGCTGTAGGTGCCAACCAGCACCATAAAGTGCCTCTGTGTGTAACTTCGGAGGAGTCTTAGGGCAGCCAAGGAGTGTCTCTGACTTGTGTCAACATAGTTTAAGCACTCTTAAGATGCATTTGGCTTGATTATGTCAAGTGGAGCAGTACCATTAACATGAGGAACTTCACACAGCTCTACCCCCAAGCATTTGCCCCGTGTTTCAGGCAGGCTTTGTAGCTTGCCCTGACCTCTGTCCTGCTGGGGTTCCACTCCCAGCAGTACCTCTGCTACGAAGTTTTAAGCCAGCTCTGAGCTGATGTAAGGTTGTTGGCTGTGATGTGCTACTAATAAGTACCACCTCCTCTCACAGATGGAACTACCTCCCTTTCCTCTTTCTTCGCAGGCCTGTATGGCACATCCAGTTCTGAGTAACTGGCCAAGGTATTCAATGGAAAGTAGGCAGGCTGTCTGCACTAACATTCTTGGACCCCTCAAAAAGGCCACGAAGATTTAATTTCTTGGCTCTGGTGATATTTCCAGACGTGTTGGAAACAACTGCTCCATGACTGCCTCATTTTCAGTGAAGGCAGTCAGCAGAGATGGTTATAATCTAATTGTAAGCACTTGAAAAAATATACAGAGCCCTGGATCTGGAGTGTTCAATCTGAAATATTTGGATGCAGTACACAAACTGAAATGGTGCTAATCCACCAAAAAGGATATGCAGCTGTCTTAAAAGATTTATCCTTCCTCTGTCAAAGGAATAGCATCAAGTACAGTTTAGTGTTTTTATCTGTTATATTTATCCTCCTCCTTGGACATATCAGAACTTTTTTTTATCATCCCTCACTTGTTATATCTTTCCCTGTTGACACACTGATGTTTTCCCACCATCCCCGTGCATCCTTGAGACAGAGACTTTCATTTGACCTTGCTCAGTGGAGCAGGTTGTGTGCAAGGCTGACTAGTGGATGGAAGGGGCTAAGCTCAGATGTCGCATAAAAGGTAGGCGAACTTGCATTTCCCAAGACATGTAGTGTTGAAATGGGTGCACAAGATCAGTTTCCTCTTCTCTGAATGGGATATCAGCTTTCAAGTGTATGAGAAACACTGACTTTGCCTTTCATCAGCATCATTAGTAAGGTCAGTATAAATTAAGCTTTGGCTTGGAAAAGCAGGATTGCCATTTTGAACTGCCATGTAAACAGCAGCACTGGGGCCCACCATCCCCTCTGACATACGTCTACTCAGCTCATCAGTCAACAACACTAAGAAATGAGAATACAGATAAAGCCAGGAGCAATTTTTGTCCATGCCTTGGCAGGACTGTAAAACTATTATTGAAGCATGGTCAAAACCAGTGGTCTCTTCTTGAGCACTACCTCTATGCTCTTGCTGTGTCGACCAGGCTACTTAGCTGAGTCCATAGAGCTCAGAAAACAAAAGCCCCTGCCTAACCTGAATATTCAAGTTCATCTCTTACCTTTCTACATTTCTTTCTAGCATGTCTTTCACAGGGGAGATTTACTAATGAGACTAGTTGAGCCTGTGCAACTTGAAGACTTTCACAGACGAGTTGTTTAAAGGAGGAAGATTACAGCTGGGTGGGGGAGGCACCAAGCAGGCTAAATCAATGATAAATGCGTATTCTTCTATACTTTGGTGGTTAAAGGTATTTGAAAAGCTTGATTAGCTTCTAGGGCAAAGCAATTCTCAGAACAAAGCTGAAATGGTGGTAGAATTAGAGCAGATAAAAGTTCCCATGCGAATTTTTTTCCCAGTTGCTCATTATCTCTGTCCCAGTGACCTTCTCACCACCTGGCATGCAGCATGTTAACACTTTCTGGATGTGCTTCAAGAACTTCTTCGCTGCAAACAGCTTCAGATTCTCATTGTCAGTGTTAACTCAGGCACCAGTATGTGAATTATACTAAGTGGCTGCCACTTGTTTCACAGCCGTTTCTCCAAGGCCTTTTAAATAGCCCAGAGCCATGCCACCAGCACCAGTCACTGAGGAGCAGTGAAGCAGGCAAAATATTCCTCCCAATAAGCACTGGGACCAGAAGCACTAAGCCTGTTGCTTGGTGCCAGCAGCAAAGGCACTGTTGCTGCTAAGCAAACCTTCTGTGTTTTGAGCATTTCACTGACCTCATTCTTCCTTCACAGGAGCGCTTAGTAGGAGCTTCACAAGCACTGCCGAAGTCACTTTCCTGAGTCAGCAGAATCAGTCTTGAGAAAAATGAAATTGTGACCGCAGAAGGCCTCCGGAAAAGCTTTTGGAAACCACAGAGGTACCTTTAACATGCTGTGGTGATCAAGATGGTAGTCTCTACTTATCCACACACAGAAAGAAGTTCTGATCAAAGACGCTTCTCAACACTTGTGGGCCTTATCTCCACAGATTTGACAAACCTGAATAATTTTTTGATTCTGTGGGCATCATAGCCCGTATCTCAATACACCTTTTTATTGGTCTCATCAGCTCAGAGACTGAGGGCAGTTACATGAAATTAATTAGACTTGATCTGAAGAGGCATGGATCTGTTCACTCAGCTGTCTGAGAACCAGCACAAGTAAGCACTAAGAACTGATATGAGAAGACAAAAGCACAGCAGTGACCTTTCTGTATGACTAAATGCTAAAAAAACCTTGGCCACTTCCTAGCCAAATCAGCAATAGAGAAAGGGCAATGAGAAAATTGTCTTGGAACTTGTTTTCACAACTGGTAAGTTGCACAGAAGTCCCTTTATATTCCTAATAAAAAGAAGAAAAAGGGAGGGACACAGATGCAGAACTACAAATTCAAGTTCTCTAAAGGCAGGGGAAAAATTACCTGATGCTAGATAGGGAAAAAATTTTGTTTTGTTATAGAAATCAGCTGTACTTCATAAAATGAAGATATTGGCAGCTACCACCTTTTTTTAATAAGACTAAGAATGGAAGTCTCTGTTGCTCTCCTTTGGTCCAGTTAAATTAACTACATGATAGGTGCAGTGGAGCCCTCACCAAAATCCCAAAGTACCTGTGGTCTCTGTGCAGCTCCATTCTCCTGAGCCCCCCGTGCTACAGCAGCCATACTTCAAGTAGCGAGTGCTCCTCTACAACTAATGGCTGACTGGAAAGACTCAGTTCAGCTTTTGTGTCCTCAAGCCTTGCTAGCAATACTGGGATGTGTGCAAGTTGAAGCCAGGGTCAGGCCCCCACTGTGTTAATGCTCTGTACAGGCAAAACAAAAAAACCCCACATTTGTTCTCAAGAAGCTTAAATTCCTCTTAACCTTGGGCTCATGAGTGCAGTAGAAAGCATCTTATGTAAAATCACTGAAAACCGGAAGTTTTCCAGTCTTCTGTTAAACAAAGTGCTATCTCAGCTGTCAGCAGGTCAAAGCGAAAGGGAGCCCAACCCTAATGGCTGCTGCCTGGGGATTTTAGCTGGAACATGCTGCAGGGAAAGGCTCAGCAGACTTTGCTGATGTCACGTGTCAGAAACTGTCTAAAAGAACTGGAACTGCAATGGATACTCTCTAGATTAAATGCAGATTACAGTGCCCATGGTCCCAACTTTCTACATTGGCTGAGACAAAAGTAAAGCTTTCAAGCTTTCTCTAGGTAAAGTGAACCTGGGGTTTCAAACTTCTGTCTGAGGTTTCCTTTAATGCCAGTTAAAGTCCATTAGATAAGAGCTGGAAAGGTGCCATTAGTATTCTCTGCATGCCTTAGATTTTTCTTTCTTTTTTAGGATGCATGTCNCTGAAAACCGGAAGTTTTCCAGTCTTCTGTTAAACAAAGTGCTATCTCAGCTGTCAGCAGGTCAAAGCGAAAGGGAGCCCGACCCTAATGGCTGCTGCCTGGGGATTTTAGCTGGAACATGCTGCAGGGAAAGGCTCAGCAGACTTTGCTGATGTCACGTGTCAGAAACTGTCTAAAAGAACTGGAACTGCAATGGATACTCTCTAGATTAAATGCAGATTACAGTGCCCATGGTCCCAACTTTCTACATTGGCTGAGACAAAAGTAAAGCTTTCAAGCTTTCTCTAGGTAAAGTGAACCTGGGGTTTCAAACTTCTGTCTGAGGTTTCCTTTAATGCCAGTTAAAGTCCATTAGATAAGAGCTGGAAAGGTGCCATTAGTATTCTCTGCATGCCTTAGATTTTTCTTTCTTTTTTAGGATGCATGTCCTATTGAAACCTGACTGTGAGCAAAAGATGCTGCTCTCAAAACTGTCAGCTGTTCTACTTGCAGAACCCAAACTAAAAAAATAAGACTCTGTAAACTATTTTCCTTCTCAGATGTTGAAGGAACTACAGGCCAAATTCAGCTGCATAAGTAAGGTCTGTTACAGAACTGTCAAAGGTGTCTACTCTCTCCTTAGCCTATTGCAATTGATGGCTAACGTGTCTGCAGCTGGATGAAGACACATGAAAATACTTTGAAGATCACGATCTGTTTGGTTGGCCTTCTCTGCAGTGAAGGGAACTGATAGAATTCTGTAATTCGTAGTCTAGAGGTTGAAGAGGGTGTTTGCTGATGAGGCTAAGTGGCACAACAGGGAAGAGGCAAGAGTTAAGAAGAGTAGTGGAAACATCTACCACCTCTGTAAGAGTAAACACACCAGTGACGTGGGTAACGAGAGTGAGGTGCCCACAGCCACGGAAGCAAACACAGAAATAATAAATTACACGCTACGAGATTAAACATAATGGTCTCTTTAAGGGCCGAGTGCGGCGGTGCCAAGCTCCAGCACAGGGCTGCCGACTTCACTCCTCTCAGCCAGCTCCACAATGAATGAACGCTCGAGGAAAAGGCTCAACCAACCATAAGCTCAAAGAACTTCTGCTGCATCCCTCAGAGGTGCAGTATGAGGACACTGATCCCTGCTCCGTGCTTGGCTGCTGAGAGGTATTGTTTTGTTCTGCTTTGTCTTGTTTTTTAATATTGCTTCCTGTGTGTAGAGTTTATGTGCAAACAGAACTGGGAAAATTGCCTCTGCTCTTCACTAAAAGAGGGTGGGACCCCTTTTTTCTATTATTGGACAAACTGTTTCTTAAAATGAGAAACAGCTTCTCTCCTATGTTTAGCTAGCTTGGGAGTAGGAAGGGAGGAACAAAGGAAGGAAAGGTGGGGACAATGTCTGTGAACAACCAGTAGCTTAATTTTGGTTGGATCACTTTTGGTTATCCATCACATAATATTTCTGATACAGACTCCCATCTTTCAGATTTCTTAAAAATGAATGACTGCTATTCCAAAGTAAGCTTAAGCATTTACATACCCTTGTAGGGCTGCATTAGGCCCAACAGTAATGATCTGCCTGTGAGATAAAAGAATCGATCTGGAAACCCTGTAAAAAGTGAGCTTTATTCTGAGATACACGGTTTGCCTACAAGTGGGACTGGTAAAAGAGAGGGAAATTTTAGCTCTGTTGTGCCTTCTGACAGAAGGGTTTCAGTCAGCAAGAGTCAGTGGAAAGTTTAACTTTGGTTCTTTTCAGCTCCCATCTCCTTTTCTATTTCTCACTGTCACTGCCCCTGAAATAAAGCATTCATTGTGCTGTGTTGGCAAGGAAAGCAACTCTTGAGGCACAGTAGGTAACAGGTCTATCTATAACAAGCAACTTATCACAAAGGCTACTTAATAGAAGTTGACAGAGGTCACTGAATAAGATATTCAGCTTTGAAAAATGTATTTTGCTGGTCTGCTCAAACCTGGAAGAAGGCAGTATGAACAGCAAAGGCAGTACCTGGTACATACAAAGCTGAACTGGCACGTTCTTAGACATGTCCCTGTGGGCAGTGACATGGGGAGTGGACTATGAAACGGCACCGCTTGGCCATAACAGCCCCCATCCATGTGCAGAGCTGAAACAACTCATTGGCAGCAACAAGCTGTGTGCAGACTCTTGCTTTTTATCTCAAGATGATTTCTACAACTACGCAGAGAAGGCAGGAAGTGCTACCACAGCACGTACGAAAGAGCCTCTGCACTAGCAGGGTGTTGAAGCTGCTGCAGCTTCAGCAGGGGAAAGGCCCTGAGCATCCAAGTCAGCCTGCACCTGGCTCTGGGAACTCTGAGCTCCCTTGGCTCTCAGCTGACAACAAAAAAAGGAGCCCCGCTGCAAATGCTCACCATGGTAATGCTTCAGTTCACTCCTCAGGCAAAGTCCATAGTTCTACTTTTCAGGCACTCTCTCGCTTTCTAACACCAAAACCCACAAGTTTTTGGTTTAGTGAAGATACTTCTCTGGTCAAGCACTGCTCACCCAAACAATTACAAGTCCTGCTGGATGGAAATTAAGGCAGTTTTTCACACACAGATTTGGAAGACTTGCTTCACAGCTAATGAGAGAGCTATGAGCCAACAGCCTCAGCAGAGCCCTAAGGACAGGTCTTCATCCACCCTATGTATCCCTACTCTCTAGTCCTGTGGATCTCCGGAACAGAGGCTGTCAGTCATGCTAAAGTACACCAAACTGCCTGGAGGTTGTGACGTGGAAAACCTTCTTTCTGCAGGGCACAGAGGTGAGTGCCTTATTTCAGTGTTCCACCAAGCTGCCCCAGCCCCTCTGTCTTCCTGAGAGGCCTGATTTTCAGAGTTTGCTCTGGCTGGGACTTTTTTCAGTAGTGCGACAAGTTACACAGAAAGTTAAGGAGGAAAAATGAGAATGTTCCCCTTCTTACTGGACCACACTTGGGCAAGCCAAAGTAGGCACTATGGCTGTCATGCTCTGGAATATTCACTGCCAGTTTTTGCAGACACAGTACTCCACCAAGCAGGGCAGGCTGGCAGCAAACAGACCAGCCAGGGCTCAGGCACTTCACACTCCTGCCCAAGATGCTGATGTGGTCCATCAGTTCACCTAAGACTAGGATTCAAATGTGACAGAAACATATGAGAGACTGAAAGTGCTCTGATCTGAAAACCTTTTTTGTTTCACCATAGCTGCTCCATTTTAAGTAAATAGGAGATACTCATGTATTTTTTGTAGGTGGTTGGCAGAGTAGTTTGCAAAACTGAGGCAAAGCAGTGAACCTGCAGCTTGGGAGGGAATCCAAATGCACGTCTATGAAAGAAGGAATTAGGAGGCTAGAAAAAGTGGGGGAGGGAACATAAAAAAGGAAAAATGTGAAAATGAAGGCTAGAACAAAGACCCTACCTGATGCTCTGGCCCGTGTGAATAAAATACTTCACTATTCTGCACTAAGTGCATCAACTTATCGCCATGCCTGATGTTTCACAATGGAAAAGTGAGTTGAAAAGAAAGATTTCAGGCTCTGTATCTATCGAGAGCAACAAAATGATAATTTTATATTGGCAAGAAGGAAAAAATGCCAGGCTTTCTTTGTCTGCTCAGATGATATTCTTTTGTCTGTTGACTGAGTTTTGGCTTTTTGGCTTGTCCAGTTTTATTTTATTTTAGTTCGAGGGCTTGAGGGGCATTGCAAAGGTAATCACAGAAACATAGTATCCTGGATGTTGAATAAGGTGCGTCTGATGGAGCGCAGACTGTGCTTCATCCCCAGCCCCGGGTGGATGGCACGGAGCCCCCCGGGTGCCGGGTGCGCTCGCAGCGGGGTTTGACGGGCGCGGGGCCGCTCCCTTTCCTGACACGGCACCGCCGCGCTCGGCGTGCGCGCAGCAGGACGCGGCCGTCACCGCTCCGCTGGAAAAGGGCACGGGCAGGTAATGCTCCTTGGCCCAGCCCTGCGGAACACCCCGGGAATAATGCACGGCGCTGCTGGGCTGTCAGACCACCCACCCTGCTCTGCTGCCATCACAGACGCCGCACACGGTTTGCGACAGAAACATCTACAGTGAGGCAGAGCACGGATTCACTGGTGACATACTCCTCTTATTCCTCTGCCCCCTGAGTTCCTGCGGTTCTACAGGAGTGCCGAAATACCATTCTCTTTGCTCCTTCTGGGAATACAAACCACATCCCGTGACTTACCTTCAAGATCTATTAATATTTTGGGAAATTCCACCACACCTAACTCACTAAGTTTTCTGTAGATGTTTCACCCTCGTAACCGGTTTCCTCTCCCCCCACCCAAGGAAGGGTGTGATCTCGTTCCATGACTTTAAAAGGCCTTTTCAAATCCGTCTGAGGGCTGTGTGCCTTTTGTGACATCAACAGGGAGAGAAAAAAAAAAATCAACCATGCAAACAATACCCTTAGAGTAAATATGATCTCACTGTGATTAAACCACAGTACATCAAAATCAAAAAGCAGATGTAAAACTTAACCTCTTTCCCTCAGGCAAGCAATTAAAAACTTAATGAAAGGAGATCGGATGTTAAATGCTGAAGAATTGAAGAAGCAGAGCAGAAGGGAAAAAAAAAAAGAAAGAATGGAAAGAAAGAATCCCGAAACGTGTGTTTTGAGTTCTCAGTTTTCCATTTTCTGGCATTTGTGAGCAGTCTTCTCCCAGACAAAGCTTCCTTAAAAAAAAAAACCAAAACCCAAACCCTCCTACCAAAATTAACCCTTCCTTTTGTGGCTCTGGGGAAACAATTACAACTTGATTGTCAAGAAACCATAGCTATGTCGACATAGGACCTCAGTATTGCCACCAACTTACTTTTCTGATGTCTTCAGCTTTGAAAAGTACGATTTTTTTAATTTTTTTTTTTTTAATCTAGAACTTAGGTGAACTAGGACATGCTCTTCTTCCTCCAAGTCTCTCAAAAAAATTTCATTAGAAGGGAAAGCCATCCTACTCTGTCAATTTAGCGTCACCATCTGGGATACTACACAGCAGCTACAACTTGGGATGCCCTGAGAGTCCAGCTTAGTAAAACAAGCTCAGAAACTGCTCTTTCCAGGCTCCTCCCAGCCCTCAGCAGGCTGGTGAGGCAGGTAGCACATTGCCTGTAAGTCAGAATTGCAGGGAAGCCAAGCCTGACTGGCAGCTGATGCTTGCCAGGTCCAGTCAGAGTCATCTCCATTCTACAGGGCAGCGGCCAAAGGTCCACAAGCCTCCCAGAACAGCACAATTTTGGCAAGCTGACATTTTCTGGGTAAGCGTACCCCCAGAGAAGAGGGATGGTGAAGGTGTAGGTGCATTTTAAGCAGCTCTGGTTACTGCACTCAGTCTCAGGCTGAAACACAACTTTAACTGTATTCTTGATCGTGTGAGAGTGGTTTGGGCAGTTCCTGGGCTGCAAACAAAATAAAGCAGTATAAAAAGAGAGAGAGAAAACAAAAGAAGATATCTGCTTGTAAATTACGCCCTTCTATAGCAGTAAAAATTGGTTTATTACCCTAAGCATTTTAACTGGATATAAAGTCCACAGGACAAGGGCATTCATGACCCTACCTGCTGCCAGCTGTATGTTAAACAGAGTGCACACCTCTAGTTGTCTTGTACTTAACCCTTTGGATCAGAAACTTCTTTAGAAAGAGAATAACTGATTTTTTTAATGGTCTGTGTCTTCCTCTCTCTGTCTGCAACTAAGCAGGTCATTCACTGGAAGAACTGAGATTTACTTCTAGGCTCCTTCAGCATTTTCTAAGATTTGTTGTTACCAAATGATTCGTGGTATTGCTATTGCTAAATTTTCAACCTTGCTGTTGATGAGGCCAGCTTAAGAAAGGACTTCTGATGTGCTGACTGCATTCCTGTAGAGTAAATCCATTCCTATTACTCTTCCGGGCAGAAAGATCTACTCTGACTGTGAAGAAAGTGTTTTTAAAACCAACACAAAAATAGAAAGGCGAGAATTGACCTCATCCCTATAGAGAAAAAAAAATACACAATTTTTGTCATGGTATGCACTTGTGTTTCTAGGACTGTGAACTATAGCTTTAGCAGTCCTGTTTCGTGTCAAACACAAGCTATGTCCAAATCTGCTGTGGAAAAATGAGCTCCTTAAAATTAAGACAGTTTCCACTACTGTAATGTCTAGACCAAAAGGCAAAAGAAAACAGGCACTTGCCAAGAGCAGGCTGTGATAATCAGGCAATAATATGCAGAGGCTGCACTCTGAGCTGCTATAAAGTGACCCAGTTTCACTGATGCTGAGAACGCAGCCATTTACAGGCAGAAGTACCTCTACATGCAGCTTTACTTAGCAGCAGCCTGACTCAATAAATATTGCTCAATATCTGCCATAAATATTATTTTCATAGTACAGTCCCAGATGAGTGTCTGATCAAGCCTGCTGAAGGCTTGGCATAAAGCACCTTTCAGGGACCAGAGTACTGCTCTAACAGGTAGATGTCCACTGCTTTCATGGATGCTCAGAGAGCATCTCTTACGTAAAGAAGCCTCTTGAAAAGTGACTTACGCGTTTACGATTCCAAATGTCACTGAAAGTGGGTTCCTACAGAGGCGTGTGGACTTTAATGGCCTAAGAAGTTCAGCTACTTGTCTCCATCAAGTGCGGCCAGAAATGGGAGCAGTACAAGATAAGGGTCCTCCACAAGTGTTGCAGCCTAGGCAGAGACTGTGCATACTCTTCTTAAGCACTCATGTTGCTTAAAAAATGGAATTAAACTCTGGACCTTGGAGACAGGTGGTTCCTAATTGCTGTTGGTATGAATGGGATTTAAGTACTTAAATGTTGTGATAAGTTAGTCTAAATAAAATAAGCAAGACAAGAACTACTTCACATTGGCCCTTAAGTGACCTAAGCGCATCTCTTGTATGCAGAAGGCACTCCCATGCCCCTAACACCTTTGATAACAGCAATATGACAAGTAGCAAGCTCTATGCTCCTGGGTTTGCTACTTTTTTGTATGCAGTAGATGCACCTGGCCTTGCTGCAATTCCTCTGGTACTTATAATGGAGCACAGGCAATACACTAACACAAATTTCTCCTCAGGCACCACACAGAGGAGTTCAGTGTTCAGTGATCACGTATCAGTGCAAGTCTTCTAACCCCACTTGTTGCTGGGCTTGAGAAGGTAAGATTCCAAAGGTGAGTTTCTCAGCAGTCTTAGGAAGTGTGCTCCAACACTTTAACAAATTCACGAAATGCTTCATGAGATTTCTCCGAAGTCTAGCCTATATTCTGCAGAATAGGAGAGTTCTGCAGCCTTTCTAAGACAATAACCACTGAAATGTGCTTTCATTTTTCCTTTGCAGAAGATGTTCCCATAAAGTCTTACTATTAGACAGTTTTCCTGCTCTCTGATCTGATAGGTCCCCCTCGATGAGGTCTTTTGATAATGTGGCACTGTTTGGAATCAGTAGAGTTGAGTCAAGATACCTCAAGGCCAAGTAATAGTTTAACATGCAACCTGCAACCTCTAGCTGGACCTTAAAAGCCAGAGTAAAACCCCCCAGACAAGTATCTAATGCCTCTTGTACTATCTAGAGTCAAACTGATTTGGAACTATCAAAAAAAAAAGAGGAAGACTGTTCATCTGGTAGTTCTGCTTCCCCATCAAATACTAGGAACTACTGGACAGAGACAGATTAGGCTATCAGTTTCTGATTAAATAGATTCACAGCTACATTACTCAGGAGCAGTTGTTAGCATAAAAACATAGAAGTTTTAGAAATCAGGCAAAACCCCTGCATGCTATTGGCTGTAATGCTTTGTGATGGCTCCTCTTCTTCCTCTGAAACAAGCCCTGTAACATCCCTAAGCCTCAGCAGCTCCATCTGTAAAACAGAATTAAAAGCACTCTGCTATCCTACCAAGACTTTGGTAGGGCAAGTGGACACAGTTGTGGGAGTTTCTCAACTACCCTGGGGTATTGAGGCACTCCCCTCTCTTAAGTATATAAATATAAATCTGCAGGGAGGGTGTGGGAGGGGAAGGAGGGCACACAGAGGCTACAGCAGGAATCTGAAAATGACAGTGGCCCTCCAAGCCTTGTGAAGGGGACAGTCCTTCTGGCTACATCTCACTAGTGCTGCTGCTGACTTAGGCCTGACCCTGCTAGACCTCAGCCACCTCACCCCATACATGCACAGATGAGAGAAAAATCATGGAACTTCCACTCTAAACTCATGACGGCAAGAGAGACGGCACAAATTTGGACAGGTTTTCCCCTTGTTGGTTTGTTCCTCTCCTACTACATTTTACAAGATTTTACAGTTCCTTTTTACTTCTGAGTTTGATTGCTACCGTGGGATTGCTGAGATACTGAAAGAAAAAGTGAAACGAAAAGGAGTGAGGAATAAATGGAACAGAGAGGATTTGGTTAAAAAAGTACAGACAGTTCTTTTCCTTTTACATGGTCCAACACTCAAAGTCTTTCATTGCCAGGGTTACAAGCAGCTTTTCACAAGCACTTCTGGTTGGGAATATTGTATTTCTTCCCAGGGACACTATTTTGTTTGTGTTGGCGTGCAGACATTGTAATCAAGTCTATATATTACAGGACTGTGCCTTAGCACAAATGGCAGGCATTTCGAACCCTATTTAGGTTTCTTCCTTGCCCAACAAATTATCTAAAAATAGATAATCAAGACCTCATACTTTACATCTACGTCATTCCTTTTGGCTTAAATGAGGTAAGGAATGTAGGGTTTTTTTCCTCTCCTCTTTCACTAACTGTTTGGAAGTTTTAGTAAACAGATGAGTCCCCTTTTCTTCCTTCCTTCCCCCTGTTATTTTGCCTTGCATGTGAACAGCCACCAAGCTACAAAAGCCTTGTTATGATAATGTCTCCTCCCTTTTTCTTCTGTTGCACTTTTATTGCCTGAGATAAGAGCGTTGGACTTGGTGGCCAGACATACCCTCTCCCATCCACGTCCTTCGCTGATCACGATAACCCACTGGTATTTCTGTTCCTACACAGTATATTGAAGCTGTAACTGCTCCATCCTTGGAATCATAGCCTGGGTTTGGTCTCAGAAAAGGCTGACCCTACCTCCTGGATTACCTCCTGGAATGGAGTCCTGTGAGAACTTGATGGGATGCAGTTTTGTTGTACATAGGGATTTAGCACAAAAGCAAGCTGTTGTCACCAAAGAACTGAGGTGTTGCCCTCACACAACTGCACCCCTACAGGAATCAGCTCCTGAAAGCAGCTTTTAGACAAGCAGGGCTAAGAAATGCTCCAAACCAGCACAAGTATTTGTTATGCTTAACCTTTCCCATCTTTCCATATCTCAGTTAAAATAACTTCCGTGTTCTCAGGCATTTAACTAGTACATGAATGGTACAACAGGACCTGGCCTGGGGTCAACTTTGTCTTTGCTTTAAATAGCCACATAATCACTGAATTTCACACAGTGTGCAAAAGATAGATAGTGGTATAGAGACATATGTAAGGTAAAATTCTGAGCCTGCTTAAATCCACAGGGATTTTACCTTTCAGAGGATTCAGACTTGAGTATTAAGATGGAAGAATGCTTAAAGAGTGCAATGGACAATAAAAGAAGCTTAGATGAAGGAAGAGAGGGAGGGAACAAGTTTTGAAAATGTCTGAGTAAAAAATCTGTAGATTGAGTAACAGAAAGGATTTCTAGACCAGAAATGACCCTGGGTTTAGTCACACTGAAAGCAAAGTCATGAGTGATGGAGAGATGTATTCAGGGTCTCACCCATGAAGCAGCTCCTGTTCCATCCTACTGTTAATACTCTGAATTAAACTATAATAAGCATTTCAAGTATTTCTTTAAATGAGGCCTTTTGAACTAGCTAATGAAGGTAAGGAATGACAGGCCCCAGTATAACACCAGGAATAGTTAAAACAGAGCCGAATCTGCACCTGGATGCTAAGCCTCCTCTGAAGTGATGGTTTGTCCCCAGGCAGGCCATGAGCACTCTCTGTTCCTTTATTTCATGCATACAATTAAAAAAAAATAAAACCTTTGTTTTCCTATAGGAAGATAAAAGAAAGAGAGAAAATACAGAAAGAACAGAGACTGAATGTGCAGGTATTTTCTTTGTATAAACTCTAGGGATAAGAAATAGATCTAAGAATGTTTGTCCCAGTTAAACAGTGTAAGTAACTACTTCACATTTCCCAGGGAAAGTAAACACTGTAATCCAACAAGAACGTTTTTGAGGCCAATTCCCTCAATCTTCTCTTTATATTTATTTTTTTTAATGGCTTGTTCTTTCTCTGTCTAGCCTTCTCTGTCTAGAATTACGTAATCACAAACCAAAACCAAAATGCTCATTCCCACAAGACAGGGCAAGGGAAACATTACAGAGCAGGGAAGACTTCCCCCTTTTGAGCCACCTTATCAGTCCCTATTCTTGCAGTGCCACTGGGCTACATGCAAGAAATCAGGAAGCTATGTAACTATGCAGTACCATTATTTTGCTACTAGGATACAAGTGTTGCTTGGCCGTGGGCGGTCTGAAAGCAGTTTGTGAGCTTTGGACTAACAGTGACACTGCTCTTCTACCCTCGAGTGCCTGATGTTTTCTGCTCAGAGTAACAGCTTCTCTAGGCAGGTATAAAGTCTACCTGGACTGATTAGAGGTGGAGTAGATAGAAGAGAAGAGATGAATTTTATCTCAGACTTCAGATCAGTCAGTTGTTTGAGACACGATTTAAAAAAAAAAAAAAAAAAAGCCACCAGATCCACATCAAAATTGTCAAAGCCATGGACTACCTCTGTTGACCCACATCTAACACAATTTTTTTCCTTATCTTTCCATGAGATGGAAAAACTGGCAGTAGCTTTGGAAACATAACTCTGACCTTTCCCAAAGTTTGGCTTGGGACACCCTGAAAACTTGGTCTGAGCTCAGAGATGTACAGAAGAGCATAAAAATCTGTGCACATTTACCTGGATATCACTCGTACTTCTCACACATACTGCTGCACCATCAGCACTCTTTCACACTGCGCTGCCTAAGTTCAGTACGGAGATGGACCTCACTTCCAAAGCAACTTAGTCTCCAAGTAAGTATATAGCGTGTGACATTTCCAAAATCACCTTTTTATTGACGCTGAAGTTATTTTTGGCAGGGGAAGGAAAGTTTTTCCTTCCCTCCCCCTTTTTTTCCAATCACACAAGATTACGGTATGTCTGTACAGTAATCTAATGCCCCGTGGGCAATCCTGTACCTTGCCCAGACGTTTTTCAGTAATATTAGGATAAAAGGCTCCACATTTGTGTCTTTTGAAAAAAAAAACCCAACCAACCACCACCCCCTCTGGTAAAAGGTTGCCAAAACAGATTATTTAATAAGAGGGGATGATAGGATCTAGTAAGGGGGATAGGCTACCCAAATTTAAAAAATGTTAGGGTTTTTTTTTCCTCTCGCTTGTGAGCCATCAAACAGGACGAACCGTGATAAGGAAAACATCCACAAAGGGCAGGAAAGAGGATGAATGAGCTCCCGGGGAATATCGGGGGTACCTGTCCCAAAAGGTGCCTGGCCATCACGCACCGCCTCGCCACCTCTCCCGCGATCCCGGGCTCACCCCGTTATCCAGGGCCGGCATCAGCGGGAAAAGCGAGGGGAGCCCCTTCTGCCCCCACCGCCAACACCGACACAGCACCCGGGGGGGTCCCCGCAGCCCGTCCCCTTCGCTGCCCCCTCGTTTCCCGTTCCCCGCGGACACCTTCCTTGGGGCTCTGCGCCTGGTGACACCGCAGGGGAGGGGAGAAGGCAGACCTGGCCGCCTCGCGGGCACACGGCTCGCCTTGAGGAGGTGCGGAGGCGAGCCCCGAGCCCGCTGTCCGGGCCGTGCTGCCGGCCCGGCCCCGCGCCCCCGCAGCGCTCACCTTGTACTTCATGGCTGCGGCTCCGGCACCCCGCGCGCGCTACTCCGTGCCCCGCCGCATCCCCGCGCGCTCTGCGCGCCGCGCCGCGGGCCGCCACGCCAGCCTTAGGCGCTATTTGCATAGCGCCGCCCCATTGGCCAGGCTCGGGCACGCCCCTGCCCCCACCCCGCGCCCCGCCCGCCGCCGGGCCCGCACCGCGGTGACGCCGCCGGGGGTGGCGCGGGGTGGAGACGGGGGGGGACACGGGTTCGGGGCCCGGGCGCGGCGCCTTCAGCCGCTTCCCTCCGCCGATGTCCGACGAGAGGGAGCCCCGCAAAGAGCGAGGGCTGGCGGCACTGCTCCCCGGGACCCCCGCCCGTGCCTGTTCAAAGCTGCTCGCTTCGACTTTTCTCCGGCGGAAAAGGACCTGGGGGCACAGGTCGACAGCGGCTGAACAGGAGCCAGCGTGTGCCCAGGTGACCAGGAAGGCCAATGGCATCCTGGCCTGGATCAGCAACAGTGTGGCCAGCAGGACCAGGGCAGTTATTCCTGGTATTGGGCGCTGGTGAGGCCACACCTCAAGTCCTGTGTCCACTTCTAGGCCCCTCACTGAAAGACAGACCTTAAGGTGCTGGAGCAGGTCCAGAGAAAGGCAGTGGAGCTGGTGACAGGTCTGGAGCACAAGTCCTGTGAGGGGAGACTGAGGGAGCTGGGGCTGTTCAGCCTGGAGAAAAGGAGGCTCAGGGGGAACCTTATCACTCTCTACAACCGCCTGACATGAGGTTGTACCCAGGTAGGGGTCGGTCTCTTCTCCCAGGGAGCGGCAACAGGACAAGAGGACGTGGCCTCGAGCTGCTCCAGGGGGTGTTCAGGTTGGACATAAGGAAGAATTTCTTGATGCAAAGGGTGGGTAACCCATTGGAATGGGCTGCCCAGGGAGGTGGTGGAGTCACCAACACTGTGAGTGTTCAAGAAACAGCTGGACTTGGCACTCAGTGCCATGGTGTAGTTGACAAGGTGGTGTTTGGTCAAGAGTTGGACTCGATGATCTCAGAGATCTTTTCCAACCTAATTGATTCTGTGATTCTCTAAACCTTTTCCATCCATCCCTCCCATAGGCATTTTTCTCACATGCAGCTCTTGGAGGGGCTGAACACCGCTTTGTTCCTGTCTTTGAAATTATTTTTGTTCTCCTCTGTCCTCAGAAGATGATCTTTTTTAACTACTGCTGCTCAAATCAAGATGCCAAGTGTTCGCTTTGCCTGGCTGCTATTTTAACACTGATTAGACACTAGAGGCCAAGAATGCTTTAATGGCCTGGAGATGTCCATTATAGAGAGTGACCATGGTAAATAAGGATTATTTGGAAGAGAGTAATAATTAACTCTGGTATCTTGGGAACAAGAAAGAGTGGGGAAAATAGATGTGTGGTGATCCTCCATGCTTTTCAAGTCAGATCTCTTAATCAGGCATGATTAATATGGTGCACATAATAGGAATTTTTGTGTATGGGATACACTTCAGCTTGTTTAGAGGAACAGGAAATAAATTCTCCAACCTTTGCCCAAGCTGGATCTTACCCAACATTTTTAGGTCACAGATGGACTCAAGGCTATTTCTAGTGGCCTAAGGAAAAATAGCAAAGAATAATCTTGTACTACCAGATTACAAACATAACTACATTCCATAGCACAGTGTTATCCTTAAATTCTCATGTGACTAATCCTCTAGAGAGGGATCCTATTGCTAAAATGACTTCTTGACTGATAAAGAATGTCATACTTTTATCTGCAATCTCCTCCGTTCTCTAATTCCAGCATAAAATATGTGACTGTACTGTACAGATTTACTAAATGAATGCAAAAATGCTTTTTTTTTCTATGCTGTCTTCTTGACTGCACATGCCCTAATAGCTCATGGGTGTGTGTCCCTGTCAGTACAAAATAAGTCTTGGAAATTAGTGAGAAGAGCGAGCTCCTGCTTTCTGCAGTGCAGAACGAGCCAGCTGGGCTGTAGCTGCTGCTCCAACCCCTTGTAGGGGTTTTTCTCTGGGCCTTTCTTTCTGTTTTTGTTGTTGCTGTTGATTCTTCTGATTTCCCGAGAAGAAACGTGAAATAGATGGTATTTTGCATGCACTGGTTTTAGGGCAGCATTGTTTTAAGTGCAGCATCAAAACAAATTTGGGTAGTTTCAAGAAAATAAAATTCACTTGTATGCTGTGTCCTTAGCCACTTTAATTAAGAAAGGAATTCTTCCAGTGATTATGTATAACCAGCTTACTATTAGGAGAATGCAAATCTCTTTGGAGCATTTCTTAATTGAAGAGTTAAGAATAAAAGAAACACTGGTTTCCTTTTTGCACGTTTTTGCCATTCATACTCCAAGTAGAAAATTTCTTTTAAGTACAGAGGATGCAATGGCTAAGGTGTTTGCATTGTATTGGACTAGCATCCAAATCCCCTTCCTTGAATAAGCTGTGTATAATCTCTTCCCGTGGCACCATTGCCATGAAGATAAATGCATTAAGGATTGTAAAACCACATCAGTAAGAACCAAACAAGTATTGGAGACAAAAATAAGAAAAGTAATATCACATTTCTGACTTCACCTATATTTAAACTCAGAGTGCATCTGGTTTCCAGTCATCCCACCAATAGTGGTACTTTTCATGTGACTGGTGTTTTTTCAGAATGCTTTACAATCGCATTATGAAACCTAAGCACATTTGAGAAGCTGTGCCTTCTGCTTTTCTTTTAGCTTGCATTGCTTTTAATGTGTGTAAAAAATCCCTGACTGATTTTAATGTGAGGTAACAGATGTGTTAATATGAAACCCTAGTTGGAGTGTTCCTGTGTGCGTATTGTTTTGCCTTTATCGCTCTCCATAACTCATATTAAATACTTTTACTTAGATGCCACTGGAATGACTTGGGGCACAAACCCACAAAGTCTGTCAGTGTTGATAGCTGTACTTTACAACTCTGAAGGAGCAGATACAAGAGCTGGTATTTTACAGAGAGGAAAAGAGATTGCCATCACACAGCACCTGTGCAGTGAAATCCCACTGCTCAGTTTATTCACTCAGCCTCCCTCCCCCTCTCTCACCTACTCCATTTACCTTGAAGGGGTTTTTAATTTCCCCCAGGGTGAAACACTCCCACTCAGTGGGACACTTCTAGCAGAGCTGGCAGCATGGCGGAGCTTCATGGTCTATCACGGATATCAGGAATTAGATATACCTTGAAAGAGAGATTTGTAAACGGGATCCACTAACGTCCTCGTGTTGCTGTAAGAAGTCGGGATTGTGGCAGGCACGCTTGTGGTTAGTGCAAGCACTGTGCTGTTCTTGGTGACCTTGGCAGCAGCCGTGCCTTTGCTTTGTAATATTGTATTTCAGGCACAGCCTAGGGAAGTTTTGAGTCGGTTGCCTTGGATAATCAGCTCAGTTATACAATGCAACTTGCTGATGAGGAAGCCGGGACCAGGCATTACTGATGTCTGTGTTTCACAGGCAACTTGAGCTGTATTGCCAGGATTTATAACTACAAGGTCCTATTGAAGTTCTCAGGAGGGTAATTCATGTAATGTGTCTTTTTTGCTTCGCAGCACAGCAATGGCTTGATTCACTGCCTCATATTTATTCCACTGCAATTCTAGCAGAGTAGCAAATGGTTCTGTGACTTCGTCTTGTGCCCCTGTCAATGGCTTTTGTTTGTTTCTTTGCTTTTGCTGAAGGCAATTAATATTACTCTCTGCTCATTTGGGCAACCTACTGTTTGTCTCCTGCTCTCATACCCCATCCTGCTGAGCTTATTGCTTGCTTTATTTCTAATCATGTCTCTGCTCTGTGTCTTCCTGTTGCCCTCCTGATTGGCAGCTGGGGTGCTGAGGTGTTTGGGAGGTGGCAGCGGGTGAAGTGATAGGGCAGCCACAGGGACTGGTTGTCAGCTGGGCTCTGCGGCTGGCCTGCGGCAACCCTCGGGATACAAGATGAAACAGAGCTGCCAGCGGGCTGGGAAGGGAATACCCGCTGAAGCACATCTGCCAGCTATCACCTTGCGACAATTGATAGGGGAGCACGAGACAGATATCCTGCTCTGAAAGGTTACTCAAACAAAAATCCCCTTGTTCCCGTTTCCCCATTGACACAATCTGAGAAAAGAGGGACACAGCAGAGTGTCTCCCTCACAGTTGAGAGAGTCTTTTCAGGAAGGGTCTGTGAGCTCTGTAATTGGGAAACATTGAGCTGTCTCTTTTTTTTTTTTTTCCCCTCTTCACAAAGGTCTAACTATCTCTTGGATAATGTTGTACAGCATCTGCATTGCTTCTTGCTGTGATACTTGGCCAGGGGATTTGGATTAAAATTAATTTAGTTATAGTGGCATTGCACTTTCTGAGCAAAGGAGTCATAATTAGCCTCATGTCCTGTCACCTCTATAATGTTACCCAGGCTGGTTCAGCGGATATGCAGTGGATGGAATTTCTTCGGTGTGGAATGGTTTTGTACACACACTCAGAGTGGTGGAATTTGCTTGCTTGGACAAATCTGTTAAAAAAGATGAAACGCTGCTGTTTCCTGAGAAGAACGTTAACAAAAGTTCACCGCTGACTTTTGGGCAGGATTCTGTGTCTGTCTGCACAGAAAGGCTCCCTCTCCCACCTCACTAGGAGATAGTAAGAAAAAGATTTCATTCTCACTCAAAGAAGGGAATATTTTACATTTCAGCAAACCAAAACAAAGTCTGCTCTCTTTTTCTTTGACCAGTGATGGAAATCTTTTATGTAAGCGTTCTATTCCATTTAACAGTATGAGAAATCTGTCCTGGCAGACAGAGGAATGGGTAGCAGTCATTGTAGTGGTGAGATTTAAATGCAAGGGTCAAATTGTGAGAACAAAAATTGTGACTTAGAATTATCTTCTTAAATTTGCCTGTCCTTTGCCATTTTACCTAAGGTGCCTTTTAAACACTAGGCTAGTTCCTAAAGCTTGCCTTGCTTTAGAATTCTACATTTACTTTAATATATACAAACTAATCTTACAGGCATCCCACCTCCTTTCACAATAAGGCACAAAAGCTGTTCACATTCTTGAGAAGAGCGTTTTATACAGTGTTTCATCAGGAATTGCTCATTTAACTTTGTAAGTCAACCATCAAGGCCCTGTTTAGTGACCCTCCTTCAGATAAGGGGAATAAATGCAGCTGCTTCTGTCCTCTCTGTTTTGCTTCAAATGCCAGCCAGAAAGAAACATACTGGTGTCCTCCCACCCAAAAGGTTTTGAAAGTGAATCCAGCCTTTGTTAGCTTGAGAAATCATGGAAGGCGGTTGGAATTTAGATATTCTGGCACTGGCTGTCACTAAGCCACCAGCCTGACCCAGTGAATAAAACCTGAAAAGTTTCTTCAGTTAAACAAAAAAAAAAAAAAAAGGGAGGGGGGGGAAATAAATACCACTACAATTTTCATATGTCATGAGAAGCAGGCAGTCACCTTCTCAGGGGAGAATGGACATGGGAAAGGGAAACAGTGGAATGACTGTTAAAACATCTTACTCTGGAGAAAAAGAAAGAGAATGTAGAATTGAAAGGATGTAAATTTATCTCTGTTCCAGCATTGGAAATCAGTGCCACAGAAATTATTCTCATCAGTGTCAAGCTGAACATGATTCAGCAGTGCCCTGGCAGCCAGGAGGGCCAAGCGTGTCCTGGGGGCATCAGGCACAGCATGGCCAGCTGGGCAAGGGAGGGGATTGTCCCCTCTGCTCTGCTCTGCACTGGGACAGCCTCACCTCGAGTGCTGGGGGCAGTTTTGGGTGCCACAATATAAAAAAGACATACAGCTCTTAGAGGGCATCCAAAGGAGGGCCATGAGGATGATGAAGGGCCTAGAGAGGAAGCCATATGAGGAGAAGCTGAGGTCACTTGGTCTGTTCAGCCTGGAGAAGAGGAGACTGAGGGGAGACCTCATTGCAGTCTGCAGCTTCCTCATGAGGGGAAGAGAGGGGGCAGACGCTGAGCTCTTCTCTCTGGTGATCACTGGCAGGACACAAGGGAATGGTGTGAAACTGTGTCAGGGGAGGTTTAGGTTGGATATTAGAAAAAGGTTCTTCATCCAGAGAACGGTTGGGCACTGGAACAGGCTCCCCAGGGAAGTGGTCACAGCACCAAGCCTGACAGAGTCCAAGAAGCATTTGAGCAGTGCTCCCGGGCATGCTGTGACTCTTGGCGATGGTGCTGTGCAGGGCTGGGAGTTGGACTCAATGATCCAAATCAGCATACTCTGTGGTTCTGTGAAAAGCTTTTCCAGGTCCGTGCAGCAGCTCACCATGGAGATGGCTGGTGTAGAGCACTTGAGTCAGGGGGATTTTATGTTCTCAGCAATGTTGGGAGGAATTTGTGGAAGACAACACAAATTGTAGCTGAGCTGCCATGCACCCTTTGCAGAGCTGAGGCAAAGTAGGAGCTCTGGGAACCTTGGTACGCACGCTGGTGCAGATAACATTGGTGAGAGGAGAGATGGCAGAAGCCCATGGCTTCAAGGTGGGTGCAGGGCTGTGGCAGACTGGGTCTCCAGTGCGTGCTTGCCTAGGAACCAGTGTTATTGGGAGGGGAAGAAGAATGTGAGGTATGCAGGGAAGACTGGAGAGGGAAAAGAATGTCAGCATGGAGCACACACTAGCCTATTCCTTCCAGAGATACTGTCAAAGGCTTATTCATTTCCCAAACAAACAAACCAGTCTAACAGCCATGCTCGCAGGCTACACTCCCTTATTTTTCTCTCCAGCACTGAATATTTTTAATACATGGGTTAAAAAAAAACAGCTTGCTTCCAGACGTGTGGCATGCATGCCATTCAACCTACTGATGCCAAAAGGGTTTTTCTTGTTTTTCCTAAGAAAAACTGAGAAATAGCACAACTACGGAGACTGCAAAGGACTTCTGTTCTCTCTGGTTCACAATTGTGCAGATGAAATATGATAAATGTAATATAGGGAGGTTGCTCAAGAGGAAAATATATGTTTAGATATCACAGCTTGTTTAAGATGAAAGGAATCCAGCATTGGAACCGGAATTGCCTCAGACAAGAAACTTGGGCACAAAGCTTAGGCATGTTAAGCTTTACATGCAGTTGTAAGAAGTCATAGTGCTGGCATCCAAAAGCTCAGATCTTTACCTGAACTTTCTACTTGAACTTTCCCCACTTTGGGCAAAACTCCGGAGCTGGGATTTTATTCACATGGAACATGTTACATTATTCCACTAGATATTAAAACTGTTTAAAATGGGAATGAATTGAGTAAAGTTTTTCTTTTCTTTTGGTTTGGTTTGGCTTGGCATTGGGTTGTGAGTGTTTTTGGTTTGTTTTTTTGGGGGTTGGGTTGTAGGTGTTTTTGTTGGGTTTTTTTTTTTTGGAGGTCATCTAGCATATCACAGCACTATGAGCCCTGTTTGGAAACACCCCAGGCTCTTTTGAATACATGCATCCAGCATACTAGGTTTGTGAGAACAAAGTCCTGACTCAAACAGCACATAACCCACCTGCAAAGGAATTTCTAAATGAAACCGGGAGTGTGAGTGTGGACAATTAAGTAGGAAACAGTGGTCAGGGATAAAAAGGTTCACTTTCCTGTGACACCCTAGAAAGGCAAGGTTTTGTAGACTAGGATCAGCAAGTTTTTTCTCAGGAGATACAACCTCTCTCACCTCCTCACGTACACACAGAGTAATATGCGGCAACTCTCATCCCCAGAAGCTTTCTCTTGAATATGGTAGCACACAGCTCTGGTCTTTCCAGTCTGTGGTGCCCTGCTCCTGTCTACTTTTCCTGCCTGCCTCTCCTTCCCCTCCTCCTGCCTTCCCAGTCCTGCAGTTGTCAGGGTGGAGAGCTCCAGTTCAAAGCACACATGCTAGCACTTTGCTCTGAACTTGGAAGGAGGTTGTACAGATACATGAAGCTACAAAAATGGTGAATAAAGAGGGATCTGTGTTGAGCTCCTCACGCATATATTAGATAGATTTAAAATACTGCGTAAAAACCCTTGAAATCCCATGAATCTTCTGTAGAGAACATTTGTGTCTTAACCCCAGTTTGGGAGTCAGGACCAAAGCAAACCTTGTCTAATTACTCTCTCCTTCCTCCAATTTGCAAAATGCACACTACTTGAACTTGGCAAAACATCAAAAATGACCCAAAAATACTATCTCTCCTGGCCATAATTTTTCCATCAGTTTTACACATCATTCAAGGAATAGTTCTGTGACTGGACTAGCCATCTGTGTCCATTTTTCTTGCAAAGCTTGTTATATTTGTTTTCTCTGTTTTTAGGAACCTTTTGTTGCATATCTCCCACACTTCTTTTAGCAAAAATTATTTGCTGTTGTTATATCTTATATATTCATGTTTTCTCTCTCACCATCTCTCACCAGCAACTCTTTCAAACCAAAAGCATTTCTCTCTGGTAAGGCCATCAGCTCAGTAGTTGTTCACTAGCCAGCAGCCAGTTTTTTCTAGTAGGAGGAGAAGCAAAAATAAAACTTTAATAAAATGCAAGGGATTAAAAAAAAAAACCAAAGGGGAAAGTTCTGTTTTGCCTTTACTGCCAATCTTCCCATGAAGTCTCAGCTTGGACATGTTTTGAAGCTTGAGGAATTTCAAGGAAATTTCCTTCTTTTGGAGGTGTTTGGAAGGAGGATATAAGATAGAAAAGCAATCATCTTTTCTCTCTTTTGCTTCAGACAGATCTGTGGAGATCAGTTGATATCCATAACAGCAGAGAACAGCATATGAAATGTCTCACACTGTCTGACTTATTTTTCTCTTCTTTGGGTGTTGGTGTTTAAGCTCTCATCTCATACTCAGTGTAAATTTGCATCTCCACAAAACTGCCAAAAATGGTTTTCTTTGCTGCCATCTAAATCTGTTTATGGTCTACTCTCCCAAAATCATTCTTTAAAGGAAAATGACTGACTTTCAAACCCCTCCTTCTCTTCTGTTATTTTTAACAAGCATTTCAGTGTGGTGTCATTTAGAGAAAAGATCATTACATTGCTGTGTGTTGCAGGACTCTCAGGAAACAATGGTAGAAGAAAAGGAACGTGGGAACTCCGTTCCCTCTCTTTTCCACTGCTATCATTTGCAAACTCTGAATGCTTCCAGCAACAGGGTAGCCAAAGGCGGGGTGAAAAGGACAGAGCATGTTCCCATTGGCAAAGCTTCTCTCATCTTCACTGGGACAAGGATTTGGCCCATGCTGTGCAGCATACCAAGCTTTGGACTAAGGACTTCACCAGCTCCTTGCAGTAGGCTGCCTCTGCTGAGGGGGACAGCACTTGCGGATAACTCAGCCCTCATGAGTATCCACCGCAGTTATTCTTCTGCTTGTGTCAGTCTGGATACTTGCATGGGTGATGGAAGCACCAGTCTCGGGATCACATGAACGGAAGGTCCCGCACAACTCTTGGGTGTTTTTTCCTTCAACACCTCTGTTCTTGTCTTTTCCCTTTCCTTCACATTCCAGCTGACTCATGGTGTTTTCTTCTGAAGTCTGATGAGGGCTTGAGTCATAAGAAGTGGCACAAGGATTTGACACCTCACATCCTCAGAGTTCAGCCCTGTCTGGGAGCTGTAAAGATCTGTCTCCACATGTTCTTACAGCTTTTGAGGAGGGGCTTAGCTCTTTTGTTGTGTCATAATTCTGTAGACTATGTCTGGAAGCCATGAGTCAGGGTACTGGAGGGATTCTCCTTTATCTTCAGAGTTCTGAGATAGAGTGTTGGCTCTGGCTCTCTAGACAGTGAGTGTGCACTGTAAAAGGACCTTGGTCGTGCTTTCCCACGTCAGCCCCTGTAGCACCGTAGTGAGCACAGCTGCTGTGGGATGGCTCCATAGTAGCTATTCCAGAAGTTGTTGCCTCCAGTGAAAGACCATGGTATGCCTGAGTGTTTGCCCAAAAAGAAGACCATGGAGGACATATGTATGCAATACCTCTCTTCAGAACATGAGCAGTGGTCTGACGTGACTGTCTGGTGGTGTAAATGTTGGCTCAGAAATGTGGAAGTCAAAGGTGTGCTGGGAGAGCAGGTTTTGTGGATATATGTGTGGATAGGGCCGAAAGGTTTAGACTAAAGCTGGTGGCATAGGCTCCTTGGACTCTTCTTATAATTCCATTTTCCTTATTTCTCAGAGATGGATATTCTGGTGCAGAGATCAAAAGTGGGATAGCATAAGAAATGAAGGTCCCCAATGCGGACTCCTGACCTAAGCACATGGGTGAGGGGGAAGTCTGTCGGACCAAGGTGCTTTTATAGGAGCTGTAAACACTCTGAGGGGTAATGGAGGGAGACCTGTCCTTGAATTTGTAGGAAAAGGGAAGGAGGGCAAAAATAGGAAGATGAATAGAGAAACAGACTATTATTAATCAAAATAATAAGAGTGAAATAGTCAGGGGCATCAGGGATACAAAGCATCCCACACCTTATGTGGATCAGTACATATTACGGCCTTTTCCGTCTTTTGAGAAATCTGTTCCACTTCTTACTTTGGTATTTAAAACATTCTACACTTGATAAATAACAAAAAATATGGTCCTTAAAGACTGAACCACATTCTGGTAGCAGTCAAGATAACTTTATGAAGACAGACAAACTTGTGTTAAATTAAAAAAAAAAAATCACACTAGAAAGTTATGTAAGATTCTATTTTAAAATCATCTGGTACTAATTTACTAAATTTACTGCCTCAGAGCTAATGCCAAACTGCTACATTTGATTTACAGAAATACTTTAGCACATTTTTCCATCAGGCTATTGTAGAATATATTTACTGCCTTTTTATTATAGTTAAAAATGCAGACTTTTTAACGGAAAGGAACATTTTTGAAGAGCCTATTGATAGTTTCTCACAGGATGCCAGGAGACATGCAGATAGTAAACAATGCTGTGTGCTTAGGAACATTCCACTCGATTTTCAACTCCTTCACCATCTTTTTTTTCTTTGTAATTGAACAAAGTGATCCATCTGGTAAATGGATGTTTGAAAATGTCCAGTTTGTGCCAAACCACTTTTCTTAAGCACAGACTACATTTTTTTCAGGCAAATATTTAAACAGCAGCCGCACTGTGATGCATTGCTAGCCATTAAAAAAACACACACAAAACCCAGACAGCGGGCAAGGGGGAGTCAGGGTGGAAGAAAGCTTAACAAATATTCCATTAAAAATCTATCTAAAAATATCGTGCTAAACAACCCTCCTTCTTCCCCTTTCTCTTCCTGACAAGGGTTTCCAGATGGGAAATGACTGCTGGGGAGTAGAACCTACACTCTCTGATCAGCAGAGCAACTGAGCACATGCTTAATTTTACACACATGCTCAAGTCCTTCTTTATTAATTTGTGTGTCTGTGCTTCACAGAACTGGGTCCTCGGTAAGTCTCTTGTCTGCTCGTGCAAAAAAATTCCGTTCCAGAAGAGTTAGTTTTTCAATATTTTTTGAGAAATCATTGTGCTTTTTTTCTCTCCTGCATCCATCTCCCATAGAAATTATCCACAAAGTCTGATCCATGTGCAATGAGTTCTCAAATATATGGATATTGGATAGAGTTCTGGTTCAGGTCCTTCCCTGATTTTTATTAAACTATGTGCACTGATCATCTGAACCCAGAAGTGCCAAAACACCACAAGCAGAGGGAATTTTTCTAGTATTTCCAGCTTGAGCAGAAGCAGTTGGTACAAGACATCTCTTTTTCTGTGGTAAACTCAGACTTATTCAGATCTAATCTAGCAGTTTTCTAGCTAGAAAATAGCTCTTCTCAAAATCCCCATGCAGTTACCCAGAAGTGGCACTGTCTGCTTTCATTTTCATACCTCTGTTTCCTCATCCATCTCTACAAGTGCTCTCTGTTCAGTCCAAGATTCAAATTCAGGGTCTCCTGAAGTCACACAATCAATTAACCAGCTTCAAGGACTTTTAACTTTGGCCGTATTTTGAGTCCATATACTCCCTCCCATTTTAAAGCTCAAATCTCTGAGTAATTGTGCAACTGAAGGGATTGACATTTTTTGCCTTGATGCAGCAAGACACTGGACTCTTAATGCCTGCTCCAAAAAAGGTACCAAGGCTTTTAAAGTGTCTGGTTTCAGTAGCAGTACTTCCAGATGGGCTGGGTTTGCAAAGCTGAAGAGGCTGTTACTCCAGTAAAAGAATGAGAGGGTGTAATCCTGGTCCTATCAAAGCTGACTCAAGTGTGGCTGGGACACCACTGTATCATCAGTTTAGTCTCAAGGTAGAGAAGACTTAATTAATTATCACGCTTTTACAGTGCCAAGACAAAACGGATGTCTATTTTGTATCCAGTCAATGCCTTGCCACTTTGTAACATCCCAAGCTTTCAGGGAGTTTCACTTTTGTGAAAGAGGTTACTAGCTGTTGCGGGGTTTGTGGTTGTTGCTGTGGTGATTGCTATGGTTGTTGTTGAAGGGCAGTCAGAGAAAGGACACTGTGTTTGTTGCCCAACATGAAAGGCTCCTGGCTGAGAAAATGTCCCTGCAGCTACTCAGTACAAACCCACCAATTCTTCCCAAATGCTTCTGTGATACAGATGCAGGAGAGCCTCTAATGAAAAAATGGACTGACATGAAAAGGAAGGGGGGTAAAAAGGTCGCAGCTACAAAAAGAAATGAATTTTAGTTTTTGAGGGCTGGCATTTGTGTTTGCAGGTCAAAGTCAGTGTATATTTGTAAATGTTCTTCTGTGTTCTGCTCTGGAAAGGAGGTAACAGCGCAAGACAAGCAAAGCGCTAAAGTCTAAATTTAATTTGACACACCATGAAAATGAGACAATTGTGAGCTGGCTGGTTGAGGTCCAGAGATGTCACCTCACATTACTATCATTTGTTGAGTGGTTGCCAACATTTGTCCATTTTCACAGCCCTGTTCAATATAGAAGAAGATTTCTGGGGCTCCTCAGCGGTCTGAGGAAGAGTGGACCTTTGTTTTTTGGGAGTTAATCCCCTTAAACCACTTCCTCTTCCCACTGGAGTGAGGTTTTCTTAATGCCTTTTTGTGTGTTTTGTTTTGTTTCAATGACCAGTGCTCTTGGGGCTGTTTCCAGGTCTCCCTGAAAGGTCAGGTCTGCTTCTTTCTTTGCTTGCCATTCACTTGGTGAGTAGCAAGTGCTCCTCCTGACCCTTTCCCTCAGGCTTTGAGGCTGCTGTTTTCTGACTTCAGTTCTCCTCTTTGAGGATGATAGTAGATGTTTCATTAGTCACTCTTTCAAAAAAAATTTTTTAATTTCCTTAAAAACTTGTGATTTTGTGTCACTTTTTGCTATTTATCACCACCCAAATATCTGGGCAAGTAAAAAGTCTGTCTGCATCTTTCAGCCTTTTCTTTGCATGGTGATACAATGAACAACACCTGATGCAGAGAGGAATTTTTCCACCTGCAGCTCTGGACATCTTTCAGCTCAGCTTTAGCGTTTGTTTTCTCTCGCAGGGTTTGTTCTGTATTTCAGAACATGAAAACAAACATACACGTGACATGCTTATACAGTTGTTCTAGATTTCAGATGTATTGTCTGTGAGCAGGTGTCCCCAGATAATCTAAAATGTATCAGGCATGCCAATTTTAAAGATGTATGTGATATGACTGCTTAATTAAACTAGCCATACATCCTAAAGATGGTGTCTGTCTTTGATTGGTTCAAGATCTTGGTGCTGTTGAGAACCCACAAGCTACACTGAAGCTGCTCAGTTTTATGGGTCATTGCTGTCTCTTGACACCAGTCCAGCTGATAAAGCTTGTGTTGAACTAGCTGATAGTTGCATTCATATGTGTAGGGTAATAATTCCGATTTATTACATATAGATGGGGCTTCTGTATTTTCACTGAATCTCCCCCACTATATCATTGCCTGTGTTGCAGTGCTACAAATAGCACCACGCTGGATTTCACTTGCTCTAGGGCCTATGTTGTCCTTGTCCTCAAAAATCAAATTGGTTTGGATGTTTGGTTCACTTAGGCATGTGAATATTGAGGGCTAGCCTTTCAAGAGTAAATGTGGGTCTGCCAGGAATGGGACTGGGTTACCTGCGCATGGAGTCCGTGGACAGGTCTGTCTTGGGGTACCCCAGCTGACACAGAGCTGCAGCTCTAGAAGACAGCAGTATCCAATGGGTCCAATTGCATTATACCCACCCTTGCATGGATAGTTGAGAACTGGGGGCCTGAGCCTTTTGAATCCCAAACCCTGAATGTTTATTGGGATCATGACCAAGATACCTGAACGTCCTGGCTCAGCAAAGCTGAGCTGGAGTTTGAGACCTGCTTCTCCCTCTCCTCAAATCATTTCTTCTGTCAGGAACCAGACATGCAGAGGAGAAAACACATAAAATAATAATCATCACATCTTCAAAATATGTTTGAGCTGTTTCCAGGTAAAATTTTTGTCCAGGAATTCTGGGAGCAGGAAAGATTTGGTAGTTAGAGTAACAGTGGTAGAAAAATCGGGGCCAGTTTCCGGTCCCTAAGGTTCAGCCAAGTGAAAATTCATCCATTGTGAAGTTGTCACAGCCTGCTTGCTTAGGCAACCATGACCTCTGCCACTTTGATCCTGTAAATACAAAGTGGCCTCTTCCCTGGTCCAGCAAGGAACAGAAAATGATTCATTGCAGTCAAGCATCTCAGTGCTCAAAGTAGCCAGTAAGTTTTTCCCAGGACTTTTGAAAAGCCTGTTCATTTGATGGAATGCACACAGAAGGCAAAGATACTGTAGAGGGAAACTACTCTTTTCAGGTTTCTGTTTCTACTAATTTGTGCCATATGTAAAAGACCCTTAAATGCATCACTGATTAATTAACTTATATATCAATATCCTGCTCTGTGGATCAGTAGTCTACCTTGCTAGCTGCCGTGACAAAATGTATCTTTCTGGTTTTTAAGATTGAAATCACACCTCACACTGAGAGTTTCAAGGTCATATATTCAGTGAGGATGTGGTTTTCAGCTTGCAACACTGCAAGAGCAAAATGGACTCAGTAAGTTTGCTGTGTGGTGCCAGCTGTGACCCATGCTTTGCCATTATTCTTCACAAAGAGGTGAAACCCACTGTTTTAGTCCTCTGAACTGCAACTGGCCTGCTGGGAATGCTAGACTCGGTTTAGCTTGCACACTGCGTAGAGTAGGACAATAACTAGGACAGGAGGACAAATGGAAATATGCAGCATGGTGATTCTTGCCCAAATGCTCAGTACAACTGGCCCAGTTGCTTTGGCTTCTGCTTAAATTGAAGGTATCACCACAATAAATCTCGACTTTTTCATCCTCCTAGGTGGGTACCTAACTAGAATTTGCATCCTGGCTTGACTCCATACCTAAAGCTACCCTATACAAGGAATCCTTATATGCCACCTTTTTGGTTGCCAAGCGTCTGCCAAGTCCTTGCCAGTGCTTAAGACTGAGCCCTTTGGGTTTGGAGTCTGCTAACGGCCTCACTGTGATGAGCTTGTGGGAGCTACTTTCTGCAACCAGTTCTTACTCAGTTATGAGAGGCTTAGCATGGAAGAAATGTAGGTGGGGACATCTACCCCTTAAGCCAAATGATGGGGAAAAGCTATTGCAGTGGCTGTCCTGAAGCTTCTTCTAAAAGAGGAAATTTCTAGGAACACAGGGCTACTTCAGCAGGTACTAGCTGTGCTGCTGAAGAAGCTTTATTAATTTACTCAACCCAATCCTGCTGAATGTCATGAAACAGAAAGGAAGACTGTCTTTTCTTTTTGCTGGCAGGCAGTCATCATTCATCGTCAATGGAGTTACATCTTCAGGGAGGGATACAGTCTTTGCTGGGAGCTCAGCAGGCCGTGGGTCTTTATTCAGGAAGACCAAAGGTTTTCTGTCCTCCTTTGTGACAGATTTGCTATTAAATTGAGAAGAAAGAGGGTTTGCCACGTTAATGGCATTCCTCCACTCACTGGCAAACAGCAGAGGCTTTTTGTGCTGGGTGCTGAGGACAGCCCTGGTGTGACCAGGAGATGTGCACAGCTATGCAACTCAAACATCCACCCTCATCCTGCGGGCGTTTGCTACTCTCACTTGCCTTTGGCCGGAGGGCCAGTGCCTACTAATGCTCTCGGATAGATCTATAGAGGCAGCACATTTGACAGAACTGGAACTGCTGAACATGCTCAACACAGAGTTATTTACTGCTAGCACTGGAACCAAGTCTCCATCTTTCTTCTCCTTTAGAGGAAAAAAAGAGCTCTATAATCTAAAATCCCTCAGAATCGTGGTTTGAAACTGCTACCAAAGAAAAGTTTGAAGGAAATATTTGCCCACCAATTAGTAAACTGATCTTTAAGGACAAGCTCTTGAGATTATTATATAATTAGTGGTCACTGACCTAATAATGAAAAAAAAGCAACCATTCTCTAAAACCACCACCTAGCTACAAATCATGACTTCATTTCAAAGAAGAGCTGGTATTAAAAGAACAAGACCAGTTCTGTGTATTACATTCTAATAATCTTCCAGACTATCTCATTTATTCTGGAGTGGTTTCTCTTTTTCTCAAAAGAAAATATGTAGAGCATAATCATCACACATAGATTGGGTTCCTTTTCCCGTAAATATGTTTTGAGTGTGAAACACGGGCTTCGAAACCATTTGCTTTTGGTCTTGATTTCATCTGGGATTTTAATGAGTTGCAGGATGATGTTGCACAATGTCAAAATGGCTTCTGGCCTAAGCAGCTCATCCTTCCCCTGGTATGGCAGGAGACCACGTGTGGTAACTTAAGAGATGGTAGCTGCTGGTGCAACTCATACAGCTCATACAGAAGATGTTACTGCAAAATTTCAGCCCATACTGAAAAAACCCCACATTGAATCATATGGCAGTGTGGGGACTGCAAAAGTAAGGGGCCAGCTCAGGGCATGTTTGCATTAACCCAAAGGAACTAGATACATTCTCCAGCTCTTTTTTTTGTTTGTTTGTTTGTTTGTTTGTTTGTTTTGTTAAACATGGCCTCAGGTCTGCTGAATCATTCATAACATTTGAAGTTTCTGAAATATGCATTAGTTGGATTTTCACAGTGCATTCCTCCAAATCTAGCCATGTCAACAGGCAATATTTATGTCTAATTTAATATTACAGCCCTGTTCTGCAACTGTGAAGCTTCTTCCTGGAGCAGTGAAAGAGCTTCAAGGGGGCTCACAGTCATGGGTGGTCTTGTGGTTATTGAGCCAGGCCCTCACTTTAACAGCAAGGCTTTTGATGTGCTAACATGTGAGCATGTCTCTTCTCTCTAATGTGATTTTCTCAGTTCAAAGAATATCAAACACAGGTGGAAACGGCCCCGACCTTTCTACCAAACCAGCAGCCTTGTTCCGTATTTGCGCTCCCATACGTGGTTCTGATAATCTGAACCCTGCCTGATTCTATGTACGTTTAGCTAAACTTTGTTCAGCTAATAGTGTAATTTCTTTCACGTGGAACAAAGTTTGCCAGGAGAACTGGTTGCTCATCCCTTTAAATAGCACTCTCAGGATCTGCTCCCAGGCCATTCTTTTCCCTGAATATTTTCTGAGCGTTTACATTTCAAATTGTTTCTACCAGCCTGGCATGCAAATATCTCAATGGTGAGGACTGCAGCAGCTCTTACAGAAGTTGTACAGAAGTCCATAGGACAGATTATTGAAACTGTCTCTAGGGGAGGATTTTACTTCATTTGTGAAGTGTCATGACTGATTTCAATACACTGCTTGTTGACTGAGTTGTTTTCAGTCAGCGTAACAAAATATTGCATTCTGTACCTTCTTAAAAGAACAACGGCTTTCAGTAATTTACTTTCTAATCGATAATGGATATTAAAATGTCTGCATGTGTCAAGTTATATCTACATCTAAAGATACTCATTTTAAGTTTAACCAGGTTACAACTAATATGGTAGAACATTTCTCTAGTTTTTAAGTATGTTAAGTGTATCTTAACACATTCAGTAAGTACTGACTGCATGCTTCATTCAAAACACTGGTATTGGGTAATATTCATCTTAAGTTGTCTGTCTTCTTTCATAAGTACAAGTGAAAAGTAAATGTTCTGGCTGAGAAAGCGTAACCAACTCTGACCCCAGCACCTGTGCTGATTAATGTGGTATGGAATTTTGCAACAAACATCTCAAAGAAAAAGGAATGTGAAATCAATTTGACACATTTTTCACTATTTTATGCCATATTACATCAATTATTGAAAGGCTGAGTTGAAGAGTTGGCGATTCCAACTTAAAAGGTTGGTGTCAAGTGCAGAGAGAAGGAGTGTAAAAATTTCAGGCTTGTCCCATGGCTTAGCGCAAGTCACCCTAGAGGCACTGATTTGAATGAGGCAACACACGTCTTCACTAACCGGGGACCTGGCCTTTCAAAATGGCTGTGTGAAATGACCTCTACTTTTCACAGTTTTCGTGACTGACTGTCCATTCATTTGCACTGCATTAAGGTCGAGTATCTTTCTACTAGATTGCAAGAGGTACCAGACCTCTAGTGAATGCTGCTTCCCACCTTTCAATTGCCTCTTCCTAGAGAATCAAGAAAAAACCTTCCCTTCTACCATCATATAGATCTTTGACTTCTGTAGTTGTTGCTACTCCTCTGCACAAGGACACAAATCAGATCAATCAGAAACACAGATAGTTCTGGTTGGAAGCTCTCTCTATTTCTTGAGGGGATGGGCATCTGGGTGGCTACTGATAAAAAATTGTTCGCCTTGCCCCCTCACCCTGTTTCTGAAAGTTGCATCTAAAAATCTTTCAATTATTCTAGTTCAGCTTTTAAAAAAAAAAAAAGTAAGTGGACATTGAGTAATTTAGCCTGGTCCCCTTCTGGGTGACAGAACAAAGGAAGATCTGGAAATGTCAGTATCATGACCATTTTCCCCCTGTAGTTTTTCTTTAAAACTGAGGATGTGTTTGCTGAAAGTCCTTGTTCCCCACCTTCATGGGCTTCTTCAAAATGGGATTTAGAACTGCAATTCTTCTAGCAAAAGATTAGTATTAAGGAACTTGGGAACGTCTTCTTGCCTCTGCAGGTGTTTTTAGAATGGGAAGCCTTCATTTCTCCAGGAATATGAACCACTCACATACAACTGCTGCATAGTTTTGGGAGTATATCTGTATGTGTAGCTCTGCTATACGGATTTATAAATGGCTGCTAGTTTAGGACTGTTCATTCTTCTTTATCTTAAGATATTTTTTCTATGAACTAAATTAACTTTATAGAAATTATTTTCTAGTTTACTATTGAAGGAAACCTTTAAGACACTGAAGAAAAATATTTCCTTTTTTTCCTCCTGTTCCGTGCTATATCTATGAATATTGTATTGCCCACTAATGTTGTCCTCTTATATTGAAAATGCAGGTGGATGAGAGCCTACCTAGGGACTGTAGTGTATCAGATTTTTGGTATATGAAATCAAATGAACATTGTATCCTGAGAATAGTGACAGGATGGCAAATAAATTCCGTGTATTCAAAATAATCTGTATACTGCAGGTAATGATACTGAGGCAGATTGAAAAAAACCTGCATGCTTTTGTAAATGGAATTGTTAAAGTTTTGGTGGCAGAGATTTTAAAACAAACCCAAATGACCTTTATTTCAATGTAATTATTTAATTTCTGGGAAGAGAAACAATGAGCTTGTTGGGGGTATTTATAATTGATTTATCTATGTTTTCTCTCATGTACAAAAGGAGGGTGAAACTTTGGAGTTTCTAGTCTGAGGAAGTACCCTGTTTCCAGTTATGAATAGAGTACAAATATTGTATGAAAGTGTTTTATTCCCTTTGCCTCCTAAGATTATAAAAGTGTTTTCCTGCATTTTTAAATTACAGAGACTAAAACCTCTGTAATAACTGGGGGCTGGGGGGAGGTGTCTTTTCTTTTTTTCTTTTTAACATGTAAAGAAATATAAGCTCTTGATCTACTTCTCCCTCTTCCAAGGAGCACTTGGACTGCTAGCCCCTTTCATTCCTTTAGGCCAATATTTTTATGAGTGTCCATTACTGTAAACACCTTCCACTGGAAGACTAAAAACTTCATGTTTATTACTCATCGTAGTTTTGCTTACAACTGAAGTAGTTTATTAATTCATGTGGACCAAACAAGACTAAGGCTCTGTCTGACTACCCAGCAGAACAGTTCTTGCTCTCTCAGGTTGGGCTGTAAAGGACTTAACGCCTGTTGTGAATAAAACCTTGTCTAAAATCCAGGTTGCCATAAAGGAGGTAGCTAGAAGATTTTGCAGGACACCATAGTACCTGGAACTCAACCATAGAAATGCAGTGAGGTATTTTTAAATACATACGAATCTCCCAAATCTTTGGAAATCTGAGCAGCTTGCTTTGAGCATGTCCATAAATTAAATATCTCCCAGACCTGCAAACCTCATCTGTTGCCAAGTTTAATCCCAAATACCAAAAATGCAGAAAGAAGCTGTCTCATAAAATGTGCAGAGATACTTATAGGTGCAGCTAGATCATCTCCTTTTGCAAAATCCCTGACAAATCCCTAGCATTTTCAATATGGAAAATCAACTTGCAGCTGCATACCTGCGACAAAGGGGATTTCTGCACTGCACAGAGATGGTTTTCTTGGTGGTGTTACTTTATGTACATCAAGGGCTTCACAGGCAATTTGGAATTCCGTCTCACTGGGCTAGGCTCTGAGTGAGCTACCAGCCTTGGCTCCCTGGAAGTCGAGAGCTGGGAGTTTCTTAAATTCCGATAAACGGTCATCCTCACACACGGTGCAGTTTCTAAGAAATATGTACAGGTGCATCCCTTAAGCTTTTATTTCCTTAGGAAACCAGGCACATGCACACCCCACCCCCACACGTGTACACACATACATTTTGAGGTCAATTTAAGAATCAATTGGACAAGTTTAACAAACTGTACTGGTCCCTCGAGTGCTGTTTTGTCCTGTGGCACATTTGCACAGGCTGCACTGGTAACTGGCTTTCAGAACTGAGTACAAGGCAATGTGTGGCTGCTGTAATGCTTCCAACATACAAATCTCTACCTCTGTACACGTTAACCTGGCTTGTGGGTTTGGGAGCGCTTTTGCATAACTTCTGTTCATGCAGCTGAAAATCTCTCCTCTTTTTGCATAATCAAGTCCTGACCATTGACATCAGAACCCAAAGGAAAAGGTCAGCTTTTAACAACCATCCATTGTATAAAATGTACTCTTGTTTTTAACTATTCTCTCTCTAGATAACCACAACAACTCTTTAGGTACTTTTTGCCTGTCAGTTAACACATGTTCATCATATAGCTTGTGTCTGCATTTGGGTATTTTGAAAGTTGACTTATTGATTGTTTTAGTGTAATTTATTCGGTGTAAGGAAAGAAGAGTCAGACTTTTCTGCCAGTTTCTCAAGAACAAGCTCGTTCTTCTGTTGCTGCTGGTGTACATGACTGCTTATCTGCACTGAGGTAGGACTGAGGCTGTTCAGAGTTAGACTGTTCAACTAGTGTATAATTCCTCAGATCCTTCCAGCTAGTGAGATGTGCAATTCCTCAAGCATTTAGTAGGATAACATTATGAAATCATATATTATTTTTTTACCAGCCAGCAGATGAAATGACAGCTCTCCCTGTGCTCTGGAATGTCATTGTGGTGGCTTTTTTTACAAGTTTTGTCAGCTTAAGAAAAACAAATACCCTACTCATTTGCCTGAGGTCACAAAATAACAACTAGGCATTTAGTGTTGTTAAAGGGAACCGCAATTATTATCAATTACCAAGTATGCAAACGTATTTTGTTTACTCAGTGGATTTAGACCTATTTTCATTCCAGTCTAATTAGAAAGCTACATGGTAATCTCCAGCCTGAGGCTTTTCCTACCCATCCTTGAGTGACTGCTTAACTTATCCTTTCAAAATAAACAAAGAGCTGCCACATCCACAGCAAAGCTCCAAAAGGAGGTTCCATATACAGTGACACAGCACTAAGACTTGCCTTTTTTTTAGCAATTCCCTTTTATTTTGCTTTGAAAAACTGTCTACTAATTATTAGCTTCAATGGGGGAGATTTAACTTTGAAATTTAATTTCAGTATTTTTACATCAAGTTAATATTTTCTTTTAGACATGCTGGGAGGGGAAGGAAATAAATTTGAAGCAAAGATTAGTGAGCTGACTGTATGATAAAAAAAGATAAATTCTGAGAGTATAAGGTACTGAAATAGGAATCTGAATGAGGTTATGGGCTCTCCTTTCTCATATGCCTTCCAGAACATGTTAGATAAACATGTGTCAGGGTTAGGCCATGAATATTAGACCCTGCCTGTGGGCAGAAAATGATATTAGATGATCTCAGCAGGTCTCTTTCAGCCCTAGTTTTCTAAGATTAATTTCAAATTAGACAGGAGGCTGAGCTGTGTGAGTCACTGAACTTAAGGCACTACTGCTAGAAATCAGGGTGCCCACCATGCACCCTGAAAGGGAAGAACAGAGCCTCCATTTGAGAACAGTGCTGCTGTAGGAGGAGGGGTACCTGGAGACGGGGGTCACTGCAGTCCCTCCCCAGGGGGGAGGCTGTGAGCAGTGCCATTCACGGTGGGTCACTGCCCTGGCCTCTGAGACTGGGGGGGTATTAGCAGAAGAGTTTAAAGCGAGTCTGCCCACTCTTCCCCAGGGAAAACAAAGAACTGAAAGAAGAGGGCTCCTAAAGTTTGGGTCTCTTTCTCCCTGCTGGGACTTGGTGGGTGTCCCTGATGTAACTGATTGTTGAAAGGCAGCTTGATGCCCAGCTTCATGTTAAGCATCCAGCTTGCTGGATTACTGATCTACCCTCTTACTTCTGCATTATCTCTGTCCCAGTTTAGGTGAGGGAGCAGAGTGGAGTAAGTCCCTCTAGGGAGACAGTGGGAGGACCCAGCTAACATGTAACATAGCTGCTAAGCCAGCCTCCTGGGAGTTTGAGAAACCATTGTCAAGCACCAGTTTTTTTTACATTAGGCAAAGAAAGATTTGAGCTCTCGCTTCCGCTGTCCCAGAAATCGAATTTAGCCATTGGCTCCCTTTACGAAAGAGTAAATCCTTATTCTCAGGATAGTTCTTATAGTGTCCACTTGGGCATGTGTTTTGTGGGGGGATGTAGTTAACAAGCTTGCTGTAGGACCAGTATTTAACATTTATTAGGCACAAAGCAGTTTGGAGGTAATGGAAGAGGAAACAAGGCTCAGTGTCTGCAGGCAGAGGTTCCCAGGGTTGGAACCACAGGCCTTGTGCAGAACATGGCAATTAGGCACCCAAACCACCCACACAAATCTCATCCCATAAAACTGTGGTGTGTTTATGTTTATAATTATGGTTGTGTTTATATTTTAGACGAAAACACAAACAAACCTCTTTAACAAAAGAAAACATCTCATTGCACAAACAACATTTCTGTCAAAAACAAGGGGCCCCATACAATAGAGATGGTCACACCACCAGATGTGCAGCCAGGAGGTGTTCAATACCACAGCAATGACGCTTCCATGAGATTTTGGGCTGTTTAGAACAGAAGTTTTCAAGTGAAGGGCAAGTGGGTGCATGTATCCCCATGTTCACTGTTGTGTGTGTGACAGCACATGTTCAGTTGCTCCCATGTTTCATGGGAGAAGCCGGAGCAGCTCATGCTTTTTACAAGGTTAGGTAGCCAGACTCTCGCAATCAGTCAGACTCTGTCCCTCTCTATCATGTTAATATTTCCACTCAGGGATATACGGTGGCTTTAGGACCTCAGGAAGAGATGTTTGTGCAAATTACCAAGCAATTCAATGGTATGTGCATTCCAAGGGCTCATAACTCAGGCAGAAAGAAAAAAAAAATCAACAAATTGCTCAAAGGAACTTGTTTAGGGTAGCAATTTCCTTGCCATATTTTAGCTCTGTGTCTCCAGCTATTCAGGCTGTCTAAAATAAATCACTGGGTTATTTTCTTCTTCTTTTTTCCTGAACAATGGGGTAAGTGTGATCATTTTGTTTGTGCTAACTCTTCTTGGTTTTTTTCATTAATTCTCCTTTTCCCTAAGTCCAAACAAAACCTGTGACTGTTTCTATTGATAGCTCTACTCTAAGACCCAAACATGCAAAAACTTTCAACAGGCTTAAAGTAGTATTTTAACCAGGAGAATTCAAAATAGCTCTGCTGGTTTACCCACCACTGGAATGTAGTGCAAGCTATGTAGACAAACCAGGCCTCACAAATCAAAAAACATCAATAACAAGTAAGATAAGTAAGATCCATTCCCTCTTCAGAAGCTACGGATTTCATCCTATGCTGGAAGGATGTTAAGTTCAGACTCCTGTTACGTGGCCTCATCCCAGACAGTGGTGAGTTCATAGAAAATCATAACCAGTTGTGGGTTGGTTTTTTTTTGCCAAAGCTGTATATATTTCGCTTTGAAGTACTGTTGGTGAGGAGCATGTTTTATTATGCATGGTGTTAACAGCAGTTCAAAATTTTAACTCATTTTTCATAATAAAATAAGAAATTGTGTCCATGAGAGCTTCAGGCCAGCTTTTTAGCTACAAGCTGCAATTCTTTTTATCTCAAATGAATTAAAGGCACTGCTTGAGAGCAAGAGACCAAAAGGATGTTTCTAAGCTAAAAGGCAGACAGAATAAGCTTGGCTTGTCACCTAGTTGCACGGAATCTGACAAATGAAATGTCATTAGAAGTGCAGGGATGGTTGTGAAACTGCCAGTAAATAACTGTCTCCCCAGCGTCTCACACTTTTTCCAGAGTCTATTTTCTCCTTGGACTCCATTCTGCCGGGGACAATATTTTAAAAGGAAAAACCAGAGTTAAGCATCAGAATTAGAAGTTAGTAGATAATAAAGGTCAAATGTATTTCTTCCAGGAGCTACTGAATTTATGCCATTGTGTTATCTTTTCTTCCTCCCTTGTGCTTTTGCTCACAATTGTTACCACTAATGGGTCCAGGCCAAAACCATGAATCCAGACAAATTCAGGAATGATTCCAGAGCTAAATTGTGTAGCTGACCATTTTCTCTCCAATGACCTGAAGCAAAACCCAAGCCCCAGGCCTGTCACCCCACGCTCTGCAATGTTTGGAGCTGTTTCAGACCTGGATCTGAACTTCATGGCTTATGACCGTCTCTAGTCATCATTCTTCCGTAATCCAAAATATAAATTAAATGCACATCATCATTCATCCCACCAAACCACATCTGTGCATAAAGCTATTTTTGCCCTCTCAGAGCATTGCAAAACCATGAAGTATCTCTCTTGGCTGTTACTAAGCAAAGAAGAAGGGTTCTTTGTCTTGTTTCTTGCTGCTTCTGTAAGGAAGATTTTCTACTCTTTCTGGCTCAGGAATTTAAGACACTTCAATTTCCAAACAGGAGGCCCTATCATGAAATGAGGTCGTGTTTTCTGACAGGATTAGCTGTTGAATTTACTCTTCTGTACCACCCCTCACTGCTCCTCAGCCAGTACATTGGCTGGGGTGGCTCTGACAATGCAGCTTCTTTTGTTCTGAAGCCAAGGCAAGATGCAAGGTGCAGTGATGGTCCAAAGTGTGGGAATGCAACTTCGCTGCACAGATGCTGTCACTTGTGGTTGACTGAGACTGGCTTGAGGGAGCACCTGAGCTGTTTCCACAGGAGGCTCTGTGCTCAGGGGCACAATCTGTATCTCTTCTTACAAATGGCACTCTGAAGGATGCTGAAAATACTTCTGCCAGCATCTGTCTCTCTTTGTTGTTAGATGCAATTTTGATCATGCTACGCATGTTCTATAAGTGAACTCTTTCCTTCCCTGAATGCAAGGAAAGAGCTAGCTTTTCCTGGTAGCTGGTGAAAACCAGGTATATGAACCCCCTGTTCCTGAGGTGCACAGCAGTGTCCTCAGTGGACAAGAGATGGAAAAGGAGGTGGCCTCTGACTCATTTTCTAGTTTTCTTGTTAAAAACTCAACACTGTGTGTTTTGGGCAGAATTAATACCTGTGAGAAGAAGAGAGCTGGCATTTCAGCTCCTTAATTTGTTACTACTTTAATTTGCTGGGAAACAAGTCCTGTGCCTCACATGCTTCAGCTGATAAAATCAGCAGAACTTTACTACCTTCCCTCTTCAGACCATGTCACTGATGTAAATGGAAGTCATTACCGGGGCAGTTTATGGGAAGAGGATTTAGAGTATTCAGATAATAGAATGCTAGTCTTTACTTTTCCAAGTTTCCTAAAGCTGTAAATGCTTGCAGAGCTAATATGAAGAGTATTTCCAGTGTAGATGAAGTTGGAGGACTCAATTTCTTGGTAAAACTGTTTTCTAGAACCTTAATTAGAACTTTTAAGAGCACTGATAACCCAAATGTCTTGCAACTGCTTTTAGTAGAGTAATCCTACGTGACTTTGCACAAATCCTTTTTAATTAGCCTCTTTCCCAGGGTGTGCCATGCCAGCAGATGATTACTGCATTAATCTTACTGTATTTGCAGATGATTCTTTACTCTTTCTCTACAAATGGAGTATTATTTTGAGGCCCCATGAGGTTTTAGCTCTCAGTCATCCTCTGTAAAATCTATTCTCACCCTTAAAGAGTCTAGTCACATTTTGAGGAGGACAGGGGGGGATGATCTAAAATAAAATGTTGCAGATGATATTGCACAAAACACAAAGCAATTGCACACAACATACACACTGCTGCCAGCAGTCATGCTGCTTGAGAACAAAAACTCTCTCATGAAATCTGAATTTGCAAGTTGATTGTAGTGCCATTGAGCAAGCTAACAAATGCCATACCACTGCACAAGGTCACACAGGAGGCCGTGCTAACACATCCATTAGTGATACCAAACTGTGTAGAGTGTGACATCAGATGGACTTTTAAGTCTTGAGAAAAAAGACTTTATTTATGGTGCTTAATATTGAGAAATAAGACAGAATTTGTCATATCAGAAAAAGAATTCCCATTGTCAGACTTGATGTTCACCATTGTGCTGGATAGAAAATAGTCACATGAAAGAGAACTCTGGGGTACTTACCCAACTAGATTTGCTAGAAATCATGCCCTGCGTAATTTGTACCTCCTGCAAATTTGATCCAAGTTTGGGTCATCAGTCAGATGTTAGTCTGAAACGTAGCATAACATTAGGGAGGGTCAGCAGAATACTGAGCTTTTTATTTAAAGTATTACAATCTATGTTGTGCATTTTCTACATCAGCTGCTGTATATGGCACTATGGAAAGCATTTTGCAACTGGTCTCAGTAACTCTCTGAAAACACTTTCCTTGAAACTTTCTGTTTGGGGAGGAGGTAAAAAAATAGGTAAGTACAATTTTGCCATCTCTGAGCTTTATGAAAGTATGGCTTCATGGATGGTCATGTGAAGTGAGGATGGCAAGGTTCAGGGTGGACCATTTCTTTTTTTGTGGTCATGTGGTCTGTGGGGAGCCTGGGAGAAAAATCTACCAACCTCTTTGTTTGAGTTTATCCATCCCTGATAATCTGGGTGCCAGCAAGTATTTGATGGCTTTATGGTCTGTATGGGTTCAAAGCCAGTGGAAGGGCTGTAAATTTTCAGAGCCGAGGCATGAATTGACATGTAACCAATGGAGGTCAGGAACAAGCTTCTCCTTTGGGGACACTGCTAGGTTATTTGTGTCTCAGCAAGGCAGCTGGTTTTACACCAAAAGCAGCACATGGATTAGAAGGATGGTTCATTTTTCAAATATGGTGGTTCCTATGTACTCCAGCTGTCAGGCTCGGTAGGGAAGCTCCATCAGATGGTGAAGGCACACAGTGAAAGGGATCTGCCAGAAACATCTTACAATTTATCTATAGATACCACATAGCTAAATGCTGAGAATTAAGTCCTACCAGACCCCACCAGTGCTGTCATTTGCTGCAGTCCTTGTAAGGAGAGGGTACCTTGCAGAATAGGAACCTGGGGCACCTGTCCTTTGAGTGTCAACGGGGAAAAGTCACGCAAGGGGGAAATCTGAGGCCAAAAAATCTGAGATAGGCTCCAGAGAAGATTTTCAACTGTGGTATTTAGCACTGTTTCCCACTATATCCTTGGAGCCAGTAAAGATTTCTGAAGCCATTTGTTTGGTAGAACACCCACTGCTTGTTTTAATTAGCTGGGTCTCATTTTTAATAGGCACCAGCTGAAAATTTTGAGTGGGATCTTGTATGCATTTCAGTGTTAATGCAGAAGGATGGGCCTGACAGAGTGCAAACTTGCATCCCAGTTATTGCAGGTGTAGTTCCACGAATCTGATCTGATACAGCATAAGGAGAGCAGCAAGGCCCAGCCAAGTTAAACTTGGTGGGTTGGAGCTATCTTTTGTGTTTCGCTTGAACGACTTAAGATATATAAAAGCCATTTAGGTTCCTTTTTTGCCCATTTCTCTTCAAGGCTGCTGAGGTCTTCTGTTGAAAGCAAGTAATAATTGCCTGTAGTGCATAGCTTTTCTGTTAAGAGATAGTTAAAGCATGTCAGCAATCTTTGACTGATAACAAACAAACCAAGTTCTACTCATGTTCTCTCACACAGAGCCTTTAAGACTTATTGACATGCCTGGAGCCGAAAAAAGCAAAAAGCAAGCCCTGTTAATGGCTTGTAAACACGGAGTGTGGCCACACCTTGCAGTGTCTGCAGCCTAAGGGAACAGATCTGCCAAACTAGATCTACCCTTAAATCCCACGAAACAAATCACTGGTAATAAAACACAATAGCTGTTCTCCATCTGCAATCAATTTCTGTTTAACTAATGATGTTAAGTGGCAAATAGCCACAGTCATCTCTTATTAGGTTCTTGAATAAACAATGGCTGTAGCTCAAATGCTTCATTAGTAGGGAGGGGAGTAGCTAGTAGAGCCTTTTCTAGGTGTCTGTGGCTGTTAGGGTCTGTATAGCTGTGGGCAGGCAGGCAGGCACGGCCCCTGTTGCTGCCATCATCCTTTGTGTGATGGAGGGAGGTGTCTCTGTTTGCTGCTTGGCCTGGGCAAGCTGATTTTAACAGCAAGGTGAGCTCTGCAATCCAGTGAAGTGACCAAGTCCTTCTGCAACTTGCAAATGGCTTTGGGCTCAACTGTGAAAGGAGTCAACCAAGGTCTGGGAGAAGCTCTGTGTCACTGGGAGGAAATGACAGAGCTGTGTCTATCTCTAAGCTCTCATGCAGAGAGCCTGAGACAAGCCACCTTTGTGTTTCCCCTGTCCACTTGAGCAGGCTTGGGGTGCTACTGCTGGTGGTATTGCAGTCCCCTGGAGCAGGCCAGCTGCATAGAGTCGAGATGTTTTTTCAGGTTCCATAGCAGAGCAAGGTTCAAGGTGTAATACTGGGACTGGGGCCAAGGGCAAACGTTGTCTAAAGCTGAAGTTGATGATAGGACTTTGATTTGCCTTGCCAAAAGCCGTGCACAGATAACACCTCTCAACTTTCACTCCTTAAGTTAGCTTTTTGTGCCATCTATAAATTACGGGATCCAAGTCTCCTAAAGTGGAAATTCTGTGCTCTGTATGCACACAAGGCTTGGCTGTTCTCTTACATCAAAATGCCATGCCAAATAAATAATCATGAGCATACAGAAATGTCATGAATGAGAGAAGGGCGAAAAAGGCTAAAGTTAAATAAGATTTCTTAAAAACATTCTGGGAAATGAACATTGTAGACATGTAGACATTGTAAGCAAAGGCAGAATGGTTTTTAGGCAGATAAGTGAATCTGTTCTTTAATGGCATTATAATGCTGCTAATAAGAAATGTATGTATTCATGTAACTTAAGTAGATGCTAGATCCTCTTGCTTTAGTATTAAAGCAAATAAATCTTTAAAGTGTTTTCAGAGAACCCCTTCCCTTCTACCCTGCTCTTTGTTAGTGTAAAGAAAAAAACCAAAACAGAAGAATTGCTAGAGAAAAATATTTATGTTCGTTTGGGGCAACCCAGAGCCTTTCATTTGTTTTTGTTGTGAAAGGCAAATGTTTGCCCTGGGTGTGAGCCCAGCCTGCAGGTGTGGTGGCTGGTCCTGTGTCCCTGGGTATGCGCCAGCTCACGTGTGGGTGGCTCTCAGGGTGGGCCCTGGGGGTGTCCTGTCCTGCCACACTCCACTGAGCTGTTTGCACTGCTGGGTGTGTTGTAGATCCGTCTTTCTTGTAAAATCTGAGTGTTTCTGGCTTAGGTTACATTAGAGAAACTGTGAAAGGTAGGGGCTTTGCTTTTGTTCCGGTTTTCTCTTTGTGCTCTTCAGACCTAATGGTTTCAGCCAGATCAAAATAGAGAAAAACAAAAGGGAGTCCTCCCGTGGTGTCTGACTGCTTCTGACCATCAGAGCATTGGTCCCAAGCATTTAATGTTTGCAGTGACCTATTTTATCCCTTTTGTATGTGCTCTTAGCTGCTCTGGATCCCCCACTCTCCAGTGGAATAGCAATGGTGACCATGTGATAGGGGTATATATAAAACAGCCATTTAAAGAAAGGCTGTGTACCAGTACAAAGAGTGTTTACTTTGGCTGTTTCTTGGGTGAATCCTGGTGATCCGGATACACCCTGTGGTAGCCCCACACAACAGTGAAATGTAACAAGTAGAGGCTGTCTTTAACTGGCCAAGGTAACACTAAAAAATTATATGAGGAGACACTGGAAGAGCCCAGCCTTTAAATACCAGGTTGCTCCACAATGCTCTCCGTTCTGCACTCATCCTTGTTAACTCAGGGATACTTTCTCCAATTGGTCCAGGATGCATTAATCCATAACCTAAACTTCAGCTAAATCTCTGTATCTCTGTTTCTCGTTACTCTCCAGTTGGCTGGAGCATGAGATATGCATCTCCTGCACTTTGGCATACTTGGAAAGGAAGGAGAACTAATCTGGCTTTAAACTTGTACCTGGCCGCACTCTAGGAGTTACTGGGTTGGACACAGGCATAAAACAGAGCAGGCTTAGGCTTTTTTCCACACTTTTCTTTGTCTGCCAGCATCTCCTGAGGGCTGCTCTGTTTTGTATGAGGATTATCAGGGGATGGACTTCCCGCTTATGAGTTGTCCCTGAGGTCTTACTGCTGCATTAAAGAATAGTAAATGCAGGAGCTGCTCCCAAGGCCAGGCTTCCTTTAGATAAACTGTGGCCAATGTATATTGATGAACTAGCTACTTGCACAGCAGATGGGAAACAAATTGAAAGCATACAAAACTCTCTATCTACATTACATGCTTTTAATTTTCTGCCTCCACAGCTAATTTATTCTGAAGATCCTTTTTTTCCTTTAAAAAAAAATATATATATATATAATCCAAGCAATTAGTGCTTTTCTTCAAGATCCATCCTAAGGTACTCAGTTTTTCTTGCGGCCTCACTCAACACTATACCCAAATTTCTCCATGGTGATTTTTAATGACCTACAGCTCTGCGCACAACATCTCTGTAACTGCCTATATTTCAGGCAGTTGCTACTTCAGGCCTTTATCTTTCTGTGTTTCAGTGGAGGTGAAAATAAACCATCTCTGTCAGCTGGAGGTAGAGGTTGTAGATGGAAAAAATGAATGAAAGTATTATTCATGGAGTGAAATGTAATACTCAAAATCCAGGCTGGGAGAACTGCTGCTCAGCTGAGGCTAGTTTTAAAACCTTCAAGGCAACCTGCTTTCCTTGTAAACTAAGGAACTGGGTATAAATACATTTTACAGCACCTTAAAGTACAAAACAAAACAGAGGATTGAAAGGTACTGTGCTCTCTTGTTAACCCTCACCCCCTTTACATGGAGTTCTTCTAGCCCTCCCACTCTTTCTCTGTATGTCTTAGTACAAGTGTTAATCCCAGTTTCCCTTCCCCATTGTCAAGGGGCCTCTCCCCTTGCTAGCCTCTGGTCAGACAATGCTACTGAAGCCTGGTTCAGAACTTGCTGCTGATGCCAAACCTGTGATTAGCCATTTGGAAATCCTAACAATTAGGCAGGGTGTATATGTTCAGCTGGAAGCCAAGGATCTAGTGCAGAAAGTCGGGGCTGGGGATAAGCTGCTGAACGAGTGTTGCAGAGCAACTCAGTTTACTTTAGAGCAAGGCACCAGGGAATGTGCAGAGAAAATCCACGATGGCATGCTGGGAGAGGACATCCTTAGGAAGGGCATGTTGTTGCTGCCTGAACAAACCAGGTGGATCGATTTTGTGGTCTGAACCGCAGAAGCAGATGAAGCACTGAAGGCTGAGTAAAAAAATATATACTTTTTGCTAAAAAATTTAATGCTGGGACTCTTGCAAAATCTGGGAGCTGGTAGGGCACATCGTCTTGTTCTCTGGGGAACATATCATGAGCTGGCAATGCTGGACAGTGGAAGGCTCACAAGGATAAAAAAAATAATGCTGTATACTTTCAGGTGCTGCATGTCAAGAGGGAGACACATGATTCAAATACAACTTGTTTGGGGGTCATCTGAGCTCGTGGACTTGTTTCAGCTTGTTACTCACTGCTGTGTCTTGCTTCTGCCATCTGCTCCCAAATAAGCAGCTAAGAGGACAATTTAATTTAGTCATGCAGCTGCCCTGAATCCAGGTGTGGGCTGGGTTGTGCGCAGAGAGGAAAATGTTGCCCTTGCCCCATTATCATGCAGGCACTAAGATGTGTGGGCAGAGCTTAGTTGGCTGGTTTTTGGAAGGTGCTAGTGCTAGGTACAAGTGTTAAATTTTTCTGGGCAGGAAGGCTGAAATGTATCCTGCCTAGCTGAGATGCTGAGAGTGATGCATCTCCAGGGCCTGTTAAGTCTAATACCAGATTCTATTGACTGTGGAGAGAACTACCAAGGCTAGTTGTCTTTGTTAGGCGAGGTGGATGCTCATGCCCCAGGTCCTTGTGTGCAGGGCTGGCTGGAGAAATAAATCACTGTGGTGCCTCCTTCTGTAAATCCCGAGTATGGACTTGGGGGATGTGGTGGGAAGGGATGTCTGAATGGGCAGACACTGAGACAAATGATTGTACACATCTCAGAGCCCAGCTAAGAGAGGAACAGGATCACTCCATCCTCTGTCAATGAAAATGGGGAAATCACCTCTGCTGGGCACACTGCAAGGCAGAGACTTCCCTTCCATCATGGTGACTTTGCCTTTTGGCCAAAGTGCAGGGAGGTGGTTTTGGCCAGTTTCTAAAAGTAAGAAAAGAGCTATATCTGAATCCTGCTGTCTCTTTCCAGGCACATTCCAGATGCAAGCAAGCAAAAGTTCTTTATTTGAACTCAATTTACACCTTCCTAGAGGGAAACAAGGAGGATCTGCAACTGAATCCTGACTGTAAGAAAGCAAAGTGTGCCACAAGCATTTCTCTACCTGTCTTAGTAGCGGGAGAGAAGGGGAAGTTTCTGCTTAGTGGAAGAAAGTGAGTGCAGCTAAAGCCTTGCTAAACATAGGGAGACGCTACCTTTCAGCTCCTGCTTTCTCCCTGTGATTTGGCACCAATTCCTTCTGCCCACACAATTTCTTCAGTGTGACTTGGCTTTGCAAAAAGCTCCTTAATCCACCACAGAAAGGTTTTAATGCAATTGCATGCAGCACAGTCCTATTTCACTTGATTTAAATGAGAGAGTTAAATCTCAGTCTAGACAGAGTGCTCTCTAGCTCCTGTGAATCTTGTACCCAGCAAGCCATATCATCTATGAGTATGTTTCTCATTTTCCAGACAAGCCCAGGGGATCTGCACACCCCCTCCGTAGAATTCCTGTCTGTGCTAAATTGCCTCGTCATCCTGATTTATACCTCAATAAAACATATCATGAGAAGGAGAAAATGTTTAATTGTATAACTGACATACTTATGCAGGACACATTTTTGGTGGTTATTTATGCACTTCTTTAAAAGGGGTATAAGGAACCATGACTTTCATTTACAGTGGGAACAGCAAAAGGTGAGGAGAATAAATGTAAGGGACACGGAGTAAACCCTAAACTAGTATGGCTTCTGGAAAAGGATCTCTGTTAAAAGATTCACTGAAAAATATGAAGAGATGCATTTGGGATCTTAGGGGATTTCAAGAAAAACTTGGAGATTCTTTCTGTCCTTTATCAAACCCAACCATTTGGGCTGTTTGATGTTGAAAGTTGGAAAGCATTTCATTCTTTAAAACTGTAACAAGTGGGAAGAAGTCTTTTACTTTGCTTATGAAATCATCAATTCCAAGTTCTTATTTGATTTCTTTCACCCAGAGCCCTTTCAGAATCGCACTGTGGTTTTCTTTTAAAATAGTTTCCTCAAGAATGAATACAGTGCTAGAGACTGGGACAGGTATGCAAGCCTGGCTTCAGATTTGTGCTGTGAAGTTTCTATTGGCAACCATGTCCTACTGAAAAGGCACTCTGGCAGCACCTTAAACAAGTGTTCAAGCAGCACATGCAAGATAAGATGACTCCAGGATAATTAGAAATTGATGCATTACTGGGAAACCAGCATGATTTGCTTAATTACCATAAATGTGCTTCCTTATCTTTTCTATCACCTGTGTAAGGATGTAGCTTCTATGACTGTTCTTTGGGTGTGAAAGCTAAGGAGTAAAGTTAAGATTGTAGTTCAGCTCCAAACTGGTCTCATTACTGACAAAATGTTTATTATGGCACGGAGTTTGTGCTTTGTTCTGCATGACGTGATTCCTGCCTCAAGGGCCATCTAGACTTCAAATGCTGAAGAGTAGGTGTGTGGTAATGCATAGACATGCCCATATGTTTGTGTGTTAGGCTGACAGAAAGAAGAAATACTTCATTAAATGTGTAAGTTAGCAGCATTCTTAATCTCCTTTTCTTTCCCTGTCTAAGCCCTGAGCCTACTTGCCTTACCTGTGGTATTGCCCTCTGCAGGGAAATTTGGCTGCTGTGGTGCTGTGGATCAGCAAATGGGGAGCATGAATTTGGGAGCTTGTGAAGGTTTTGGAGTGGTGGGGTACAAGGCCTCCTGAAGTGTCTTAGACTGTCCTTAGCATAGGAGATGCTGAATTTTTCCTCTTGACATCTAAAAATTTCCCTTAAATATGAGAAATTACCAGTGTGATCTTCAAAAGGTCACCTCTAATGGCAAGATGGACAAGGCTGCTCCTGTCTTTGTGCTTAAGTGCTGTGCCCCAACAGGCTGTACCAATCTCCTAAGACATCATTTACTAGAGATAAGCTTTCCCCTTCTTTGCCAGAGAAAACCTTCTTGGCAATATGTTCAGTGAAAATGCACTTACTACCAAGACTTGCAGCATTATCCCTACCCAGGATACCAGCTAGGTTTGACTCCACAACTAATTGTAAGTAAGCTTAACAAGGAGTGCTCTGCCTGGCTTCTGGACAATGTGGGTGTTCAGTCAGCCTCTGAGAAAATACTCTCTTTCTTGCTGAACTGAAGAGAAAGGCACTTATGCTTCTATTAAAACAGCTTTTGACTTTGTAGAAAGTGAAACTTACCATTATCCAGTGTTTTTGGCTTCCACCTACAGTATGTTAATTGAAGGAACACAGGAGCTTTGTGCATCAATGATGGTTATCTCCATAGGAAATCCAGCATTGTGGTTACACTGGCTGGTTTTTTGCCTTTCCCAATTGTAGGACTTCTTTTCACTTGCAGGATTTCCTTGTTCCAAATATTTCTTCACAGACCCGAGTGCTTTTTTCCATCCTCTGAAAGAAAAGGTCAATGAAACAGAGATGAGCAAAAGAGGAAAATGTCTTTCCATTTACTTACCGTCCTGCCAATTCAAACAGTTCTGTTCTGCACAGGGTTTCCCTGCATGCCTCTCCTGATGGTGCACAAGACTTTCCTCAGGAAAAAGCTCTGATTCTCTCCAAAATATCATTAAAAAACTTTGCCACTGTCAGCGATATATGTTTTTAATCAATGGCATGGCTTTTTTTTAATCCGTGTTAAGGTCTAAGGAATTTTGGCAGGTATCATAAACTGATGCATGCTGCATGGCCTTACTTTACTGCTCCCTATACATTTATCGGGGAGGCTGATACCCAGAGCTGTTCAATAGCTCTGGAATGCTTATTTCAGCAGTTCCTTCATCTGCTTATCTGCAGCCTATGTTGTAGCTTTGTTGTAGCTTTTGGTGCTGGGGAACCAAAAGGACAAACAGACCTCATCCAGAGTAAAATCAGCTACTTTGTGGACTTCATTAATAAGCTTTGAGAGAAATGCAGCTGGTAAACCAAAGCACAACCAAACCACAATTTTGGTTTGAAATTATAATGCTTTATGAGTTTGAATAACTCAGCCTTTTAAAAAATATTTTTCTCGCTCTTCTTGTTGGGACAGTGTCTAGAGCCAGACCCACCATATGGATAACGCAAACGTAAAATAAAGGGTCAATCTCTACACTGAAGATCATTAATCTAGCTTTAAAATGATCAGTCGTGCTGTCACGACTTTCAAAGGTCATTTTGGTTTGTTTTTTAAACCTGCTTGTTGTCTTGGGTAACATAAACATAACAGTGCTAAGGCCCCTCCCGTATGCCTGATAAGGGACACTGAAACTGTGACCCTACGTGGAATTTGCCTCCTGAGCATTAAGTGGTGACTGTCTACCCATGACCAATTACTCAGTGTGAATTTTCTGAGACACTTCAGGTTTCAAAGATGGCCATGAACTACGTGGAAAAAAACCACTGAATGACCCATTGGAGGTGTCAGGAAATAGCTGAGCAAGCTTGTGGGAAAATTGTGACTTAAAGGAATACGCAAAGAGTTTGTGCTACCCATGGAGGGTGTGAAGTTTTAGGCGAGCTCTGGGTACAGCTGCAGTAAACCATAACTTAATCCTTCGAGCATGCAATGCGCAGGATGAGGCTGAGTAGAGTTACTTGGCTTGGGGGTCTGTTCTGTTTGCCAGGAGAATCGGTCTGGAGGAAACCTTGGAAACAGAGCACAAGTACTTTTTTTTTTTTTAAGAGCTTGGTAACTTTCACTATTTGTACTTCCAAATCCAGGAAAGTGATTGTAAGAAATGCCTCTGTTTCTTTTGGCTTGTTGGGGTGCGGGGGGGGGGGGGNGGGGGGGGGGGGGGGGGGGGTCTCTGAGGTATGACAGGGGCTCCCGCACTTCAGATGCTTTCACTATCCTCTTGGTAGCATGTGGAGAACTCAGGAGGCATGACTTCCTTCCTGCCCCAAGGTCTTCTAGACAAGATTCATGCTTTGCCCAAAGTTACAGAAGACACGACTGCACAAAGTGACTGCTTCCTTTGAAGTATGCTTCCATCATGGCACTAACAGCTGCCACCACTCCCAACCAGAATAGATTCATAACAAAAGCCCTGAGTAAGCTGTAGGGTCCTTCAGCTGACAGCAAGACTGCTGCTAAAGGTTGCACAGCAGTCTCCTTTCTCTGTTCCCACAAATGAGGAAAACTGATGTCCTGGCAAAGGCTTTTCCTGTCTGTCTGGGTCTTAAGCACAGAAGCAGAACTTCCTAGGAAAGAAAAAGAAATTATGTTTTTGTGTGCAAGTAGCTGGTTGTATTTTTTCTTATTTACTCCCTCTGTCCTCCCAACTTCTAAAATATTTTCAACATGTTGGACCCAATTGCTTACCCCTCATCCAGCCTGCAGAGGATTTAAAGAACAGGATCAAAAACTTCCCTGTACGTCAAATATGTCAAGTGTCCAGAGGATTGAAGGGGCCAGAGGTGACTTGTTGCTCCAAGCCCAGTGTATTTATTTCAATATACATCTACAACTGTGATCAGACATTGGCCAAAGAGTTTGGCCAGGTGGGAGACGACTTTGGGGGGACTCCTCATAAAAGCAGCATGTGCTGCCTTGCTGCTTTTGGCCTTACTTAGTTCATCTCTCTCTGGACTCTGTTTTGAAGAAGGTTTAGTGATGAGGTCTGTTTGTCCTTTTGCTCTGCTCTTCCTCCTCTCCAGCCCCTGGGGGGTGTGACCCACACACTGCTTTTGGCCCCTCCTCTTGAGGCAGAGGGCCGGAGCCTTATTTCCCTCTCTTGTATTCCCTCCAGGCCACCTCTTCTTCTGCAAGGTGTGACCCTGAGGAAGGACAGTGTGTGCCTGCCTTGTGTCCCTTCAGGGGAGTGATGGCCAAACAGCTTGTGCAGGATTTATTGCTCCTGCTGAATATACATCTCTCCTGTGACCTGGGAAGTGTGCTGGCACTGCTGGAGTTTGTCTAGGTGGTGGGAATCTTGCAGGCATGGCTATAGGGTGAGGTTATGCCATTGCAGTAATGCCAGTGTCAGTTCCTTTGCTTCTGGATCAAGAGCGTAGCTCAGTCTCCTTGAGCTATTTATGAAGTGATAACTCTCAACTATGGCAGGACAGGCAATATGTTTGATCCTAGCAGTCCCTTGCTTTCCTGAGATGTGGTAGTGACCTGTTGGTGCATTCTCAGCCTGGGAAGGAACACGGAACCGGGGGGAGTCATTGGCTGGGGGATCCATACAACAGAGTAAAGCAGAATGGCTTTTTGTTTAGGGCATCAAGTCTGAAGTCTGTTGACATGTTATTTCATCTGTTGGTGTGGGATTTTTGCCACTGCCAAATAGTAAGGCATGAAACCAGCTTACGAAGTGCCTAGACTATTCATTTCTCTTGCTTACTTCAGAGACTCTTGAAGGGAATTGCATTACTTGCCACCGTGTTAGGCAGCAGTGACCTCATGCTAAATCCCATGAACCAGAGGCTGTAGGATGCTTGAGCTTGACTTTATAGCTTAGGTGACCAAATAGCATTCCAGAGGTAAAAAAACGTTTCTCAAATGAGTGCTTTGGGATCATTACCCTTACATTTAAATTAATACCTTCAGTTCTGTAGTGCAGTCTGAGGCACACAAAAAACCATTTATTTTGCCCAAATGGTACAAAGAGCAAAATTACCTTTCTGTGATCCATATGGTTTATGGAGGGTAAATCATAGTACTAAAGATGATGGAAAGACGGATCAATTCAAATCCTTTTTAAAATAAAAGCACTAAAGACATCCTTGTCAAATGCAAAGATAAAATCTTAAGCCCCCCTCTTCTAAAGAAGGACAACATTGTACTGAGAGGGCTGACTGCTGCTCCACGTACTCCATAATTTTACTTTGTACCCTTTCATAGCAGTGAGGAAAGAAAATAAGGCACAACCCACATGCCTTCCAGATCTGCCATAAGGCATTTTCCCCCCACCTCTTTCTCCATAATGAACAAATGCTCTGTGCCTTTGCTTCACAAACAGATTATTTATTCCTTGACACTGAGTTCACCTTTTATTTGGTATATTATTTTTACCAGCGTATTTCAAATTACAGCTAATAATACCTGTTGCTCTTTCAGGTATGAATGCAGTGCTACAGGAAGTTACTGGATTCTAACTAGGAGAACAGTCTGAGGAACAGGCTGCAGAGGCAGTCCTTGTGAGCTGAGCAGGTAACAGTGAGAGAGTGAGCACTGGTGTGAGGACTGGAAGTGACTTGTAATGGTGGCTTTAGCAACAGAGTCCATATTTTATGCATCACAGGAGGGTCTCATCTTTAACAACTCTGTATGGCAGGAGTCCAGCTATAGTCACTTGCAGCTGGGAATAGCCATCTAACATGCTCTGTTTACAGGGGAACTAGTCAGAAGAATTCTTCTGGCCAGATGCAGAAATGCAGAGGAAAGTCTTAGTAGGTAGGAGTGGAGAGAACCAGAAGAAGTTGGCTAAATAAAAGGATAGATCATAGAATCAAAAAACAGTTTGGGTTTGAAGTGACCTTAAAGATCATCTAGTTCCAACCCCCTGCCCAAGGCTGGGACACCTCCCACTAGATGGCTGAGGCATAAGCCTTGATTAATGCGTGTTTGGTTTTGCTGTTCAGAACGTGCATGGGAACTGAGAACACACCCTATGTACAGAGAACATACCCTAATTCCCAAGTAACCTGTGGTGAGAATTGCCAGATGCTTCTGGCTTGGAAGATCCTACCTGAAGGTGCTTACAGGTCTGCCAGGCTTAGACCACGTGGGCTGATGGCTTTTGGGTCAAACCACGGGCACAGATCCTGTAACCAGTCCCAGTTCCTGAAATGAGCCACTCCTGGTGTGGCTGCATGGGACAGGTCTGATGGCTGCTGCTGAACGGCACCTTTAACCTCCACACTTAGACATAAATACCTCTCAGCCTATTAAGCAATCTGGAGAGTGACTGGTTGAAGAGCATTACCCCAGAGGTCACTGTCCTTCAGGGCTGCGTTTCCTTTCTCAGCAACAGGCTGCAAACCTGCTGGAAGCTGTGTGTCTCACCTTTTGGGAGGAGGACCATAAAGGGAGTAATCATGGGCTATTGCACTAGCTCTAGCAGAGAGGTGTAAATGTTGCTCGAAGAGCCCTTTTCACAAGTGAAAATCTGTTGTGTCAGTATATTTATTGTAAAACATTAAGAAAGCGATACTAGAAGTATCCTATTAATGTGGATTTGTCCTTTTTAATAATACTAATGGTACTTACAAAAGTGAATACACGCCAAAGTCAAGGTTATCTATATGACCTTTAGTTTAAGTTCATAGAATCATAAAAGTTTTCTCCTTGTCACTCAGCATAGTCAGTCTCCGTTTCCTTTTCCCAGTGCATGGCTCCATGCATGATGTACTCTATGTCCCCTTCAGCCCTGAATAAATGTAGTTATTTTTGTGTTTGGCTCTCAGGTAATGCTGCTGTTGTAGATGTCCATACAGTTTTTTCCGCCCAGTGATGAGAGGCAATGTTTTGGGAGGAGCAGAGAAGCACAGAGAGTTAATTCATCATCATCCAGGGCAGGATGTGCTGCACCTGCCATCAGGCATCTCATCTGAGCCACTTCTCAACAGGTGAGGAAAGGCATGTCTAAAACCTCTCTTCATCTGAAGTCTGTTACTTTCAATTTTTTTTTTGGGGGGGGGAGTGGTGTAAAAATATGCAATCTAAAATATTGTTTTTCATTTCCTTTTAAAACATGCCTTTTATATAAAAATTTAGATACTTGTGTTCTTAAACAGTTTTGTTTTGGAAAAGAGTAAACCCAAATGTTTGAATTTTTTGTAATACTTGCTGACAACTATTTTCTGATTTTGACCCAACTTTGCTCACAGGCTTGCTTAAATGAAAACCAGATTTGTTTAAGGTCAAAATGAACTATGAGATTCAGAGGAAAAAATCCCAAACCCTTCTTACTCATACATAACATTTTTCTTATGCTACTTGATTAATTTAAGTATAGCCCTCTGCTTTTGGTTGTTGTTGTTGTATGTACCTACTGTCCTAGCATAGCAGGCCAAAAATGTTTCAGTGTAATTAATTGGAAGTAGATGAATATGAATGAACTATTTTTAAAGCCTGGGGTTATATAAGGTAATAGGCATTTTGCAGGAACTGTGCGAATGTTATGGATGCAATCTCAAACTACGGAAACTTTTTTTGGTATAACAGACCGTGATTTTTCTTTCAATACTTCGTTCACTACTTCAGCAGGGTACTACTTTTTACAAAAAATAAAGCAGGGTTCTTCTAGATGGATACTGGAGCACAGCCCCTGACTAACACTTGAGGTACTGGCACTGAAGGAGGTAGGGGATTTATGGGCAAATAGTATGTGATAAAAGACATGTGGATGAGGTTTAAAGCTAAGAAATGCAGATACAAAGGCTGTTTTTACAGTCTGGGTTCAGAGTACCCGACTTTGTAGCTGTAGTATTCTTTTAATTCGTAAACATTTTTGATGCTGGTAGTGCTGGACTGAGATGTGGCAGGGAGGATTGATGTGTGTGTGCATATATGGATATACGTATTTAAAGCATATATACTGATGTGAAATCCATGCTTGGTTTTCATTTGTCCGACCTTTATTCTGCCTGTGAGGGGACAATTGAGGGAGTGGGGACCTAAACCTTCTCAGCCTTTCTGGGAGGTTTAAGTGAGCAGGGTGATGCAGGACCCTGCAGTACCAGCCAAATGTGGCGTGCACGAGTCAGTAGGGAAGCTTGACTTGGACAAGGGGGAAGAGCGGTTTTGGTTGCTGCCTCTGTTATTTAGCTGTATTAATTCACAAAAACACCAGTGTGCCACAGCACATATCCTGCTGACGCAAGGTGTCGGTTTTGGCATGACAGGTTGCAGCAGGATGGTAACTGCCTTGCCTGAGGTTAGCAAGAGGAAGAAAACAAAACCAAAGATTAATTTTTCCAGCCTTTTGCTCCTGGAGGTGGATGAAATTTGTTTATGTTTCCATGTCAGATGAGCGTGGATGTTGCAGCTTTCCTCCGTGTGGCACGGCAAATGCTGCTGACGCTCTGTTGACAGCATGCTCTGTAGCTCCTGGGCTGAGCTCTGTCAGCTCCCTGAGCAAACTGTGCCAGGCCTGTTTTTCAGTAGTGCTAATTCAGTGCTCAGGAAAAAAACAAGCTGGGCTAAGTCTTGGCAGTGTTTGGCAGCTTTGTTCCCATCTGTTGCAGAGTAGTAGGAAAACACTGGGAAATTCCACATGGGCAGTTACAAAAGATGGATGCAAGACTTGTAATACACTTCTATACTTTCCAGTTTTGAGAACTTTTAGGTATAAACTGTTGCTTTGGGCCTCTCTCACCATATTTACAAGTGGGGAACAATGATAAAGAGATTGATAGATGTTCTGGTTTTGGGTGGGATAAAATAATTTTCTTCCTCGTAGCTGGTACAGTGCTGTATTTTTGGATTTAGTATGAGAATAATGTTGATTACACACTGATGTTTTAGTTGTTGCTCTGTAGTCCTTACCCTAAGTCAAGGATTTTCTAGTTTCCCATGCTCTGCCAGCAAGGAAGTGCACAAGAAGGCAGGAAGGAGCATGACCAGGACAGCTGGCCCGAACTGGCCAAAGGGATATTCCGTACAATAGAACATCCTGTTCAATCTATAAACTAGGGGAGTTGCCCAGGAGGAGCTGATGGCTGCTCGGGGACAGGCTGGGTATCGGTCAGTGGGTGGTGAGCAACTGTGTTGTGTATCACTTGTCTTTCTCAGGTTTTATTTCCCTTTCTCTTCTGGTTGTCTCTCTTTCCACTACAATTATTATTTTATTATTATCAGCTTATTTCAATTATTAAACTGTTCTTATCTCAACCCTGCGGGCTTTACCTTTTTTCCAATTCTTCTGCCCATCCCACTGCAGGGGTGGCAGTGCGTGTGAGTGGATGGGGCTGCATGGTACTTAGTTGCTGGTTGGGATTAAGCCACCAAACAGCAGGGGTCAAGTCCTGCACCAGTAAGCACTCGGTGTGCACCAGGCCATGCCACTTTCCCATCACACTTTGGGAAGTATGGCCTGGTAGTGGAAAAGCTGGAGGCCTGTCTCACCACTAGGGTTCAAACCCATACCCATGCTGAATGAGTTGCCTGGGGAAGATGATTACACCTATACACGTTGCTCCTATATACCTTGCTCCTGGGAAAATCTACAGACTCGCCTTCTCCCATCCACAGCGCTGTGAGCGTGGGGTTTGCCACCCACTGAGCCTTGAAGTGTGGGGGTGGGAGGAGGTAAGTCTCATGAACACGGGGTACTAAAGAGCCTAATGAACAACACGCGGAGCAGACACAAGTTAATGTGAACGTAAAGTGCTGTAGTTGAAAGCTAATGAAAAGTAAAGCTTGGCTGTCCTGCTGGAAGTTCATGTATCAGCAGGAGTCCTTGTGTTCTAATTTAGGTGAAGAATTAGTCACAGGCGGCAGAGCAGAGCCTTGGGGGGTGCAAAAATGTGCCTCCTGGAGTCCCACTCTTCCCATCAGCATGCCAGGATCCCCCCTGGTGCCTGATGGGATGCAGATAGTCATCAACCCATAGCTTTCCGCAGTCTCTGGCTCAAAAGCTCCATTTATCTGAGACCAGCGTGGTCCCAGGCAATAAACAAGCAATAAAGGTTGATGTGCCTGTGGAGAGGAGCTGCAGGCACTTGTCGGGTTCTGCCTAGGCAGCTGTCAGGAGGATGGTGTTCCACCCTGTTCAAGCCCATGTATTTGGAAGGGGGATGGGACCACTCTGAGTGGCACCCATGGCATTCAGCCAGGATCCTCGAGGAAGTCATTGTCACAGACTGCTCTTGCCTGTGTGAACATAACCCAGAACAGCAGCTGTGACCATACATGAGCTTACACTTGCTGTGTGCTGTGCCAGAAGCAGGAGAAAAGGTTACAGGCCAGTAGCTCAGTTTGGCTTCAAAGCTGCTGCTCTGAAGTGCCTTTTCCCACCCACTCACTCCTTCAGCTAAGATCGTGAATAAGCCATTCTGCAAGACAAACATCAAACACTTAAATTTACACACACACCCCTCCCATGAGACACAGCTTGCAGTTCCTCTCAGGTCGGGTTGCAGCAGCAGATGATGATATTGCCAGACTGGTGTGCCCAGCCCCTCTGCCAGAAGCTACTGCCATCCTGGCAGAGACAGCAAGAGGAGCAGAATCCTTCCCTCTCTCAAAGGCAGTCTGCAGCCTTGCATGCTAACGCCAGCTGAGGTCAATGCCGTTGTGAGGGGGATGCTGGCCTCCCATGTGTGCGCCTGAGACATGCTGCAAACATTTGTTGTAGCAGTAGTAGCTGAGGTTTATCCAGCCCTTGGCAGGTCAAGAAGCAGCTTTCAGTCCACAGGGATTTCAGATTGCTTCTGACCTTGCCTGGTCTACCTCAGCAGTTTTATATTACGGGAGGTAAAGTAATTGCTACGCAAACCTCTTCCCCAGCTCTGAGGCACAGGCTTTGTCATCCCTGCTCAGAAGTCATGCACCAGGGGATACCACTGAGATCCAGTCACTCATCCTGCCTTAAAAGCTTTACATTCTTGAACTCCTGTGGTTCTTCTGGTCCATTTGCTTCCCATATTACAACTTCACCCCTTTCCAGTTTCTGGTTTTATTTGTCTTCTCCCACTTTTTTGGGATTTCCTGGCTCCCTGAGTTCAATACTCTAAACAAAGCCTATAAGAAAAATGAGTAACACTGCAGCAGAGATTCCAAGTTTAAAATTTAGCATGGTTTTCCATGAATAATTAGCAATTGCATTGCTTCAAGAACTATTTTTACAATTGGCACTGAAAGCTTATGCCAACTTGCATGTTTTCTTTGGTGATGATGCATCATTGAATTAGTAGTTATAAAATGTCACTTAACAGGGGGAGAAAAAATAGTCTAGTAAAATAGGATGGTTCTAAGATGCTGGGCTGTTAAGTGGTCTGGTCTAATATGAACTTTCTATGGGAAAGAGCGTGGACTTAGAACTATAAAGAAATGTAGAAACTACCGTAGTTGACAGGATAACAATTAATCTCATCCCTTGGCTAACTGACAGTTTTAAAATTTGGTGCCTATATTCCTTCCCCAGGCGACCTGGGAACCTCAGCACAGCTCTCCTGGTTTTGCACTGATGACCTGCTCTGTGGCTCAGGCCTGAGTGCTCTGGCACAGAGGGATCGAGAGGCCTGCAGCCAGTTAATAGGAAAAGCTGAAAGCAAAACCAGATGAGTAGTCCCTTCTCCTTTCCCTGCAAGACTTTACAGCTAGGTGGTTTAAGTATGTTCTCAAGAGCTGAGGCATGGGTGATCAAGTGAGACGGAGGAACAGAATTAAACACTGGTTTCCTTGCATCACAGCTGAGCTGTAGGGTATGAAGAGAACCACGACCCCCTCCAGTTTTGTTATGTGCAAACCTGTGAGCAATTGTTCCAGTTCTCTGCTAAGCTGGGCCTCTTGGACAAACTAGGCAAATGAAGTCTAAGTCTGTGGATCCCTTCTAAATCTGCACTTGAGCAAGACAGCAGGTCGTTCAGCTGTGATTTTGTTGGCCGAGGTGTTTGCCGCCCCTGCTTGGCACAAAAAATGCCTGCCATGGTGGCAGGATGTGTTATACAAAATATACGAGGGGCTTGGCCAGCAAAGTCCAACTCACAGATACTCTGTTGCAGTGGAATAGCTGTCTTTGACCAAATGCTCCTATACCTTCAGGCTGGCAGAACTAGTCTGGTTCCCCCCATGGCTTTGAATGATTTTCCATGTGAGATTGAGACTTGCTGGACTATCTGAAAAACTGTAACAGTAATGGAAGAGACTTCCATCCAAGACAACAGAAGTTCATTAATGAACAATGATGTGTCTCATGAGATGAGTGATTGCTAATGAAGTCCATTACAGTTTGAGCTGTCATACAGTAATTGCAGACAAAAGGACTAGTTTGGACTGTTACATGCCAGAAAAAAAAAAATCCCCAAGCATACCTTTTTATTGAAACCAAATGTGTTTATGTGAAAGGCAGGAGGTTACCTAAGAAAGATGTATTTAAATGCGCATAGTTAAGTATCAGTTGTCAGCTACTCATTTGAAGCCCTATAAATAGTACCTTATTCATTTTTATGTTATGACGTGCAGGTGACATTTGGAGGTTAAGTTGGGCATGCTTTCCTCTAAGTGCTAATCCAGCTCTGCATCAGGAATATCAGTTTGTTCCCTTTCATGCTTATTTTCCCCTGGCTTACTTGCAGCACCGCCAAATAAACAGAATTTGAAAATTTGCCAAAGGGTAATTGTTTTCAGCATTGGAATAAATACAAAAACACCACTGGTGACATTTTTGTAGTTCATTTTTGCTCTGTGTTTTTGTGGGCTTTTTTTTTCTTCCTCCAACTGCAGTGAGTTACATCGCTAGATAAACATCTCCTTAGCATCCCAGTTAGGCGATCATCCAAGCCCAAATGTATATGCTGGTTTTGCTGACAAGAAGAAGGGCATGCTACTTGGCAGCAAATGCTTCTCCAAGTTCAGCAATCCTCTGACATAAATGTATATATATACAAGGGGGTTTTGGTTGTTTTTGTCGGTTTTTTTCTTTCCAGAGTTCTGTAAGCTATTTTCCTTAAACTCCAACATTAATGAAAAACACTTGTTTGTAGCAAGGTCTGCATGGGATGCTTGCCTGGAATTCACTGTCTTGGGGGTCAGATGAGCTCAGGGCACAGATGGGGAGGTGGATGCAGGGTAGCAGCAGGGTGGATACCCACTGGCAGGCAAATAAGGATGTAGTGAAATGTGCTGTGTGAGGTGGCTCAGCAGCCCATGCAAATAACTCCAGTATTCAGTTTTCTCATGTACAAAAGCAACTCTTGAGACTTTCATGCTCCAGTAGCTCTGCCACAGGGGGTACCACCTCTGGGAGATGGTATGAGGAACTAACGCCTGACCTTGACTTGGGTCTGCTCCAGGGGAATTCAGCTTGTGAGAGCCCAGGCCATGGTGCAGTGTGGGGCTGGAACTGTTCTTGCCCACAGTGCTGCAAATCTGTCGTCATTCAGAGAGTCTGATAATCAAACCAGACTGTTTCCCTTGCCAGGTCAATAATTCTAGAATGTAGTCTTAATGGCTCAGTCCAGTGGTGTGTTGTGCAGCTCTAACCAGGAGTTGGATGTCCTCTGCTCCTCCTGTGGGAAACACCATCCCTTTTCCCTGCAGTGTTCATATCCACATACAGCCACATTATTTTGTGCGGGAATAAGAGCTGTTGTACCTGTTGCTCTCATCTCTGGGCTGCTTGGACGGCAGGTTGCCTGTGGAAGAGTTATCCCATGCTTTATGGCTACAGGTAGATCTGATAATTGATCACTTTGGTTCACTGCAGCATAGTTGTGCAGAACAAACCTGGGCAGAACCTCAAACCTCATGTCTTCCCTGCAAATAGCTCAGTGGAGGAAAAAGTCACCTACTGGAGCATCAGGGAGAGTTGTATTTTCCCAAGGCAGGTCTCTGGAGGGAAACCACTGAACTATTTGCAGTGAAGACCTGACACCGTGTTCGAGGTTCTCACCAGGTTAGTTCTGCACAAGTACACTGCAATGAGCCAATGTTCAGTTGCAGCTGAGACTGATTTCAAAGGGAAAAAGTAGCAAATTAAAAGGAAAGGGGTCATTCTGTTTGCTTAGCTTAGCAGACCTGGCTGTATCCATAAAAATATGTGGTTGCCGTTACACGTAACAAATGAGAAGCAGGTCTAAAATACCACTTCTCAGGTTTTTTTTTACTTGGTCCCCTGGTTCTGGGGGGACCATCTGCCTTGAAAGGAGTGAATCCCATTGCTTGTGCCAACCATGTCAAATCTGGCAGCACATTCAAATGTTGGGAGAGAGGACATGGGTTTACCCTTCAACAGGTGGCACATTTTTCAAATGTGCTAAGTGATTAACACCGGACAAGACTGGGATTTGTAACTTTCTGGAGGCCCTAGTAGTGCTCAGATGCACACAGGGGCAATCAGAAAGCAGTTTCAACCTATTTGCTTTGGTCTGCCATTTGTCACAAACTTATAGTTGAATATAAACATTTTTAATTTTTTTTTTAATTGGACTGATGACAGAGGAGATTGTGCATTCAAAGGAGTATTACGATAGGACATTTTTTTTTTGGTGGCATTGGAATGTGCTTTTCTAAGCGTGGAAGCTGTGGAGGTCAGAGTAGTCTCTTCCTGCTTTTGCAATAGCAATAAGTTTCAGTTTACAAAACAGTTTCCCTGGGACAAGAACACAAGGCATTTGACAGCCTTGTTAGAGATAAGCTGTTTGGGAATGGTTTTTTTCCAGATCATTTTTGTAACAAAACAAAATCCTACTTTGTCTAAAACTAACCCTTTCTGTGAGAATTAATAGTTCTGAGCGACTTAGCTGTAAAAATTTTAGATTTTTTTATTAAAATGGCCTGTTTGATATTTTTGCATAGGAAACTCTAGCTCAAAACTAAAGCTCTACATCAAAATTACCTTAATTTTAACACTTAGTCATGAGAACTCCAAAACAAGAAAAAACCCAATATATTTTGAAGTGCTCAAAGCTGGAAAAAAACCCCAAGAAAAACAATGAGAGAAAGAAAGGCGAGGTGAATTTTAGATTTTTTTGTTTTGTACATTTAGGTTTTTCTCTAGAATAATTCTATCAAAGCCTCAAATATTTCCTCCCACACAGGAGAATTATTTCTAGTCCAGTTTATTATGGATTCAGTAGTAAAGCATTGTCGTCCATGATAGATAGTTTTGCAAATGCTGTTTGAGAAGGGAAGGAAATCTGGCCCAGTCGATCTCTTAGTGGAACTACTCAAACCAGAGGCCTTTCCCACATGATATTAGGGGTACTTACTTTCTCTGTGTTGCTTTCCAGACAGCTCTCATAAAGTAAAAGGGATGGTGTCTCTGAAGGGAGGGGTGTGGGGCGGCTTGGGCTGTGCAGTGACGTGCAGCTGAATGCATGAGCATGTACCCAGAGGCTGGACAACAAGAAAACTGAGTTTTGCTGAGCTCCATCCTGACCCTACCTCCACTGCTCTCCTCTAGTGACTCCAGCTTTTTCTGACATCCTCACCCTCTGGGAAGGGAGGAGAGACCTCCCCAGAGGAGGTGGGGGCCCAGCCACGATAGCTATGCCTAGACCCTCTTTTGCCACGCTGAGGAACTGGAGCTGTTTCCCCCACAGACCACTAGAGATGTGTATTGGCAAGGTGGAGCATTTTTGACGTCTCTTGTGATGGACATAAGGCTTTTCAAGTAGGCTGCAGTACCTACAGGGTTTTCCAATACCCCAGGGTCACCAAGTAGGACTGAAATCATTCACCCTCCTTACCCACTGCTTGTCCCACAGCCACTAGTAATGCTGTGTGGTCTGTAGGGCTGCTGACTGCCATTAAATGGGCTTGTAAACAATCTGGACAAGATCCTGGGAGTGATGATTTGTTTGCTGATGGGGCAGGAAATGTTAGAGGTTGACCTGCTCCTCTACTCTCCCACCTCCTATAGGACTTTATTTCAAGAACTGTCTTCTCTGTTTCTTTGCTTTGGTGCTTTAGTCCACCGGGTTTTCCTCCTTCAGAGTTTTATTGTTACCATTTTTATCTCCCCTGCTCTCTGCTGCTTTCGAGAGCCAATGAGGCAAACAGTCACAGCCTAGGACTTGCTGTGAACAGAGTCTGAGCAAATCCATCCATTGCTGCTGTCAAGGGAAGCCTTAATACTCATCTGTTCCATACTGAAATTTTACAATTTCCAGCCTAAAGTTGTAGAGAATTATCTCAAAGGCACAAGCATGGCAGTAGAGCTGCTGGGGAAGTCCCAGAGGACTTGCCCTGAATAAACAGCATGGAGTGGCTTGAAAGAGGCTTTATGCAATAATTCTTGCTCCACCTTCCACTGACACCTCAGATGAGTGGTCCTCGCCCTTTCCTGAATTAAAAAAGGCTGACCAAAAAGGTCCCTTCCAGCAGGGCAGCTGCCTGCTGCTTCTTGATAAACATGTTTTATGTCAAACAGCTTAGGTCAGTGCAAGCTTTCCCTGCCCTTGAGCAACTCTGCTGTTGTGATAGTTGCTGCTGCCCTTCCTGCTGGGAGTGAGTGCGCTAGGCAAAGGGAGAACACCATGGCAGGTTGTGGGAGAGGAAGCATGTTGCTGGCAGAAAGGAAGAAAAAGGTGGAGTCCAAGACTTTGTGCAAGGCCGCCTCCCAAAATCCTCTCAATCATCTTGTGTCACACCCCTGTTTAATTCCAGGAAGTCCTTAACTCTTACCTAGTTTTCCAAGTATTGCCATCAGCAGGAAAATGAAGTGCTGGTGAGGCCTCTGAAAACCTTGAATGATCTTTGGTGACTTGACTCTGGATCCAGCCAAGGCACAGTGGATCACCTCATGAAGGTTGGTCATCCCCAGAGTAACCCTGTAAGCCAAACCCAGTGAGTGAATCAGTGTGGAATGGCTCCATGCTGCAAAGGCTGTTTCATGTTGTTTTAAACTCGAAAGCTATTATATTCAGAGCCAGCACTAACAGCCAACACATTTGTTCCACTTTCAAAGCTGAGCATCAGGGAGCCATTCCTTAAATAGTGGATGCCTGTTCTCTGAGCCCAGATGTGCTTATAGCATGGGTCTTGCCAGAGTTTTCCTTTACTCCTGCTTCCCACATGAATGCGTGTGCAGATTTCTAGCCATCCATCTTTACCCTTTAAAGCTGGTGTGAGGAGTAGCAGCTGTTCCTTCTTCAACAGAGGTGGCAATAATATTGTACAAATTGTTTTCAACCTTAATCAGTAAAGCTTGCCACACAAGTGATCCTATTTCTTGCCAGAAGTGATAAATAGGACTCAATTTTGGAGCACATGAAATGTTAGACAAAATACATTAGTCAAAGACACTTCAGAGTATCAGTTACTTTCCTGTGGCATGTAAGTAATAATTCAGTTCTTAAAACCTTCCACCTGGATTTGGAAGGTCACCTGAGCTCCTGTTGCAGGCATTTAGCAGCGAGTTAGAGTGTGAGGTAGCAGTGAATTGATAGATGGCCTTGTGTTTCCATTTATGTAACTAGAAACAGCAGTAGACTCCAGCCTGAAATTTGAGATACTGGTCTTTACTAATCCATTTTACTGGGTCCAGGCTGGGATGTTTCTGTCACTCACTATCATTTTACACAGGCAGCTAATCTCAAATTATCACAGCTTTATCCCTTCCTTAAATAGCACAAGTTGTGCAGACCTGTGGTAATGACAACGCACAGAGATGCACCAAGCACAAATGGTCATCTCCTGAAGGTCAGTTGTCCCTTCCTTCCTCCTCTGGCATCTACCCTTGCCCTAATGTGTGGGCAATGGAGAGAGGTTATCCTGAGTGAACCAGCGGAATCAAGAGCTAATATGCTTAGAGAGGGGAGCTTTTTCTTTCCATTTTGTGTCTGCACTGTTTCTCTGCTCTGAGTTAAACCCATTGCTCCTTTCAGGGAAAGAAGGTGCTGGAGGAAGGCAGGAAGGTTATCTCCTTGTTACTGGTCATGTGCACTGCAGTGCTGGTGAAGGGATCTGTCAGATTTGGCTATGTTTGACTTAGGTGCTGCCCAAAGCTTGACAAAAGATGTGGCTTGGAGAGATGGAGTTGCATCACTTCAGAAAGAGGTTGGTGCGAGAAGGGATAGATTCCACCTGCAACTCTTCCAGCAGGTTTCTTCTCCTGACTAGAAGAAGAGCAAAGGTGAAAGCTTGGGAGTTTTAACAAAGTTTTCCACTTTTCCTAAGCAATCATGTTTGAGCTCATATGCAGAAATTTTCTTTCTAATCCAGCAGGGGAGACATGATGTAGAGGAAGTCAGAATGACCAAGAAAAATCATGGCTTTCTCTGCTGCAGCCTGAGAAAAAAATATGTTCTCATTTACTGCACTCATATGTACCTCCATCATATTTCAGCACCATGAACTGGAAAAGAATGAAGTCAGTTGTCAGGACACTGAAGCCAAAAATAAGGAGAAAATGGGAATTACGACTCAAATAGTTGAAAAGTGGGTAGCAATCTGATAAATTCTGGGTCAAATCACAGGAAGAGATTAGGAAAAGGTGATAAAATTCATGGTAATCAACATAGAACTGTCTTGTGAACTAAATGTAATGTAATTTTGGTAAGATGGTGTCTGATTGGTAGAGGTAATGTTTTTGATATCAACTTAAACATACACCTATTGAAATTTCCGTAAGACATGATTTTGTTCCACACGATGCTCTGAGTAAAATAAACCCCAAACTCTAACAATATGAGACTAAATAAAGGCATCAAATTAACTGCAATCTGGCTAATAGTCATGCTTTCTAAAGTAATTATAAATGAGCAGGCATTCAGAATTGATGGTCCTGAGGGATACCAAAGGGCTCATTCTTTGAGGCTCGGAGTACTCAGTGGCTCAGGTTTTGACCTAGGAACATATGACATATTTCATTAGGCAAAGACGATGATGATGATACCAGTGGTGGAGTAATAAATGACAATGTCAAGGACAGGGCTATACTTCAGCATCTTCTGCTTTGTCTGGTAAACTGATCTCATCTCCAAAAACGTGTATTTGAATCTTCAGCCAAATTCAAGGTGCTAACAGACCAGAGATGTGTTTTTATAGCTGTGCTATTTGACTGGGAGATTGTGTTTTGGAAACCAGTGACTCAGGCTTGTTTATAATGGATAGTCAGCTAAGCACGCGCTCCCTGTGTGGTACAGTGTACCTGACAGCAAATGTTACAGAGCAGATTGCTGAGTAAAGGTCAAGGAGGTGGTATTTCCATGTGTACAGCATTAATGAGACCATTTCTGAAATGTTTGCGGTTTTAAAAGGATTTTGACAGATGGGCAGAGAACAGAGACTGTCTGAGCTGCACAAGCATAGGCTGAACTGTGCTGTCTAAAGAGAGGCAAGAGAATCTAAATCAATTTATTTTGTCAAAGATGACATTTTATGTTCGTCCGCTAACAACTGAAAGCAGGGAGAGAATTAATAATGGCAGATTATCTCTGGACATAGCAAGGTGGTTAGGTGCTGGAGGTGGACAAAGGTTAGAAAATGGGCAACTAAAAATGCCTTTTGCTTTCATTGTCAGCAACTGACCACTTAACTCAGGATGCGGGGTTTGCCTGTTACATGAAACAAGCACTGAATCCTTTTCAAAAAAATGCGATTCCGGTAAATAAGAGCTTGTGGTAAAGGCACAAGTGTTGTGGTAAAAATGCTGGGGGCATTATAGTTCAAGAAGGCCAGGCTAAGTGAATTCACAAGTTTCAGAGGCTCTAGACAGAACTGACTTCTTCCACATCCAGTACTACGTGTTTAGCGCAGTTTGCCTGCTCACTCGGTGCCATTCCTGGTGGGTGTTAAAGCAGGCAGGATACCCCCCTGTCTCTTTGTCTTAGGGCTTTCCCTTGGGAAAGGGTGTCTTGTTCTCGGGAGCTGTAATGCGTGAGAAGAGCCAGCAAAGGGTCAGTGGGGTGGTTCTGTTGTAGCAGTGTGGGGGCCTTAAGGGAGGAAGGTCTGGGCCTATAGATGCTTTGTGCTATTCTAGTGATTAAATTCCCTGGAGAGGAAAGCCAGACTTTGGGTCAGTATCACAAGCCTGTTCAAAACACAAACAAGGATGAAATCCAGATCTAATAATAATTTTCACCCCATGGCTACCAATTATTTGGTTCTGCAGCCAGGATGTTACTACTGGGTTTGCTCCACTTCTGAACACTGCAAATACTGAGCAAAGGTGAAGGTTTTCACAGTAGCTTTTGAGCTGTGGGCAGCCTTTCAAGAAGAATGTGAAAGGACAAATTTCTTAATACGAAGGAAGATACCAGGATCGCCTTTTTGTGGGCCCATGAGGCACTGAATATTTGTGTCACCTTACAACTGTTTTTCAAATCTGTTATATCATCAGTATATAAATAATGTAGAACACAGTATTAGGCAAACTGTACATAAATACATTAAAGGCTGAGTGGCAATAGATGTACTGCACATATTTACGTAGGAAAGTCTATATCAGGATGAGTTTCTCAGTCAACTGTGGGATCTGAATCCTAGTTTTGGGACAGCAGGAACCTGTCAGTGACTGAAAGTACTGGCTTATACACATGTGAATCAAGAGTGACCGTGGCCAGCTTTCCTCCATAGGTGCAATAAGGATGGAAATGTTAGACATTTGGCTGCACTTGGATGTAAGAGGAGGCATTTTATGCTAGGTAGCAGACACACTGCAAAGCCATTCCTTGCTAACTTAGGAGACTGAAAGGAGTAGGGCAGCAGGCACACCTGTCGTCACTGTATAGTTTATATGAAGTGACTGCACTCTGAAAAGTGTGATGTGTGGTGGGAGTTAAGTAGGAGTGAGAAGCAGAGGTTCACTAACCTCTCTGAGAGGGAGACAGGAGTTGAAAGAGAGACACAGAGAGTCATTACTTGGTGTAGAGATAACAGTCTCACCCTTGAATGATCTGCCCCCACCACCTTAGAGGTCAGCATGGGCAATCTGTGAAGCTTGTTTGGCATGTGTGAGTTGCAATGATGCAGTAAAACGTATGGGTATGAGTATCCATCCTCTCTGTGAGTGTTTGATTCCTGAACAATCCTACTTAACATGCCATGGGCCAGGAATAAGTGCCTGCAGAACAAATACACTGAAAAAGCCTCTTGATTCTTTCTGTAAGGCCTTCGTCTCCCTCCGGCACAAACACTGCAGAGCAAGGCTTTTTGCACAGGCAGTGAGTAACACAGCTCATGTTTTTTTATGTACTTTGACTTCTTGGAAGGCTGAAAGAACCTTGACTTTACACCCATTTGTAGCCCAGATTGATTTCCCAACTGGAGTAAATGTTACCATCGGAAGAAGGACTTCCAATATTGATATGATTGTGGCTGTACTGGGGCCTTCCCTTTGACCAGGTTCTAGATGGGGTGATTTTTAACACGTATTTATTTTCACAGCTATGCTAGAGCCAAAGTATAGAGCAGGTTTAAGGACTGGGGTCCTACATGTCTTCTTTTCATAGCACTGGTGTTGCCCATGTGCTTGTTCCGCTTCATGGGACAGATTTAGAAAAGCTTGTTTTGATGAACTGTTTGCTTGCTTGGCTTGGCATTCCTAAACACTGTGTCAACTTTCCACAGAGCTGTCTCGGTTCGGTTGGTTGAGGAATTCAGCTTGCAGCACTAAGCCTGCGAGTGGCATGACTCAAGGACAAGATAATTGGCTTTATTACTTTTTTTTTTTCTGAGTAATTACACAAGAATTGCTAAGCTACTTTCCAAAAGTGGGAAGAGAGGGTCTGAATTTTCTGTTGGGTGTTCAGGAGTTGAGATGAGATGTTAATTGTGATAATTGTGATAGTGATGGTAATTGTAACACTTTCCTTTGGGTGGGAGCTGTTTCTAGATGTGCGGCTCATTCAGTGTGGGTTTTTCTGGGGCAGCTCATGCAGCACAAGCCACAGTTTCTTGTGTGCCTGCTGCCAGCTACTTAGAGAGCAAGTATCAGGGAGTCTGCTCTCATACCAGCAGGAGGAGAGGGGGAAAACACACCAGGAGAAAGCTAGAGATGAGACCTGAATACTCAGGGACTGATCTGTATCAAAGGGTTTCCAAAGTACATAGGCAAGTGTCTTGGCTGCCTAGAAGACCTTCACAGCTCATGCTGTCCCTCCTGATCATCTCTCTCCCATCCTAACACTTTGTGTCCTGAGCTCCACTGTGTAGATACACAGGTGGTGAGTACCTGGAGATGGCTTAGTAAACATAGGAAGAATGCAAAATAAAATGGAAATAAAATAAAATGGAAATGTGGAGAGTGTGAGCTGGAAACTAAACAACGCAGAAAAGTGTGGGGAAGGCTGATTCAGAAAGGCTGAAGGCCTTTTTTGTAGGCTGGCATATTTGTTAATGGGAAACAAATAAGGTTTGGGCATGTGACATTTCTTCAAACCTCTGTACTTGGAAGCTTGTCTGTTGTTTTCTTAATTTCATTTTGCCTAATGCAAGCTATTGCTTCTCTGAGACCTGTTTGTCATTTATGTCCTTATAGTACTGTAGCTGTGCCTGTCATCAGAGTGCTGACAGAGAAGTCATTTTGCAGGCATTTGTTAATGGAGGGTGGATGCTGAAGGGATTCTGGTTTGGTAATTGTTTTGTTTGTGGAGGCAAAAATGCTGAAGACTGAAGAAAATAAGTGAAATGAAGAGGAAATGAAACCTTATTCTAATTTCCAACCTAAACATATTACTGACCAGGATAAACATATTTTCAATGTGTGGGAATGACACTGTCCTTCAGCTGTTGTCAGTCACTGTTTTCTGCTCTATTTCCCCACTGGGAGTGTTTTGGGGCAGCAGTCAGGATCTCCTTCACCTTCCTTCCCCCAGGTTCAGCTCCTCAGCTGGCTGGGCTTCCTCTTCAGGAGGTCCCAGCCAGCATGAGCTGATGGTTGCCAGGAGCAGGAGTCCCACCCTTCACCCTGTGCCACCTCCCAGGCATTTGCCTGTCTGGAAGCAGAGCTGGCCACTGCCCTTCTCTGCTCACCCTCCAGCAGCCCTCTCCTCCCACGCTGTTATTTTTAGCCTGGACTGGAGTCTTGATTCACTTCACCCCATGGCCTCCTGCTTCTGCCAACAGAAACAGACTGTGAAACTACAGAGTTAACCCCAGCTTTTTCAGGCTTTCTGAAGCCCTTCTCAGCCTGGGCAGCTCAACTCCATCTGCTGGAAATATTCCCCCTGATAACATGGAAGGTGGCACCAGCCTTTTCCTTAGCTAGGACCACGAGAACAGGCTCATACTGCCCTTGTTGTGGACCTGGGAAGAAGCTTGGCACAATGTATCTAGGCTTCAGGGAAAAGTTATCAGATCCCACAGTACCTTCGTAACTTGTAAGATGTGCTAGTAGTCAGGTATTTTTCTCCTCAGCTTTCCTCACGTCTTCCACTATAAAATTTCACACAGTCTCTTGTTATCATCCTCAAGACTGTTCCACCCATGAGAGTCAAGAGGGAAAATATATTCTCAATAAATAACTGTTACAATCGTAAAGTTGTGGGACTAGAACTCTAAACTGGAAGATGTACCAGAAACACAGTTCTGCATGGACTTTCTACATTTTATTTCAGAGTCTGACTGTGCTGACCTCCATAGACTTCAAGCTTAATCCACCACCTCACCCCCCTACTGAGGTCAATAGGGGCAGGAACCATCTGATCTTACTGCACAGGTGTGCACTATACACAGCTGTATCTGGGGTAGTCAGACTCCCTTTGTAGTCAGGGGAGAGAAAGTGTGTTTTGGCATTAATCAGTCTGACCTATTTTAGCTTTCTGCCTAAGTACGTCTTTTCACGGAGCGTAATTGAGTTGCCAATAATGAGATCAAGTTTGGATATCTACATCAGCTGATGCGTGCTCTCAAACTTTCCAGTTACTTCACCTGGCTCCAGACCAGGTCTTGGCAGATCAGCATTCAGTCGTGACCACTCACGTAGTTATAATGAAAATAATTTTTGGAGTTCTTGCCTCAGAAGTTCCTTAACTAAGTGGATGCAGTGCTATTGGAGAGAAGGCCTGCAGGTCATTATAGCTGAGCTGCCCTATGTGTCAAGAGATATTCAGTGATGGCTGATACTGTTTCTATACCTTTCATGACAAATAACAGTTTGCAGTACAAGAATGTCAGAAAAATTCAGGTAGGAAAAGGACCTTCTGGGCTCACCTAGACCAACCTCCAGCTCAAAGCAGGGCCAGCTATGAAATCAGCCCAGATCACTCAGGGCTTTGTTCAGCTGATCTTGAAAACCTCCAAGAATGGAGATGTTGTAGTGTCTCTGGGCAACCTGCTGATGCTTTGGCTGTCCTTGGGGAAAATTACTTTCCTCACATCAAGTCAGAAATTCCCCTGTTTTGATGTACAGCTTTTGTCTCTCATTCTCTCAGCATGCACCTCTGAAGAGCCTGTCTTGGTCTTCATGGTAACCTTCTTGTAGGTACCGTAGGGCCACTGATATCACCCCCAAAGCCTTCGCTTCTCCAGGCAGAATGATTCCTGGTCCCTCAGCCTCTCTTCAAAGGCTGGGTGCTCCAGCCATGGTTCCAGCCATGGCCACTGTAGTGGCCCTACACTAATCTCACCCAAGGCTATCGGGGCGTTTCCTGTATTGCCATGGAGGGGATGGGATTGGTGAAATTGGACACGGTGTCTAGATACGCTCTAATGAGCACAGAGCAAAGGGGGAAAACCACTTCACCACATCTTCTGGCTGTGCTCCTGATGGTGCAGCCCAGGGCTCTGCCAGCTGTCCCTGCTGCCAGTGTGTGCTGCTAGCACACATGTGACTTATTCCCTGCCAGCACTCCCACACCCCTTCCAGCAGCCAACATCCCTTCCAGCAGTTACTCCCCAATCTATGCTATTCAATTAGTAGGGCTTTGGCAAAGATTGTCTATAACTGAGAGCTGTGATAAGAAGCAGCAGTCACTCATTCATTATCATTAAGTTATGCATTCAGTATAGCTTAAAAAAAATCAAAAGTCTCTTTGTATTTATTGGGAATATTTTCCTAAAGCAATATACTCACTGGGATTCATTATTTAGCTGAATCCTGACATGAAATAGAAGTATGAATCTGATGTGTGAACTTTCAACAGCTCATATAAAAAGAACATTTAATTCTGTTTTGAGGAGATGCTGGTGCTGTTTGGAATGAAAGTGATGAAGTCCTGAGGTGCTCAGGCTGGTTGTGTACAGGCTTTTTACTTTCTTTTCAGCACACTGTTGGTGTGCACAATGTTGAATTCACCCTGTGACTTCCTCGTGAAGCAGGAATGAGTTTCACTCTCTGTTTAAAAGGGAGAAGCCATGGTGCAGAAACCCAGACACCTCTGACCTAATTTTAATTGTCTGAAAGTTAGACATGCAGTCCCAGGCTAGGAATCCACAGTCCTTCTAGAAAGGGAGAAATGGGTCCCTCCAGGGTTTCCTGGATTTCGCTTCTTCCCTACTCGTTTTCAGGGTGAGAAATAGCCTGTCTGTTTTCACTGGCGCTGGCACAACCTGAACAGTCCATCTAAATTATTAATCTTTAAGTAAGGCTTGGGGCTAAAATCCTAGTTAAGGCTAAGCCTTGGCATTACAATTTAAGTAGTTCTTCCCCAGACAAGTCACAGAGAACTGAGAATACTTCTAGATTTTCCTCCAAATTAAACAAAGCCTCCAGACCATCCCTTATGTTGCCTGAAGGGTGCCATGGAGATTGGAGGGGGTGTGGGAGGGGGAACTGTGGGACGTGGCAAACACACTATTCTCTTCTTTCTCTCTCACTCCCACCTTTGGCAAGACCTTTTCCCTGCACTGGTGTTGGCATAGATTTGTTGTTGCTGGGGAGGTGAACAGTGGGTTGTACTTGGTGTTTCCATTCCCATCTCCTTTCATCTGTGGATGATCCTGGAAAAGGGGACAGAAGCTGCCCTCTGGTCTTGATGAAAAGGGGCCTAACTTACTTTGTGGAAAAATTTTTGCCTTTTGGCTGCCAGTGTGCTTGGAGGCATTCCAAGTTATTGCAGTAGAAATGACACTGAAATATCTCTCATTTTCCCCTCTGTGTCAGGATCTTGTCTACTAATTTCAGGGTCACAGCTGAACCACTCGTTTTCTTCAACACCTCTGCAGAGACCTAGATAGAACCCTACTGCTAATGACTTTTGTTGGGGGATGGAAGGTTTTGGTTTTGTACAGTTCGAGAGATAAACTGAACTCTCGTGTTGGAGGAAAAGAAAAATCACTCGTGTGTAAGCAGCATGAAGCAAAATGGCATCTCCCTGGGACACAAACCACCAGCTTGATCTCCAGTCTGTGGGAATTCTGGCTGGCTTACACTGCTCACAGGTTTGGGTAGGAGAACAAACGAAGGATCTTTAACACTGAAAAGAAACTTTGCTTTTTTCCTAAGTATTGGAGAGCTCTCTTGCACAACCAGCTCACACTAATGAGAAGTGCTGAGGGTCCCCATCCCAGGGACTGTCCCAGTCTTTCCTCAAATGTACCCCAGTGCTTTGGTTATAAGAGTCGTGCAGTAACCTAAATGACAGCTAGTCTCAATTAAGATTTAGTTTGGAGACTGAAAACTATCCAATGATTTAGTCTCAGGGATTAAGGAAAACAAAACCTTACCGACGGCTGGATAAAATTCACATTCCTTTCAATTGTGATCATCCTACATCAAGGAAATGTTTGAAATGTTGGCAGTCTCCTATGATATGCCTGTGAAAGTTATTATATTGCTTTAAGTAATTTAAGAAAAAAGAACCAAGAGCTATAGCAGAAATGTGTTATATAAATCTTCATTTTTACAAAAATAGTTTGACTGATGTCAGGTCCCAGTGGGTGACCTTTAAAAGAGACCACATCAAATGGAGGGGCAGATCTGCAGCTTTCCACCCCCACACTGGCTCTTCTCCTCCTCGCTTCTCCTCACCAGAGTGCCTCTAGACAGCTATGTCATCTGTAGCCATAAAATAAATTGAAGAATGTCTGTCTCACGAAAGGCAAAAAAGGAACTCTTTTCTCATCTCTGTTGAAGTGGGCCACATCCCTGTCTGGGCTGAAAAGTGAGCTGTGTACCTGCATGGGCGCTTAAATGACTGTAAAAACTTCCTCCTCCCTCACCTGAGATCAAGACAACTTGCAATAAGAGGGGTTTTTTGTGGGGCCTGGGCTGGGCACGGCAGGAGTTCTATCGCTGTGTCACTTTTAATTTGCTGTTTAATTAATGTAGAAACAGCATAATTTGCTGCTCCTGTCTATCAGCGTCCAACTCTTAATTCTAGAGGAAGGAGAAAGCCGCTCTGAAAATCAAAATTTCTGAAGCTGTTTGGTTGCAGCTTATAAAAAGAATATTTTCTGTACTGCTTTGAATCAGGAAGTGGAGTAGAAACAATCAGTGCTATCGTTACACAAGGGTGGTTTATTTTCAGAAAGCCATACAAGAGTTATGTGAGGCAAAATGAAGTCCTGCTGAGGTGTCCTGCCTGAGACATTTAGAGGTGCTGTATTGGCAGACCAGAGTTCATATATTCAGAGAGAAACAAGCTTTTATTCGGACGGAGGTGAAGTTTAGTTAAAGGAGATTTGTTTCCTTGTGGCCTGGGGCAAAGAGTGGGGATAGGGATGTGGGTGACTCATAGTCATCTACTCCCCTATAACCAAGTCCCTGGACCAGGCCATCATATGATTGCGTGCCTCACCACGTCATGTGAAGCTTGTGAAGAAAGGACACGCTGGTGCCCAGCGAGCCAAGCCGGCATCCCTCAGCCTTTGAATCTTGGTGACAAGAAGTCATTTCTTGCACTTCAGATGATCTGGAAAGTAAGATTCGTTTTCCCTTCTTTAATTCTTTTCATGAACACATGAACAAATAGCCTCTTCTCAGGTGTTTCAGCCCCTAATATTCCTCTAGAAGAGCCTTTTGGGCCCTCTCTAGGATCAGACAACCAGTGGGAGGAAGCCAAGAGATTGGCAAGTTCCCATAGAGAAAAAATGTCACAGAACTTAGACCAGCTCTGGTTTAGGCATCCCTAAAGGCCACAGAATCCTTTAGAGCTTTTCCTGTTCATGCTGAATGCATGGATATTGCAGTCATTTCCATAACAACAAATAAGGTCCAGAAACAAAGATTATGCTTTCTCTGGAAGACAAGTAGAAGATCACAGAATCATGGAATGGTTTGGGTTGGAAGGGACATTAAAGACCACCTAGTTCCAGCTCCTTCACCTGGGCAAGGAACTCATGATGCAGAAACAGGCACTGGTTTGAATACCCTTTTTGGGCAGGGAGCCCAGTGCTGTTCAGGCACAGGACAGGAGGATCTTGATCAGTAATTAGGCAGAGGGAAGAGCACAAATATATATCTGGGTTTGATCCCTCTTTATTCCTTACCTCAGGGAAGATGTCTAGGCAATGTATTGAAAGTCTCTCCAAAGAGAGTACAGGGTGGATCCATTATGGGCCATATTGTCCTTCCTGCTTTTTTGTCATGCCGTGTAAGCACAACCACTGACTTTTAAATCAAAGGTATCACGAAGATTAATTGAGGACCATTAATTTTTGCTCTGTAGTATACTGGTCTGTCTAAAACTTCTGTGAATCTGTTTAGATCTTTTTTTAACTGCTGACTGAGGAGAACTGTTGATGTGATCTTGGACAGAATGTCTGAGAGTCTGAGCACAGCCCACCACATGCTCCAAACCAAGTAGTGGCACATATTTCACTATTTATTGTATCATTCACAGGCAAAGAAGACTCTCTGCTTTTCAGGCTGTTCCCCAGATGCTGTTAGTGTGCTTTAAGTGTTCGATATTCATGACATGCTGTTTGGTTAGTATGTGATTAACTCAAAATATTTTCCTACTGAGTGGCAAGAACAATAGCTTCCAGTTTTGATTCTTAAAAGCACAACTTTAAGATTTCTTTAAAATGCCGATATTTCCTTAAAATATACTACTTCTGATAACATGCCTGCCACCAAGCTTGTATGGTAGGGCACTTGGAGAATGCTTTGCTTTGAAAGAGCAAATTTAGGTGACAGTAAGCTAATGAAAATGATTTTGTTTGCAAAAAAAAAGCCATAACCTACAATTGAAGTTATTCAGAGTAGCTATAAAATCATCTTAACTGTCATTATCAATTAGCCCACTTTGATTACTGAGGGCAAACTCCAGGAGCAGAGAGGAGTCCTAAGTTTGTAGGTAGGAGGACAGGCTAGATACATAGTAGGGGATTGCTAACAGGAATCTGTTACATTTTTGTGTAACAGCTCTGTCAAGTTTGTGCTCTCTGTGGGAAACCATGCAGATTAAAATGCATGGTGTAGTGGTAAGGAGAAGAATTCACTTTTGGGATAAGGGTAGATGGGATGACTGGCAGAAGGAATGCATGTGAACTGTTCAGAAGATGATGGAGAATGTCGTACCTTCCCCAAACTACTTCTCCCTTCCTCATCCCCCTTCCCACTTGAAAAACCAGATTCCTCCTTCCCTGTTTCCACTCCTCTCACATCCTCTGTCACAGACCTGAATTATGAATGCTCCTGCTCTGAGGTGTTTTGACTCACCCACCTTTAAATCTTGGTCCCCACATGTTCCTTTATCTCTGCTATCCAGCTGCAGGCTGTATCTCTCAGCCACAGTGTGTCCCCTGGCTCTTCCCAGTGGGAGAATCAAAGCTCATCCCAAAAGGCAGTGTAGCTTGCCTGATGAAACACAAGTTGCTTTTATCAGCCTTCTTTTGTTTTCCTGAGAAGCAGGCAAAAAAATTTCATGTTCCATGCACTTAACCTCAGCACAACACTCCAATGCCCATCCTTGTTTAAGTTTTGCCTACTGTTTATACCAGGCTTTTACCAGAAAAGAGAAACTGTTTTTAGCTGGCGCTGTGAAGCAGTGTTTCCTCAGCACTGAGCTGGATTTTCTCTCTGTTATTTCCTGGCTTAGGGAGGTCCGTCCATTGGCTGTGCAGCTGATGGATACTGACTTTGGTGACTTACAAGGAGGTTGATGAGGGTTGCTTTTAGTGGGGTTAGGCTGTTACACAGGTGTCTTCAGCCTTGCCTCGTCTTTTTGGCAGAATTGGGGTTGGAAGGGACATTTCACTGATTCACAATTCACAAATTTGGTGTTGCAAATTACTTAGCAAAATTTACTCTACAAGCATTTTATCCAAGTGTATTTTTTAGCCTGGAAATGATTCCTTCAAATAGTCCAAAAGAAGGCAAAACTGCATTTGCTGCTTTCAATACAATGTGCACTTGAGTCATATCTTCATTAACCTTTTGTCATATCCTGTCATGCCCTGAATGGTGTAACTGAAAGAGGCTGGGCAGCCTGTGGCAGGTCACCACACAACATTTCCTGAGTACTCATATTTGTTCTCTGTACAATCACAGATCAGTTGTGAACAGCTGCAGAAAGTGAAACAGGGACAGGTACTGCTGACACAGTTTTGTAGTCGTTATTCAAATAATGTTCACAGATGCTTTCTTACCAAAACGTATTTTACTTCAGAAATCAAATGCCACTAGCATTAGAAAACAGCTCACCCACCACCACAGACTAGAAAGTACAGCAATTTCATTATGTTCCTCCATCACTATGAATTGGCCTAATAAAGAAAAAAACCGTTGTAATGCAAGTTCAACCACATGAAGATCTGTAGGCTAGAAAACCTTGGCATGAACAGGATTGACTCAGGCATATCTATGGTGAAATCTGCACTTGCAAAGAGTGATATCTTTTGTCTTTAAAACTCTATTTTAATTATATTTGAACTTTCTCACATAGTAAACCTCTTTTTAGAGAACTATCAGCATATCCTGATGCTTATAGGACTGACTGAAGCATACTTTACAGTAAACTCAATGCTGAAAAGAAAATCGAAAGCTTCCTGATAAATATAAGTAGTGATATAATTAAGAGATAACGATCTGTTTGGTAGTGCATAGCTTGGAATAAGGACGGTCTTTGTCCAGAAGAGTTTAGAATGTATTTCTTCTTGGCAAACAGCAGGTACATGGGTTTTGACTCTTTTTCAAACAGGAGTGGCAAATCAATTCACTGCTTCCAGCCAGCTTCCTGATTTGACTTTGGAAATGGGGCAGGACTTCTCTGATTAATCATGAAAGGCATCTTCATTAAACAACTTACCAGGATCCAGGTAGACATAGGAGTGAAATTGCTATGGTCAGTTGCCACACAGAAAAAAATATTTCAACAAAAAAAAAGCCCATGAGAGTAAAACAGCAATTAATTTGGCCTTTAACAAGCAGAGACTTCAAATCAGTTGATAGTGTTGTTAAAAAGATCAAGAAGGTTGCTGCACATCTACATGGAGGGGGACCAGGCTGTGTACAGGCTTGCAGGCTCAGACTCAGCTGCTTATTGGGCAGCAGCTCCTCTCCAGAACACCAGCAATCACAACAGAGAGGTTTTGCTGGGCGGCACTTACCTTGCCAGGGATGCTGTTCTTGATTCCCTCCTCCGACCTTTCTCATTGGGTTTCTCATGTCCTCGGGAAGGTCAGTATAGTCCAAGGAAACCACATCTGCCCACTGGCTCCATACGGAAGGCTTGGTACATTTTTACTCCGTCTCCCCTCTTCTTCTTTCGTAAAAGATGGAAACCACAAATTTTTTCTTCCGGGTTCTTGTTTATTTCCTCTTTACTTCGCAGGCCTTGTTTTTGACAGATTTGTCAGATATTTGGGCTGAGTGCTCCTTGAGTCAGAGAAGCCCACAGGGAGACAGAGTCCAGTGGTCATCTGTGACTGTCTTGTAGTCACCAAATTTGATGGAGCTATGATGGGTAATAATTTCATTTTATCATCATGATTTGCTTGGCAGTCCCAGTTCCTGAGGATTTTTCTAACCTTGCTATAGTGCTAAAAAAGAGCTTTGCAGCTCTGAAAAGTCAGATCAAGTCAGGGGAAAATCAGATTAACTCAGGAGAAAGGCACTAATGTCCAGCAGATGGTCATGCTGGTCTCCTTCTTAAGACTGTATTTCCCTTCTGCTTCATGATCCAAGCTGGCTGCAGTTCCTAGCTCCATGACTGCTAATTCGTTTTGAGGTGGCAATATCAGAGCTTCAGGTCCACAAAAACATGTTGCCTGCCTTGCCCTGGCCCAGAGGTTATGACCCCTGCAGGTGCAGCAGCCTGGCTAAGGTAGCTGCTCCTACTTTTGTAAGTGTGACCCTGTGTACCAAAATGACTTGTATCAGCTTCAACCTGGCCACAGAGCCTGTTAGCTGAGCTCTCTGGCTTGTGATCCAAGCTGCACTGGGCTGCTGTGGCTGAAGCAGGGGCAGGCACCAAGCTCTAGCAACAAGGACTTTTCCTGTTTTTGCACCTTATCCTTGTTAGATGGTGACCCAGATCCTGAAGATGCCTCAGTGCCACTATGGGCTGTGTTTGGAAAGTCTGCTTCCCACAGAAATGAGCCTTCCTTAGGAAAGGCAGGAGTTGCAACCATGTATTTGGGCTGTGAGTGTGTGTTACCTCCAAATTAACAGGGCAGGCAGAAGGCAGAAAAGGTCCTCAGGCATTTGGAAACCTTAGAAAATCCAACTAGTTAGACTACATCAGGCCTGAACAGGCTGGATTTGTTATTCTGATGAGGTAAAAGCATTATTTTCTTAACCTGTACAGTCCTCAGGGCAAACTGTGACATATTGACAAAAGATGCCTCTTACTGGTGAAAATAATTTATTTTTTTGCAGGCATTTATAATGCTTTTCATATTAAAGTCTGTTGCACTGAGAAGATTGCTGTTTTCTGTGTCAGTGGAGAGGTGAAGCATTTGCCCAGTCCTCAGAACTCTCATCATAGGTTTGTGAACTCTGAGCTGCAAGTTCAAATAGGAAATTCCAGCTGGGATGTGGATAGATGCTCCTGGAAAAGTGAAAAAATAGAAATCTTACAGTAAATGTAAGGAAACACGTCTGAGGACCCTTCTTCTTCCAGAAATGAAAGGTTGACTTTAGATGCAGAGGAATAATCTGATGCTTTCGCTGCAGTTTGTTGAGCACAAAAAAATAATTACTTAGGTTTTCCCATCTCTTTCAAGTCAAAGTATTCACTCCCAGCTTCTCATATTCCGAAGCTGGACAAACTGATGCTGTGTGTCCAGATTGGTGCCAGCTGTGTGTCTTGTTATTTTAAATGGTCATGGAAGTCAGTTTGTTCTTCCATGTATGAAACCCATTATTCTCCAAAATATTTGGTTGTATAATAAATTCCAGGCTTACTTGGCCTAAAAATGAAATTTAGCAATCCTTCCTGATGACCACAGAGTTGGTGAAAAACACCAGCAAGGTGTTGCTCAAATACCAAGAGAAAACAGACTCTTCCTTTAAGGCAGCTTCAGCTTGTTTCAGACTGCATCCACATTACAAACATCAGCTACTGCTGCGTTTTTGGCTTGCAGAACCTTTTCCTCACAGAAGGACTCCTGGTATAAACACCAGTGACTTTACTATTGAATGATTTGCTGTCTGTTAATTCTTTTATTCTCTTACTGCCTACAGTGCTTCTTGGCCAAAATTTCCGGGGGTTTTCCTCTTTTAAAAGAAATCCTTTTCCTATTCAACACTGGTCCGACAAATCCATTTATTTTCCCAAAAAGTGTCTGTAATAATTTTCCCCAAAGTCCAGTGACCAACTTTTTCTTTTTTTCTAGATAAATCTGCGGCCAAATCATCTTTCCACAGCCCCGTGAATCTGTATGTTTATAGCCCCCTTTGAGGTAATTAGTGTCTTGTAATGCTTAGCCTCATCAAGTTCTGTCTGAGCTTCAGCCCCCAGAGCTGTCTCTGTATCTGCACCTCGGTTCCTCAGGAAAAGGTAGTTTTACATAAATTGCTTTTACATAGTGCAGTTGTTGCATGAAACATGACATGGAACAGACATTGCATGAAATGACACAGCAGGCTCAGGGACTTCTGTAATTGCTCCTTTCCCATTTGCACTGCCTCTGGAACGTAGCTGTCATGGCAGACAGTCCTGTTTAGCCCTGTGCCCCTCTGAGGCAGGGTCTGTAGTCCCTCAGCTGCTCCTGGAGCACTGCTTAGCTAATTAAGCTTAATAGAGCAAGCCTCTGGTCGTGGCTCATTAACATTTTTTTTTTCCAATTTTCCTATGCCTTGACATAATTGGCCTGTGATGAAGCTTGCAAGCAGAATAAATACTCAGGGAGAGGTGAATGTGCCACCCCAGTGTAAACTACGGGTTCAAAAAAGTGGTATAGAAGGTTAAGGCAGTGGACTGAAAGCCAAAAGGCTTGAGGCTCTTTCCCCAGCTCTGCTATGGAGTGTGGTCTCTGATAAGAAATTCTGGCATGTTTTTAATATCTTCTTTCTCTTCTTCTCCTTGGCCATATCAACGGCAGAGTCTCTATGTGTTAGGATTAACTTTTGGCTTGCATTTTTTTCAACATCATTAAAAGCTTCTTCCTCTCCCCCTGGCCACTATATTAGGTGGATACATTTGAAGTGATCCTCAGTACAAACCTTGAAAAATGACAGCAATAAAGAACAAGGAACTAGCAAGACTTGGTCCTAAAAAATAGGAATTATACTCTGTGGGTGTCTGCATCAGCGTGTATCAGTGAGCTCCTGGGAACAGCTTCTTTTGGTTTTCCTGAAAAACTTGTATCTCAGATAGATCTGTGTTTTGGGGATTTGGTTCTGACTCCACTAAACACTCCAAAAAGCCTTTTCTTATTTCATTGGAAAAACAATCTATGTTAAGATATCCGAAATACAGAGATATTGAAACCGGGTACAAACTGTCTCCCTCTCATTTTGGTGCACTGAGTTAATGCCTTTGGTGAGGGAATGAAGCTGTATTGAAGCATTAGCAGACACCAAAAAGTAAAACAATCCATTGAGTTTCAACTGGGCTTGTGTCAAAATTACGTGAAATGATGTATCTCATTGGGTTTACAAGTGAGGCTATAATTGCTCCAAATTGTGCTCCAGGCATTGGAGATTTGCTGGACGATTCATGGCCCAGAAGAAGCCTTTTACAGTAAATCTGGTCCCACATCTGGTTTGACATTGCAGTCTGAAATGGGTACAACTTAGAGAGTTTTGTGTCTTGCCAGGAAGGCTGTAGCACAAAGCACTTGGTATGTTTTTCACCGAGTGGAAACAGAATATTCCCAACTTCTGTTGGTTTGGATGCTGACTAAAGTGGTGGCTCTGAGGGAAAAGACAACAGTGGCTTCTGGGTGTGTTTTACAAAACTGAAAATACATATCCAAGAGATGGATTCTGCTCTAAGTAGCAGTGTTGTATGACACACAGCTGGGTTATAAATGGGTAAGCTGAACCACTTCTGATGCACCTCAGTGCCAGGGTGCAGCAGAAGTTTGCATTAAGCAGTGCCAACAGGGCGTAACAATTGCCACCGGACCGGGTAGCTGCTGCGTCTCACAAACAAGACAGGTCTGGGATCAATGGGAAGGGAAAGTATAGCACAAACCGAGCCATTGCAATGGGCCTGATAGATCCAATTCAGTTGTCCTCAGGGTCCTGATTCACCTCCCCCCTTTGGGATGCTTGCAGTCAAAAGAAATAATGGAAATAAGTACTGTAAAATGATCAGCGTAATAATTTATAGTCAGCTGCACTTCAAATTCCTTTTTTTTACTGCTTTCTAACTGAAAGCTTCTCAGGCATGACTTTCTCTCAGGACACATAGATTATTGTGCTACAGTTTCTCTGGGATACTTTGTTTATCTGTGCTAAGGTTAGATTGCTCAACACGCACTTAAGTAAATAAGGTAAAACCCAAGGACTATCTTTAGCTACTGCAAAATGTTCTCCCTAGAATAATGAAATACGTAACGGGCATTGCTTAAGCAAGACTTTCTTGTACTGTTCCAGTATCTTTTAGAGTAGTAGGAAGAGGACAGAGCAATAGAGGCTATCTGGGAGTAAAGAACTTTTTCTGGGTGCTAGGAAAATCAGCCAAGGCTGGCCCTGAGGCAGTATCAAACCTGACTCTGTGGATGACTGAGCAGTGCAGAGGCTGACGTGCGTCCAGTGTTTTGACAAGACAGGGGTGAGCAGGGTGGCTGGGAGGCTTTTTTGGGGAGAAGTGTCAGATAGTAGCGTACAGGGAAGGGAAAATAAGAAAGGTGTAGATGGGACACCCATTAAGGTCTGTGGGTCATTGACAAGTGGGAAGTGTTCAGAGGCAAAGTTTTGTTTTGGGTGAAACACATTTCATCCATCCAAAGCTGCATTTCTGGGCCAAGGCTTGTGAAAGGGGCAAGAGGAGCCTTAGAGGAAGGAATTGCTGGGTCAGCCTGAATGTGACTTGTGCAGTCACCATGCTTGGTGTGTGTACTCAGGGGAAGGAAAGATGCGAGGGTGCCAGTTGTGTACTAATTGATCACAAGACCACCCGGGGTCACTAACATGACCTGCCCTTAAGGAAAGGGAATTAAATGGCCAGGCAGGGCATAGAAATATCAATGCTATTTTGTAAAGCACTAACAAGATACTATCTAGAAATTTAGTCACCTACTTCCAAGGAAAATCAATTCATACTGGGAGAGATATCAAGAGAGGTCATTAGGTTCATTAAGCAGATGATTAGGGGTTGTTCTTTTGTTAGGAAAAGGTATTAAAATGCCTATTGGTTTGTTTAGCTTTGCAAAACAAAAGCTTCAGGGGGATACAACTGCTGTTTATAGATACTTCAGCAAATACACCCTGGAAAAAGAAGAAAGCTGTTTAGGCTGAAGAAGACCTCTGACACAAGAATAAATGAACCTCAAATGCTCATGTCAGCCCTGAAAGGAGACGTCTACTCCTGACAGCAGGGAGTATTAGTGGGATAAAAAAACAAACCTCCTTTGAAGGTGCAGATGGAAAGGAATTGTATGATGTGGGGTTGGAAAAACCTTTCCAATATTCTGTCCTCATTTGAAGCAAGGTTTACAATATCTGGTGGTGAGAGTAAAAGCTTTTTAGTTGGTGGGCAGTTTTACACAGGAAGTATTCAAGATCTTCCCTCGTGTTTCTCGTACCTTGTGCTTGCACAGGTCTGTGCTTCCGTGCAAAGAGCTGCAGTGCCTTTTCTTTGACTTACCTTTGCTTTGGGTTTATTTGCACAAGGGTAAAAGTTTTCATTGGGGCTGAGCTGCTGGTTCATATGGAGACCAGCTGTGAAGAAATGGAGAAGTTCTGTGAAGGGCTGAACTATGAGCAGGGCACTCGCAGCAGTCTGTGGGTTGCGTGTCTTGTTAGCCTTTGCTGTTTATTGCCCGTTGTTTAAAATTAACGAGAATGGCATGTATCTTGTAAATGAACATACAGGATCATTTCCAAAGTCTCTGTCCATTTATTTCTGTCCTAAGTAGAAACTAATGAGATCTGCAGAAACTTTTCATTGTAAACAAACTCCTTGACAAATATTTGAATGTTTTTATTTTATAAGTTTGTTGTAAATATTTTTGTCGTCGTTCAATTGTTACCAGAAATAACTGAGTCCTGGAATTCGCTCCCTGATAATATGTTACATCTTCCTGGAATAACTACATTCCAGAGGTCACATTCTGCAAATAGCTTTCCTAACTTAAATTACTAGCCAAATAGTCTGAAGGATCCTATATGATTGCTATTGCGAAACCCAGCTTTCCTGGTAGCCATCTGCATTTAATCACTCTCAGGGATAAAAGTTATGTGCAGTGCTTTTGGACCCGTGCTTTTCTTCTGAGAGCACATACCTGCAAGTATCTTCATTATTCACATTTTACGTTTGTGTGAAGGATGTTCATACCTCCCATTCCCAAAAAACACAGTGGGGTACTGCACATAATGGCTATTCACTGTAAAGTTATACTTTGGCAATAGCTTCAATATTATCACTGTGGTGTTGTAAAGAAACGAGGAAAATGCATTTGGGCTTTGTTAGAACAGAGCACTGCAGTTTTCATTTATGTTTTTTCTGTAATTTAAGAACTTCCAGGTTTGGTAAAAGTTAGAAATCAACTGAGAGTCTGGAAACAGCACAGATAACAAAAGGAGCAGTTATTCCTTAACTCATAGTACAGTTATTACTATCCTTAGGATAGGACTCAGTTGGCAGGGAGAAGGATGAGGGCTAAAAAGAGATGACTGGGGAGCCCAGAGGGAGTGATGTGCTTCAGGGGGCATCCTCTGAATTTAAGAGAACCACTTCTCATTATCTCTTTAGCATGAAAGATATTCAACTTGCTAAAAGAAAACTTTACAGGACTAAGGCCTATACCCCCTTTCTCAGTTATGCCACCTAATTCCAACAGCGCTGTGGAGTTAGTGATGAAGCTGGAAGGCAGAAGGGCAGTGCCTTGGCATATGGGCAAATGTGGCCCCTGAGAGTGGAGCACCACAGAAAGGCATCGAGCAGAGCGGGGCATCGCAAATGGGAAAATACAGGAAACTCTTCCTGCAGTCTCCAGGGAAAAAGACTTATGTCAAGATCAGAAGAACGCAATAATCTCTATTTTCTTTCAGTTAAAAAAAATTTCCACAATAATATATCTTCCTATTTCTTCAAAGTGTAATTTATCATGACTGTACAAGCAGGGAAGAAGTTGTTTCTAAACTGCCTATATAACTTCTTTTATTTCCTCGTTAACAGTAAAACAGTGGTATGATCCTGACTATTTAATGAGAAAATAGGAAGGTGGAGGGTCCCTCTAAAACAGACATTCTATTTTAAAACATTTTGTGTGGAAAACACTGAGTTGGGCTGAATATTGAAACCACAGTGTTTTGATTAAACTTCTTTAAGTTTGGGAGCATATAAAGCATTTTTTTTAACCAAGTGGTAACATTTTGCTCTCTATTAGAGGTATATGACAGATAATTTCATTTAACTAACCCTCTGATTTTTCCATAGGAAATCATCTGCAGTGGAAAAAGGTTTTGTTTCAGCTCAAAGAGTAGGTGATGGGTTGCCCAGCAGGACCAGGTACCTAACACAGCCTCAGCCCCGGCAACAGGGCTTATGGGGGTATAGGTTGAACAGCATCCTCAGAGCCAGCACTGTGCTGGCTCTGAGCCTGTAAGGCCCCCTAATTTCTCCCGTTACATCCTGAGGTTGCTCTTTTTGGAAAGCCCAGGCCTGTCCCACCAAGCTTGGTGGGATCAGTTACAGGGCAGCTGCAGCCAAACAGCTTCGTGGGGCTGCTCAGGAAACAGTCCCTGAACCAGCTGGGTTGGCTTGGCTTGGCTTTTCTAGCAGAGGAGGGTGAGGGGTCAGCGCTGGACTGTGTTCCTCAGGAACAGCAAGATGGACCAAGACATCAGGAGAGGTTTCTTGGTTGTAAACTGAGGTTTGTATTGAAGACTGGTATTGCAGGGACACATCAGACTCGAAGTACACCCTGGGGGGCAGCCAGGAGTTAAAGTGGGCTAGTGTCCTCAGGATCCCATGTAAAGGGGTCTTGGCCATCTGTCTCTGCCTGATGGGGCACAGTTGGCTAAAACACCATGCCACAGCCTGGTGTGAGGAAGGGTTTTCTGCCTGGCAGGCCAGCAAACATCTGACAAGCTGGAATCATGCCTTCCCTTCTTGTAGTCCCTGTGCAGAGGTGCAGAGGTGGATGGCACTGCCAAACCTGCTGGGACCCTGAACCACCCAGCATCATGGCTGGTTGTTGCAAGACTCTGTAGAGCAGCCACTTGATCCTCACCAGGGAGAAATATTTGGATGTGATGAGTGGGCCAGTCTGCCAAAACTGCAGCACAGATTTTATGCTGATTCCACGCTCTTACAGGGGCTTTGTGCTGATGGCAAGGTCAGCTGGTATTAAAGCTTCCAATGCAAGGGTAACCATCAACACTTGAGCCAGCAGAATTAATTTATATCAGATTAACTTTTGCACGACATGGCCAGGCAATTTCCCATGCGGAACTAGCAATATCTAGAGAATGTACTGTTTCTCTTAAATGATGCCCTGCCTGAGAAAAAGAAGCAGTTAAATGGGTCATCTGCCCCTGTGGAAAGGGTGGGGTGGAGTAGAAAGAGAAAGGGAAAGAGAAGAAAGTTTGCCTGCTGTGAAGTGGGGGCAAAGTGTGACATGCACACAGCTGTCCTAGGAGAGAGTTAACCCTGGGACTCAGCCCTGGCTGCCCTTTACTTGCAGAGGATCTGGTAAACCCTGGATGGAACTGCATCTACAAAGGATGAGGAAGGATAGAAGGGGCTTTTATTTAAGGAACCTTTCCAGAACAACCTGCCCATGAGGTTATTCTTTTGCTGTTCAATAGCACTCATTGCAAGAGAAAGAGTACAATGTTCTCCAGATTAGGGAAGAGGACTTTGTGTTTTGGACTTATTCAGAGACGCCCCTCACAAAGACTTCAGAACAAAACTAAAAATAGCTTACTCCTCTAATACCAAGGAAACACTTTCTTTTTTTGGCCAAGAAATTGCAATCCTGTTTTCTATGCCCACTAGTTTTAGAGGGCAGAGTTATACGTCCCTTTGTGTTGATTTTCTTTCTGAGAAAAGCCCATTAGGCAGGTCAGGGTTGCTTTGTACTTTGTTTGAAGAGCTATCAAATAGCAGCAGTATCAGATAATGTGGATTATCATCTTATAGCCCTGTACAATTTTATGTGTTTTAATTACTGGCACAGAAAGAGTTCTGTGGGACAGCTGAGGCTTAGAAACAGACACTAATTAAATAAGCAAAGTGTGCTGAGATCTGTTTTCCTCAACTGTATCAATAACAAGATTCTCTTACAGGTCAGCACAAACTTCCTTCTCCCCCTCTCATCTGAGCTGTGGGTATTAAACAGTGTAGTGTTTTCATAATCATCAGATTTACATAACAGCAGATGTACTCAAAACAGAGAAAGAAATTGGGCCAGGAAATCCACAGTGGCTGTTCCAGTAGCTTTCCAGAATCCCTGACAAACCTCACATCAAATCCCCAGCTGCAGCTCGACACAAAGAAAGCCTCTTTTTTCCTGTGAAACAGCGGTGTTGTGAAAAAAAAAAGAAACAACATTATTAAATCATAGGTAGAAAGAGTGATCTGTTCAGGGCAGTGTAAAAACATATCCAAGCTCAGCCTGGCCCCACTTCATCTCCCTTCCAATAAGCAGGGACTAGGAGGAGCATTACTGAAAGCTGAACATACCTTAGAGACTTGAAGATCATTGACTACTTGCCTAAAATAATCAAGAATATACTTGGGTTATAAAATATGCCCACATATAGAATACGGGTGAAGGGTTGGCAATTTCTTTCAAAAACATTGTTCTTTTGCAAAATGATGACATTTTAGCTCCTGGGCTGGTGAGCAGGGTTGTTTTTAGCGGCCATTTTCAGCTGACTTATTAGCTGCACACTGATTATAGAAACCCAAGAGCTAAATAGAGTTCCTGAACCTTCGTCATCCCGTGCCTTATTCACTCCCTTCCTTAACAGAGCCAGGTCCCTGGGGTCTGTTGCACACTGTAGTAATGGGCATTAAAAATATTTGACACAGAACACTGCAGTATTTCCAGGGAAAGGGCTCTCTGAGGCCCCCGGTTTCCAGTGTGCATGTGTGTGTCTGTGTTTGTGTTCATGCTTGCCGTGCTGTTCCCCACAGCAGGAAGATAAGAATGGAATTATCCCGTATCTGCCCAGCTGCCGGCTTCTCAGACCTTTCTCTCAAGCATCTGCTGCTGGCTAGCATCAGGGACAGGATATTGACCCTTGTTTCTAAGCAAGCCTGGCAATTCCCATATTTCCAGGCACTGGACACAAACAGACTGTTTCCTAGTAGAGGATGGCTCATATTTCTTGCCAATGCTGACAGTCAAATGCCATTTTTGCATTCTCTCTTACTCCTAATACACAACCTCAGGCTGAAGGTCAAAGGGTAGATCCTGAATGTTCCCATGCAAGGAAAATCAATTTAGATTCACAAAAGACAGAACAGTCAGTGCAGGAGGTCACCGGATGGTCTCAGTTGCTCTTCAGGTTTAGAAATTTGAACGGGGAGGAAGTGGGGGGATGAATAAGCACGAATTGATGGAGCAGGATTGCTTGAGGACTGGCAGAACCACAGCTTGAAAAGAGACAAAGGCTAAAGGGCCATCTTCAATAGAGACTGACTCATCCCACTGTGCCAGGACCTGATCTGTCCCAAAATCGCATAAATATTTATAATTTGACCTCAGTTCATCCCATTGTGAAGCAAGATGTCCACCAAGTTTTGTGAACATTTCAGATCCAATCTGAGACCTCGAATTTTGAAGGAGAAATTTGGTACCAGGCGGGTTGCCTTGACTGAAGCAAGAGATTTGGACAGAGAATCACCCAATTCCTTGCACAAGGCTGAATGGAGATGGTTTTGAGCTTAACACCTGGGGCAAAACTATAATTCTTCTCTCCTGGTGTAGAAGGAAAATCTGCTTGGCTTGTAGCAGACAATTTGACTGCAATTAGAGCTGAGAAACACTCTCTGAGGGTTTCTGGGGCCATTTTCTTGCCTTATAAAGATGGTTAAAGCAAGAGTCAAATAGTTTTTGGAGGCGCCAGGGCAAAAGACTTTGAATGAGAAGCAATGGGAAAAGCAGCTCCCAGGGCAGTGCATTTCTCCCCTGTCACACAGTTTGTGGAGGAGGTATTGGTCCTCTCCACCTCTGCTCTCCTCTTGCCTCTGCTTTCAGGCTGCTGAGTGCATTGGACAGAGTCTCACCAGGACGAGCTTATAACTTGTTTTAGAGGTGTTGGCAACTCATTGTTGTACTGTGTTCCAGCTAAGTGTCACAAGAGGAGACAGTCTGTTGCTTCCCTGATGTCATCATTTGGTAAAAAGCACCCAACGAGTGAATTCCCCCTTCCACCTCATTACGTTTTTGAGCCCCGCTCAGTAATAACACCATGCACAGCTTCAAATACAAGCAGCAAGATCCCTACGATATCCCTACAGTTGTGCTGGTTTTGTGCACACAGCAGAGCGTGACAGCTCCCCAAAGGCCAGATTCTTCCTGCAGAGTCTAATGCCCCATCAAATCGAGCCGGGTTACATCAGAAGCAGAATATGAATCAGGATCTTCATTTGTCATTTAGCTCATATGTGGCGTGGCTATAAATAGGTCATTTGGCTGAAATTCTTATTTTCAGATTTTATTTTTCTTTTTTTAACCTCAGCTTTGCTTTTTTAGACCACAAGCGTGTGATGAGTCTAAAAATGTCAGACTTGGAATTGCAATGAGCAGATAACTGAGGCATGGCTCACTCCTGTCCCAGGCTGTTCACTGCCTACCCATCGTGGGCAGAAAAGGGCCAAATGATCAGTCTTGGCACAGTCACTGAGGGTTGTTTTGAGTTCCTAGGAATTTAACCCTATGACTTTGACCTTTGACAAGAACACTTAATTATTTCCAGCTCTCCAACCAGGTCATAAACTGGCCCTTTAGAGAAGTTTCCTGCTCTCCATAAAAGAGAGCTCTCAGCTCCTGTCATAGCAGAGTTTACATTCTTTGAATGGAGGGGCTTCTTGAATCAGCGGGATACTGTGGTTGGGTTAAAGAGTTCAGCATTTGGTTTTGTTTTTAACAGGAGATGAATCCATGCTCCAAAATGCCATCCTGTGTCCAGACTTTGTATCTTCCAAACTTTTCCTTTTGCTTATTGTTTCCCCAGACACTGGAAATTGAGATTGTTCCGTTATAAAACCAGAATTTTGTCTACAGAATCAGAATAAAAACTATTCCACCCTTTTCTCATTTACAGGCTATATATATATATATATATGGATAATAATCAAAATTTTTTTTATCCAAGTACCCAGCAGTGACTGTGTTGTGCTCCTGTGAGCCTTTAAGTTTTGGTAACAGCTTATGAGTTCCCTCAGCTGACAGATCGGGCTGCACATGGCGCGCTTTCTGTACAAGGCAAGAGAAACTTTTCACCTTTTTCCATAATGCTGTCCACGCATTCATTTTGTCAGGGGGACGCTCCTCCTTCAGTCCAAAAATAATAAGTGCAAAATGTTAGTTTTTCTGGGCTTCTCAATTAATTGGAAGGCACAACGCCAGCTGCAGCCTTAGTGAAGAAGTATTTCATCCCACGCTTTCTCTGATTTAGGTAAACACACGGACCTCAACAACCTGGATGCAGCAGGGAGTAGAGGCTCTGCCTGGCAGCCTGGCGAGGCTCCTGCTTTCAGCAGCCCTCAGCTGAGTGAGTGGGTTCCGTGCTGACCTCCGTGCGTACGTCACTCCTGGTAAGGAGCTGCCGAAAACATCGAAGCCTCACTTAAATGACAGTAAGGTTGAACAGAGAATGTAATTCTGCCTTCCCACTTAACAGCTTTACCAGTAAGTTGCTGCTTTTTCCTTACATGGGGATGTGGTTGGTGGGGACATTCTTTTCTAATGAAAAGGCAGCTCTTGGTACCAAAAACCACTTGCCCACATTTCTAGCGTGTAAGGCAGAAAAACAGAGCTTAAAAACAAACTTTTACTGAAACACATATTTTTAGACTGATTTCCCAGCTTTTGCAGCCCAAGCTTCTGCCTGCCAGATCTGAGCCAGAGCCCAGTGCACTGGAGCTGTCCCAAAACATGGAGCTCTGGTCCAAATCTGCATTTGCATCAGCCCAGGTGTAGAGCCTGGGTTCAGACCAGGGTAAGGGGTCACTTGGAATGCCTGCACCCCAGGAAGACCTGGCCAAGCCTGAGCTGCAACCAGGAACCCCTGATGCCCCCATGCCTTCACCTCTGGATTTGGGATCCTCGAGGTGCCACAATCAGCTGCAGGACCATCATGCTGGCAAAGCCTGTGAGATGTCAGTGAGGAGAGAAATGAACAACACCCTTTCCTTGCATCACTGTGAGAAGGGGGAAATGGAAATGCATGCATTGAAGATTGCCTGTAGTAGAAGTATTTCTTGCTCTACAGAGAATGAATTAGTGTAGACAGTGACGTTATTAAACTTGTCTTGGAGAACAGAAAGCTGCTGTAAGCACCTCTCCTGCTCAGAGGTTGTGCCCCATGCCTGGGAGAAGGCTGGAGTCCTGCATGTGACCTGGGAAATTCCAGCCCTTCCCCTGCCTCTTGGGGACTGCCAGCTTCCACCTTAGTCAAATGTGGGAATGAAGCCATAGCTGGGCAAAGCAGAAAAAAAAAAAGGCGGAAAGAAAACTGTACAGGCCACAAGCCCTCAGGAAAAGGGCTGCACTTCAAGATAAACCCATTTAGCTCTAAACACAAACTGCATGTTTGTAAAAGGGCACAGAATCTCAGTTGCTGGAAACAAAACAGCGATAAGTGGCAATGCTGAAGTCTGTCTTGAAGGATTTGTCTTTTTTTTTTTTCAATATACTTTTGTTCCTTCACAGTCTCCTGCCTGTTCACAATGTCCTGAAAATATGTTCTGCTGCCTTACCCTCACCAGCAACATTTTGCCACAGATGAATTGCTTATTCTTTCCTATAAGTCTTTTCTTCAACTCCAGCCTGCAAATGATTGACTTGTTAAATTGCAATTCCCCACTGCCTGAACCGGATACTCACCCAGAGGCTGCTTTATACTGCTCCAGCAATGCCAAACTGCTGAACTGCCAGTGTGGTATAAAAGAGACTTGGAACTTTAAAAGGAACATTCTTTCATGTCTCTAGAACATTTTCTATATTCTACAGAAGTACCAAACATTTTTGTAAAATAATAATAATAATAATTAAAAAAGCAAATTCACCCATTTAATGTTCCTATTCGCCAAATATACCATATGGTATTTAAAATGTTGTCTTTCAGGGCCCTTCTCTTTGAAAAGCTGAGAAGTTTTATGGCATAAATATTTTCCCTGTGAGGTTTGGAAACCAATGTGTTGGACACTATATATTTTTAACAGTTATGGTATATTAGCTCATGGTCTTTTGTGGTTAGGTATGACATCAGGCCACCACGAAGCCACACCAGAAGAATCACATGGAGGAAAACATGTCCACTTAATAGCTTTCAACCTTCAAGGGAATTCAGAAAAGCCAAACCTGTGTATGTGGAATGATCTGTTGTTATTCTGACAAAGTTTGCCTGGGGTGAGTTGCAAGCATGCATACTTAGAAGAAGTTTTGAGGAATAGATAAAGAGAAAAGAATTGCTATGTGCATATTTCAACTTCAGAAAAACATCAGCAAGGCAGCAAGGCCAGCCACTGCCCCCCTTTACTCTCTGGTAAATACCTGATGATTCACCTACGATCTGCAGCTCTTGGTACCAGCTTTCCTAAATGAGGAATGCATCCCAAACTACTAACAGACCTACCTTGGACTCTTGGTGTATCTGGCCTACTGCTTTCTTAATATTCCCATTTATCTGTTGGATTTTTTCCATAATGCAGCTCCTACAATCCTAAGACCTTTCAGCCAACATCCTGAGGAAGCATAGAAAAAATAAAACTTTTCTTGGAAGACAGATCTGTGAGAGCAAGGGCCAAAATGCTGATGGGCAGCTGGAGCACAGTGATGCCTCAGGCTGGCTGCAGGTGATTTAGGTGGGAAGAGGAGACCCAAACCTGTGTGGATATAATCTACCTTGTGGGCTTTCCTGTTTTGGAGCTGGGTGGTGGAGCTGCCCTGACTTGTCACGGGTGCAGAGGGATTAGCTCCTGCCCTGTGCTGCCCCCATCCTCCTGTGATCATGCCATAACTGTGCTCCCACCCAGAGCAGCTGGGGAGCCTGGTTTTGCTCTACCTCTGCAGCCACAGTCAGTGATTGCCAGGGAGGAAGGGCCCCTCCAGGATGTGGAACATAGCTCAGGCGGAAAGCGGGTCCCAAGCCTCGTGACAGGCAAGCACCCACCTACAGGGATTTGCATTATCTGCTGGGGAGGCCATTGCCTCCATGGAGCTCAGATCCTGGGACTGGAGAGGGGTTTTTTTCATTAGGTCTTTTTTTTTTTTCCCAGAGCAAATGCCTGCAGCTTTGTTGGGAATTTGCTGATTCTGTTCCTGACCTGTAAAAGCATTTGTCTACCTATAAGGTTTTCTCCTTTTCCTAACTATCCTAACTGGGCTAAAGAAAAATATTGCTTCTACCCATAAGCTTTATCTCAGCTAGGATGTACTCCATCCCATCCCCAGCAGATAGCAAAGTGTGGTTCCCACTGCTGGCCTTGTATTTTGAAGGACAGAGACAACATGTGAGAGATTCTGTATCCCTGACAGGCCTTGGAGAGCTATAGCTGCAAGCAGTCTCATACTGAGGTGTGTGCATGCCTGCATATGTGAGAGGAAATATCTCAGATTGCAAAGGCAGTCCTTCTATTGCCATTTCTTAGCTTTTAAGCCCTCAGCTTTGTAAGCCAAATTATGACCTATCAGTGTAGGCTTGCATTTAGGTGTGCAATAAATTGCCTTCAAATGTACAGATTTAGTGACACAATGAGTGCATTTTTTCCTCCCTGAAATGGAAAGGGTAAGAGGAACTTCAGATTCAAATGTATTTCATAGACCTCTGTTACTCTGTTCTCTGACTATTTTATTCTTTTTCATCCTTGTAATTTTTATATAGCTGTCATGACCTTCTATTTTTAATGGGACTTTCCTTTGCAACATGCAGCTGAGATGTATGTTTTTATCAGAAATTATTCCATGTGATCCATCAGGCCACTCAGACTTACCCAGTCTGCCTTGTACTTTGAATACCAACTATTCACATCAGTGTCATTACAGAGGATACACAGCTTGAGGATTCCTGATAGAAATTTTTAGGGAAGTCATTCTGAGTAAGGAACACATTCAGATTTATTGTTCTTTTCAGCCATTTACAGTCTACAAACTCAGTGAGAGAATGAGTTTGTGGACTTCATTACATGAAACTATAACAACTATTAAGTTGAATCTAAACAAAAGAGGAGGAGGAAGTCAAAATCCAGTTTGTCATTGCCCTTGCTAAAAGGTATGTACAAAAGCAGTGATAGCAAATGTTACCACAGTGTTTCTTAGCAGCCCTTGCACAGGGAGACGAAGAAAAGATATTTCTGATAGCATTTAAAGTTATTCTTTTTTTAGATCCAGCATGTTCATAACATAATATCAATTCTTCTGACCGCATATGGGACAAACCCGTAAGAGCCAATCCGTTTCTTTTGCTCATGAGGAGCTGCTGCTTTCCACTTTGGATTTCATAGCATCTTGACACTATCTTAGATATTATCCTTTTAAATTAACTTTATTCTGCCCAGGGATTATTTTGTTGTTGTTACTGTTAGCTGGTTATGCTTTGGTTGGGGATTTGGAGGACTTCTGTGGTCAAAAGCTGTGACATGGGTCTAAGTACCTGCATGGCTCCCCATCCCCACAGCCTGGGGGAGAGCTGCTGAACCTGCCCTGCCCTGCTGCTCTCCTGGGAGAGTAGTCATGGAGGGCAACTGAGGCTGTAGGAGGTGTGGGACTTGGAAAAACAGAGGGATCCCATTTTCTTTGCAGAAATGACACAGAAATGCAGCAGGCCGAGGTCCTAGGTACGTCCTGGTGTGCTGCACCAAACACTGACCTCCTGTCTAAGCTTGACTCTAGATTTTCAAACCAGTTTTCTGAGTGACTTGGGGGGGGATTTCAGAAACACCTCAAAGCTGTGTTGCATGTTTATCTCCTCCAAAACAGCCCCCAGCTTGTGCAGAGGAGAGGGGAGCCCTGTGAGAAACACGTATATCTTTAAACCCTCCAACACGGGCCAGATATTCCATGTTTGCTTAGTGTGTCATTGGGCTGGGCATGCCTGTACTTCTAATCCCTGGAGGACAGGGAAATGCTTCTTCCCTGCCCTGGGCTGTTGCAGAATACAGTTTTTAATGGTTGTCAGATATTTATCAGAGCACAATAAGGAACTTTCTGACTTTACAGGGAAACAGTGCACCTTTTCTTAAACCGCCAGATAATGATGATGGCCACAATTTTCAAAGAAAACCCTTTGCTATGAACTGACAAAGGAGGTGGTTTCCAGAGGCTGGCAGCACTGCCCAGCTCCCCATGAAGTTGCAGGGAAGTAGTGCAGGGAGCAGCAAGGCCAAGCAGCCCAGCAGAGAGGCAGCTTTGTGTCCTGTCTGCAGGTGTTACTGAGAACCCCATTGCCCTGGGATGGCCTAAAGGAAGAATCACAGCAGAACCTTTGGAAATTAGTGCAGTGGTAAGCTTCCTTGTCAGTCTAGCAGCAAGATCCTCTCCTTCCTCTGTTCTGTGACAAAGACAGAGGATAAATACTCTGGGCTGAGAATGATACAAAAGAAGCCCTTAAAAGTTCTGCAGTGCCTGGTTTCAGGCTCTTAGCAAGGGCTTGCTTCAAGCTGTAAAAAAGGAGTTTAAACATTCCCTAGTTAACCTCTTTTCTTTGTCCAGAGTCTTCTCATGTCTTCAGCTGCTGCATTCATGTGCTTCCCCAGCTGGAAGGGAGCCAGGCACAGGGCAAGGGAGGCTGTAAGCTTAGAGATACTTTCTTACAACGTTTTGAGTGCAGAGTGAAAGCGTTAGAGAAAAACAGCAGCGGCCTTTCCCCTGACTGTTTTGCCCCCTTTTTGTATGGTCTTACCCCAAAAGCAGATGATTACTAGCATATGGATTGCCATGCCGGTGTTTTTCCATTCCTAGTGGAGGGCTGAAGTCCTGACTGGCCTAGTTCATCACAACTATCAATAAAAGCAACGTATGAATGTGGAGTCCTTGAACTCTGCATTGTCTAAGGTGTGACTCTTACATCGCGTTTTATTGGTGTGCTACAATATCTGTTCTGTATCTCTGATCATAAACAGAGTTTAGATAAATACAGCTGAGACAACTGGTAGTGGCCAGGAGTATAAAAATCCACAGTTCTTCAATGTAATTTAAAGGAGGAAGTGTTGTTTTTTTTCTAATGCTAACAACTTTCCCTGGCAGAACAACCAGCCTTTCTAAGAGCATAAATGTGATTTTCACTGTATAAACCTCTGTCTCCCCTACTTTGTGTATTAAGCGGTGTGTAAAAGACCACTCATTTCCATACTGCACAAATATTCTTAACCTCTTTGAATCTGACTGAAGGAAGGATGTCACTAGTTACTTCTCAGGCAGTTCTTGGCTAGCGGGTGCACAAAACATACAGAGTACACAAGACCCTTCCTCCTCTCCCTTGCTTGAGAGCAAGATAGGCTTGATGTTGTAGAAAAATGTATTTTCACCCTGTAGCTGTGGTGCTGTTCACATGAGCATGGTTTAAAGAAGCAAGTATCTTTCCGATGGCTTTTTTTCAGAGACTCCATCTAAATGGACTTCAATTTTCAATTAAAAAGAAATATTCCTCTTAATTTTTGTAACAGAAGGAATCACATAAGGTAGCTAATGCTGGACTGGATATAGTTGATACTGCTTCCCAGGAAACTCAGAGTAAAACTATTCATAAGGCTGATGGCAAGTCAGAAGCTCTCCTGGAGGCAGCATAGTGAGATTTTTCCATTCCATTATCAGTGCTTGATGGGAAATTTGTCTAATGTCGTAAGAATCTGGGCTGGAAGAGATGGAAACAGTAAACTGAATTAGAAAACTTTGGGCATCACATGAGGTAACACCTGTTGGAGCAGCAGGGAAGCTCCTGGGAAAGATTTATTTCAAAGGAACATGGAGAAATGGAGCACCTTACTTGTGCATGGCAATCTCTCACCATCACCACCAATGGCTTTTGAAAAAAAGACTCAGTGAAACAAAGCAGTCACATTTAAACATTTTGCTGGCAGATCACATGGAGTTTTCTGTGTTCCTGCTTTCAGCAGCTGAGGAGGACAAATACAATAGAGCCATCCTTCACCTTTCAAGCATTTTGCCCAATAGCATTTTTCTCTCTTTTCCTCAGTGACAGTCATCTTGGAGGAGTCTGCCCCAGAGAAGAGGTCTGGGTGGGAGAAGAGGGGTTAACTATGAGGCAAGATATAGGATATTCTCTGAAGCCAAGGTTGTGACCCTTTGCCCTGTCACAACTCCTGCCTTCTCCCTCATAGCTCTGCTGTATGTTGTTATGCTTCCATTACCCTGTAAGCTCGCAAACCAGCCTTTCACTGGGGAATGTGAACAGATGGACTCCTCCAGTGTCTCCTCTGGCTTCTGCAAAGCCCCTGTGTTCAATGCTGTAATGTCATATGAAATAGGATCGTATGAATTTTATTAAGAATTCTGGTATCGGGGAAGATGGGGCCATTTAAATACCAAGTGTTGGCTCCCTGCCTCATGGACCTATGGACTAATTACAGTGGGACTGGTTTTGGTTTAAACAGATTCTCTTACAAAGCTTTTGGGTTTTTTAGTATATATTTGATAAGGGGAAAAAATTAAACTTTGAGTAATTAGATTAAATTATTTCAATGCATAATTAATTTGAAGTACAAATCTGAAGTTGAAACATCCGTCCCCACCCCAACAAAAGAGAATATCTGGGTTTTTAGACTGGAAGGCCACTGGTGGGTGATGAAGGAGACTTTTGTTCTGCCCTTGGCCACACTTCTTGCTTGCAGGCTGCCCTTCCTCAGGCCAGCCTCTGTCACCCTGCTTAAAAAGGGAGTGTGATGATATTGACCTATTTGGCAAAGTGCTTTGGGATCTATCTGTGAAAGGGACGGGGGTGAGTTGCCTTTGCAAACTTTGAGTGTTTCACGTTGGTACGCTCCTTCAGCTTGGAAAACACTACGTGCTAAATTTGGGCAGGTTTTAGTGTTCGTGATTCATACCCAGGGAATTCCAGACTTCTTTAAGCTCTTCCCTTATTTGTGGGTATTTGCTGACTGATTTATTAAACAGGCTCTTCTGAGGCCGTTCGCTGCACTTGACACCACTTATCCGTCCGTAGGACTGAGTCATGTACCACGAAGCCTTACACAATTAAGATACGGTGAAAGGCAGCAAAAACCCAGCCCTGAGCACAGCCCACAGCTTGGAGTGGTGGGGCGACAGCTCCACCTCCCCACGCCTGGGCTCTGTGGGTGTGTGAGTCAGGGCTGGCTGAGCAGGCAGCGGTGGGACTTCTGGCTCGATAACGGAGCAGGACAAAGAGGAGATGTTATCTGCTGTGCACACACAAGTACTCCCAGTGCAGACAGGGTATCTGGCACGTAAACTCATGAGCTAAGCACTACATGCAAAAGGTAACTGTAATAAAAATGTACTGAGAGCATTTTGTTTGTGGTTTCTTCCTTGATAAAATAAACCACAAATTTGTGGCAACTCTTTTCCTTAGTAACTTTCCTTTCTCCTGTATCTCCTATTTTAATACTATTTCTAACCCATAATCTGAAAAAACCACCTGATTTTCAGAATGCGCCTCATTATTTTGAAGCTTCCTGCAGGGAGCAAAAATGCAGTTGCAACCTGCTCATGCTTTCTCAAAAATTGATTTCAAACCTTGCACGTGAACACACTGTGATTTCAGCTGGTACTCAGAGTGACATCGTCTGTGAAACCCCCCCAGCTGTCCCTTAAGGGGAGATTAGTGCTTTAACAAGATGTCTTTTTATTACTGTTGTTGTTGTTTGCTCACTAATGAAACAGGCTTGTGCTGTGTGCTGTCAATTGCATTGCAAATCATGTAATGTAATGACTCAGAACATTTTTTATTTTTAAAAAAAGGGTAGCTGTGAGTTTTATTCAGTCTGGTTATTTCATGGCTTCAGAATTTCTTGTCCAAGTTCCTCATTACCACAGCTGTAGATAAAAACTTGAAAAACTGAATCTCTTAAGGCTCAGGAATGTGACAGAAAATAGCTCCCAAAAGGTCACGTGCAGTTTGGTTCTGTGGGAGAGGAGAAGGTGAGGAGGAGGAGGAGACACAAAAACTGGCACAGGATATTTGGGGCTAACACTGCTGTCTCAGTGGGGCTGCTAGCAACATGTGGCTCTTGGGGCTCTTTGGAAAGTTTTTGCTGTTTAGCGTCCGAATCTGGATTCCTCCAGCCTTGTTTAGTCTTTCTGGGCTCTTTTAAAGGTCAGCTGAGAGAAAACATGAATTAGCTCTTCCAGAGAGAGCTGCTGCTCCTCTCACCCTGTTTGGTGATGCAGGGGAAGTGTTGGAAAGTGTCAGTGCATGGTTGTGAGAGAAATTAGCTGCTTCTGCTTTCTCCCCTTCCCCTGTAGTGAATTTTGTTCCCTGAATGAATGAGAGAGATTTAGTACCGATTTTATTCCCAACAGTCCCCAATAGGCAACCTAAAAATACCTCCAACCCCAAACACATCCCTTATAGTCCACAGCTTTTTCTGGAGCTGAGGCAAAACAGAGCTGATGTCATGGGCTATTTTTATACAGCGACGTCTAAAATACTTTATTTTTGTAATAGTGGAAGAGTGCACTATACTTTTTGGTAAATAATTCCAGTGTTATTGTTTCCATTTATGTAAATTGATAAATAGCTGAACTTAGACGGAGCAAGTATTATTTTTTTTTTTTGCAAATTATTTTCAACTTCTTGAGCACCAATTCCACCCCTGTCTTCTTCTCCTGACTCTCCTCCAACAGCAAACACCAAGGTAACACCTGCCAGGGGTGGGACCAGCTCTCAAGACAGTGGCCTTTGGTCTCAAAATAAGAGCAGGTGAGTAACTGCATGCTTACCGCCCCAGGCATGAGCAGGGAGTGCTGCAGCAGAGCTGGCACATTCATTCACAGTTTCCAGAGAAAGATACTGTGGTCCTGTCAGCCTTACACCCTCATGCTGTTGTGGCAGCTGTGATAAGCCCCAAAGCTTCGCAGAGGAGTTCCCGAGGTGGTGGCAAAGCGCGAGAACCCAGATGTCCAGCTATGAAATACGATGAATAATTGTCATTAGCCATGTCAGATACAGGTTGGGTGCTTTTCCAGCTTCTGGTTTTCTTCTCCTTCAATGCTGCTGAAGTGTTTGGGCAGATAGTCTGTTCCCTGTCAACTCCCACTGTCACTTTTTTCCTTAAGCATAATATCAAAAGTGCTTGTACTTTTTTTTTTTTTAGTATCAAGAGTATCCCAGTCTTTCCTGCTGTGTTTATACTTCTGCCAGCAAATCACTGCTTCTGTCATGTACTTGGCACCCACTCTCTGCTCACTAGCAACCCAGGTGGGCACAGCACAGCCTTTGTCTCAGAGTCACCCATTGGAGTAAAAGGATTTTTTTGGCAATGCAAGCGATTGCTAGTCTGCAAAATTGGACAATAGAAGTTTGCTAAGCGGAGCACAGAATGCTGCTGAATGCAGAGCTGTTTCAAAAAAAGAAATCAAAGCAGTGCAGGTTCTCTCCATTTTTCTTTTCTAAAAGTCAAATCAAGGAAATTAACATGTTTTGGGTTTTATTCAGGCCCTGCTTTAGCAGCATCTGTCTTACCTGGGGGAAATGTGTGACTGAGGTGGTAGGCAAAGGGCTTTTTTCCAAAAGGAGCCAGGTACCAATGACAGCTTGAGATGCTTCTGTCTAAAAACAGATCCCCAAAACCTCCACACTGCCCCAGGGGACCTGAAAACCTAACTCCAGGCTTCCAGCAATTATCACAGAGCTCTGCATGAAATGGTGGTGGCAGCTTTTCAGCCACCCATTTCTGAAAGGGGAGATAAAACCATTCATATTTCTTTCCCGCTCAAGGACACTTGAATTAGTGTCTTTCACTTCCCCGGAGAACATCCTAAGCAGCTAACTAGAGCATATCCTGAAGTGGTGCTCTCTTTGTTACAGCTCTTCCTGGTTCGGAGTAATTACATGTGTAATTATGAGGGTAGAGACACCCATGGAAGGCTGACTCTGCCTGGGTGGTGGTTAAATACTCACTGCAGGCCACAGCTCTTACTACAAAGATTGTGAGGTTTATTTATCTAACTCTAGTATCCAGTGAATTGTTCCGTTTAGAAAGGAACAAAGCTTACTGAATTTTTTTAAAAGCTTGTATTAATTCAGGTGCAACATTTGGGTCCTTTCTATGTGCAGAACACACAGACTCTAAAGGCCGAAGTTCTTGAGGTTTAGCTGAACAAAACGTTTTGACACAGCCGTGTTCTGCTGCAAACTAGCACTGGCAGTAAGCACCAGCCTCATAATAGAAAGGAAATACCCTTGTTGCCTGCCCATACTAGATGTGGGGTCAGACTGGGGTGTTTTCATAAACACAGTGTAGTAACTCATCACACCTGCATCATTTAAAGGAAAATGAAAGGCCGATCTTCTCATTGCCATCTTCTCTGCTTCCAGCTTTCTGAATTACTTTCACTGATTTCATGGCAGGAAATGCTGATCCTGTGTTGCAAGATGTAGCCGAGCCTGGAATAGTAATTTAATTTTAAATGCTCAAGGTAGAAAACATATTCTATTAATGTCTTGTTGCCTGAAGGGTCGTGCTAATCAACAGCAGCAGATTTTATAAAGAACCAACATTTACTTTTTCCAAGCCTAGCCTTTCTGCATTGGAGAAATGCCCTCTTCTCAGAGCCATGCCACCTTCCTCAGAGTGTTTATGTCCTCTCACCAGGAAAGGATTACAAATTATGTTGGGAATGCATTTTTTAAAACACACAACCTCTTATTACACAGTGTTTTTAAGAAGCAGGTGAGCTTGTTAATTCCATCTGCCACTCTTCTCATGGAGGACATGTTTTTTAAACAAGCTTTAATATCCTCTACTAAATAAAAGTGGTTTTAACAGGAATACCCTGAGCATAATCACGATATACATATGTGCCCTTTTAAGAAAAATATAATAAGAAAAAAAGAAAGGAAAAAACCCGATAATTGCCATCTGCCATTTTCTTAGTAAACATTGTCATATGTCATGAACTCAATTACACAGATCACTGGGGTGTGGACAACCGGTTGCTCCTTTTTAAAAACAAGTGTTGAAATAAAATTTTGCTTTAGGTGCAGCAAATCCATTACTGAATGTCCGTCAGAGAGAACGGGCTCCTTTCAGCCAGCTGTGTGTGTTCCCTTACGTCAGTGGAAAACTGCCTGGGCACAACCAGCTCGCTTCTTATTGACTCGTGTAATTACAGGCAGGGTTAATAAATGGCACCAGTTACTGCAAAGGCTGCCCCAAATTCTGCATTCTGTCTTTGGTCGAGTTGAGCAATGGTGGTAACTTTCACCAGATCTGCTTTTTGGCCAAGCGTTCTCTGTGCCGGGGGATGCCACATTCCCTGCTGAGGAGATGCCTTGGGCGAGGTTTTAGAAATAGGTTCACTTATTTAGAAAAAGTCCAGGCTGAAGGGCTGGGGCACTGCTAGTACAGGAGAGAAAGAAGAGGCAAAGAGAATATGAGGAGAAAGTTCTGTGATCCCCTTGAAATCTGAATTTGGAAGCTGCTGAGAAAGATGAGAAGTGGAATCAGAATTGGTGGAAAGGTGTTTAAATTACGTGAGCAAAGGCACTGGACAGAGGTAGAGTACATGAAAGCAAAAAGGCAGAAAAGTGGTAAAAATACTCAACAACCATTTAATAAATGGGATAGTAGGGGTCCATTGTCCTTTTTCCTCAGCTCCTAAGAAATCATAATTAATTTATTAAAGAAACAGTGGAAGCTTGAAAGCTAAGAACTCCAAGGTTAAGATTTGCTCATTTTAATTTGAGTCTTTTTAGGTATAAACAGTTAGAAATAATTCTTAATTGTACACTAGATGTGACTATGCAGTGGCCAACATCTGCTAATTGAACAAGGAGGACATCTTTTAGGAAGGGAAACAAGTTACAAGTCCAGAGGCAATCTATATTGCAAATCTAAGAGTTCAGTCATGGTTATGATTCCTAATTTATTGTTCGCAGGGTATTGAATCATCTTTTTTGGAAAACCTACAGAAATCTGCCATCTTACACTGGATTCTGAAAAAAATGTATCCTTTTTCAAACTACTACTGGCATCAGTTTCAGCTGACACTTCAGGTGTCTTTAAAGATCTATGTAATTGGCTTATTTTGTGTTCATAGAACATATGGGTCAGACTCCTGTCATCCTGCTTCAGTATTCATTGTAAATTGATATTAGCTTGGTGAAGTGACTTCTGGGAAAATTTAACGCTTTCTTTCTCTCTTTTCATTTTGGAATGTCTTCTTTCACCTTCCTACACAAACCAACCTGCTCTCTCTTAGTGATATTTTGATCAACAGATGTGGGGGGAAGGAAACCTGTCTGTGAGAGCTTTGATACGCACAACAAAACTCCTACTGACTTTATTGGAAGAAGGATCAGTCCAGAACTTGTGTCTTCTTTTTTTTTGTTGTTTTGGGTTTTTTTCATGGTGGTTTTTTGTGTGTGTGTGTTTGCATGTGTGTGTGTTTTGGTTTTGTATTGGTTTTTAGGGGGGTTTTATTTCGTTTTGTGTTTCTTTTTGGCCACAATGCACCAGCATATTCTGAATATGTATATTTTGAGTTCAGTAAGGCAAAAAAAGAGAGATTTATAAGGCTCCCATGACCTGATTACTATTCAGGAGCTGCCTGTGTTTGATGTGGTGGGCACATTGTGCCTGGTTTGTTACACCTGTTTGATTCTCAGCTGAAACCCGCTGGTGCAAAGCTGCAGCCCATTGTGCTAAGCAGGCTGGCCTCTTGGGAGTAAATGATATGTATCCCCCTGGCTGAGTGAGACCTTGATGAACTTGTATCAAAGGGTTTTCTGAACTCGTTTTTAGGAGCATGATGTGAATTATATGGAGCAGGTGTGGGTGCCAGGGGAAGGTGGAGGTCAGTGTCACACTTCACAGCAGAAAGCCACCCACCATCAAGGCTGCTTTTCATGTGCTCAGCCAGTGTGAACCCTACTGGAAACAGAAGGCCCTCTGAGGCTACATGTAAGCCTGAAGGAACAGAGCAGGCTTTTGATGCAGGAAATCAAAGACATTGGAAAAATTCCTGCTTCAAATCAAGGTAATTTTTAATGACTCTTAAGTAATGACTGAACTGAAGAAAGAAAAACATCATGATTTAGAAAAATCCTCTCCCTTGCCTTCCAAATAAGTAGGACACTTTCCAGATCAAGCTGCTTGCCTCAGTTACCTCCGGAGAACAGAAGACAGCTCTGCAAAGGGAGCTGGTTACAATTCCTGCACTGTGGTGCTGCCTTCTGTGAGGAGGAGGCGTGTGTTTTCCTGTCAGATTGTGCCATGCTACAGGGCAGTGGGAGAGCATCCTTGAGGGTGGCAAACAATCGCCTTCACTGGAAACAGGACCATGCTCTGTGTTTTTCCCCCAAAGGGAACAGCAGTGCTTGGATTTGACCCTTCTTGTGATGTTGGTGTTGGGTTAGACTACCCAGCCCCTGGAGTCTTTCCCCCTGGAGGTATAGGGTCTGGTGATGCCCTAAGGCTACCGTGCCTTAGGTAAAGTGCCTTACAAGGGAAAGCCTCTGGCTTTATCTCCAACAAAATTCATGAGCTACTACAACTGACAGAACTTTTTTAAGTACGGGGTGAGGGAGGGGGGAAGCGTGTAAGGGTTGATGAAACTTTCTTTTAGCAAAGCAGTTTTGGATGGCTCCCGGTGGTTTGCAAATGCTTCTATTGTACACATTCAATAATGTCAGCTGGGAGGTCATTCTTGTCTCTGTGTTTCCCAAGACACTGATTCCTTGATTGTTGTTCTTCTGATAATTCTCCTGTGCATTCAGCATTTGATGCTGCAGAAGACACCTCAGCTTACAGCAGAAATTCGTGTGCGTTTGAGGGAGGCTTCATCTCTGGTCCAGTGTGGGATAAACCTGAATCATGAAGTAACAGAGCTCGGGGTATCCATGCTCTGTGAGCTGCTCTGGGAAAGTATTTGGATTTTGTATGGCTTTTTTTTTTTTTTTTTTTTTTTTTAAACTGAATTGGCCCTTTCCTCCCTTGAGGAAAGGAAGCCCCAGGAAAATCCTGCCATAAAAGATTTCTTTGCAGCAATCCCACTAGGTTAGAATGGAGACTCTTCACCACGAAAACGTTGTGCCGCTGGGAGAAGTTTCACCTGCTAAATCTGAGTGTTTCCAGAATGTTTTGTTGTCCAAGGTCTTTACATTCTGCCCTGAATGGAGTTAGGAAAGGGGGATGTCTACAGTGGTTATGACATAATTTTTTGATTTCAGCAACTGGACTTGGGGGTGGAGGAAAGAAAGTGAAAAGTAGCAGTGTTAGGAGTAGAGTAAGTCACTAAGAGTGGCAAAAGGAATCTGAAGGACTGCCATACAAAGCAGACTTCCTAAAAAAGCTAGATAATCTCCTCGCTATGTTGGCATATATCTGAAAAGTTTTGTAAGCTTTCTTATATATTTCTGATTACTGAAAATATTGGGAGAGCTGGATTACAGTGTTACCCAGTATCAGCATGCATTATGTAATTCTAAGGCAGTAGAGTTACAAAATTCAAAGACAGTTTGGTCGAGTCTTTTTTAGAAGATGTTTAGTGGTACAATGTGTAATAACAGTTGCTGCCTATAAAGGGGGAAGAACATTTTCTGCCAGTTCTGAAATCGAAGGTTACAGAATTTGCAGAAGTGGCCTTTGCTGAGGCTCTGCACTTCAAAGCTGTAATCTTCTGAAGTCGCTCCTTGTAGAGCTGGGTTCTGTTGGTGCAAATTGTCACGCCTGCATGTGCAGCCTCACATGCAGCAGGTAATGGTTGAACAAAGCCTTCTGGCTGGATTGAAACCTCTCATGATTAGCAGGTAGCTAAAAAAAAATAATCCAGTTTCTCAAAGTCAGCATAAACCCCCACCAGCCTTATTGCTGAAATAATGCAAGAGAAGATCTCGGGTAATACACTGACATCTGCAAATCAGAGATAATTAATCTTTGCAATACACTTTTCAGAAATAATCTCTTTTATCACTTCTTGGTGAGAGGCATCAGCTGCCAGTAGAAAGAGCAGGGATAGACCACAATCAAGTATGACACACACTGCAGCAGAATGGGGCAAGAAGTAGAGTTGGGTTAGCCAAAACTAGTCTTTCACTTCTCTGTAGCCTTCATTTAGCAGCTTGCTTTAACCTTTGACAAGAGTCAGTTGTGCCATGCATCATCCTCTTACTTACTCTTTGCAGTCTGGAAATATAATGAAGAATATGCTTACTTTTCTGATTAAAATACTCCTAGCAGGGCTCATTTGAAAGAGCACAATGTCACAATGGAGTCCAGACAATGATCTAGCAAAAAAAAAGATATTAGAATAGTGAATTTAGAACCATGAAGTAGAGGGCACTTGACATCAATAACAGGCTTAAGATGCTAAGAATGATGACTCTAATTCTCCTGGTGTTTTATTAAGGATAGGGCAGCAGAAAGGACTTTAGGCTGCTATAAGAAAGGCAAGAGCTAATGCTTTTCCAGAATAGCATTTGCCAGCCAAACAACCTGCACGGGCTTTTTAAGAACGTAGGTGAGTGCAAAGGACACTGAAAGTAAGTGCCTGAGGGAGGGTTAGGCTCTTCATTTTTCCCTCTCCTGGGAAGAAGATGTTTGACATGCCACCTTCACCATCAGATGTGCTTTGTACTCATTTGCATTGTTTTCTATTAGCCCCATCTCTTTCACCAATCTCTTCTGTGTGGATGCTTTTGGGTGCACATTTGTACTTTGATGGCAAGAGTAAGAACAGGGTATAAGGACAGAGAAGACTTTTCCTGGCCAGCCTGCTGCATTCTGGAGTTCTTCAAACTTCATGGTGGCTTGGTTACATCCCTGGGTTCTTTTCCCTGTAGGTGTTGAGTGACACTGTCCGTGATGGAAATCACAGATGTAGGCCGGTTAAACACCCCCTCCCTCTCAGCTCCATTTAACAGTCCCTCCCTCTCACCCCCACCAATGGCTTATGGTCAGTTTAGTTAGGTTCTTTTGCCTCTTTTAATATAGAGAGTGGCAGGTGTTTGGTGGCCTAGACTAAGGAAGTGTGATGTAGCTTTAAATATAATTTAAGTTTTCTAGCTATTCCTTAGGCTAGCAAAGGGTATTCCTTCTTGCATCAACCTAAAACATGGTTGAAAACTGCAGCTATAAATACCTATCCATCAAAAGCAAAAACTAGTAAAACTAAAACCAGTAATTTGATGCTCTTTTGCTTTATCCTCCATACAGCTTATTTTTTGAGTGGCTATTTTAGAGGTACTTCCTTAGATTCCTCCTCTGGATCAGACACCATGACTTGCACTAAGGTTAAAAGCTGTTTCCAAAGTAGATCCAGTTCAGTTAAGGCACTGATAAGAGGCACACAGCAAGGCAGTGCTTGGAACAAACATATATATGACAGAAGCAAGGCCTTCTGTACCTGGTGTAAATGTGTCAATATGCACCTTGTTCATATTTTAACGGTGACTTAGTCAAAAGCAGGGAGTGGTGGTGAACACAAGCCAGTAAACTTAAGAGCCTTCTTCTCATGAACATGTAATGGAGTCCTCTTCACCCTTTCAGCCTCCTTTGAATTCAGCTGGATTAAAGCAGTGAACAAACAATTCACAATTGTTTGCCAGGAGTACGATGATCCACAACAACGACAGTGTAAAAGAAACAAGCTGGAATGCCCAATAACCTCCTTAACACCCAGCAATTATGCTGGTGCAGCACAGAGACTAACTGAAGTGCTGGTTAATAAAACAGTTAATGAAGTAATTCTAAAACATTTTTCCTGCTTTTCTGCTGGGCAGCATATGAGAGGATCCTAGCCATCAGTGACATGGAGAGGGCTTTACAGGAACAGGGATGAAGTAAGGGAAAATCTAGAGAAAAGAGTCTAGATATCTGAACATAGTTTCCCCTTGAACCTAAACAAAGATTTTTTTTTTCTTTTTTTTCCTAGAAATGTGAAAGTTTTAGGATGCATTTTCTGCATCCTAAAAGCATTTAGGATGCTTTTTCTGTATTAGCAGAACCTGAAGCATTTTCTGTATTAGCAAGTCTCATTTAAGGAGACCACTTATCTCTTGCCGCTGTGTCTGTGCTGCCACGTGCCAGCCTCTCGCTCCATCAGCACCACCATCTGTGGTGCTGCATGCTGGATAGTTTCCCCTGCCAGGGCACGTGGAAGGCCACTGACCACCCCCGCGTGCAGCAGCAGATGCTGTATTGAAGAACCTGACTGTTTTTTCTGGATACAGATACACAAAACCAGTAGCTGATAGTGCAGTAATAGGCCATTCAAAGAAACAGAAAGTAGCTCTAGGAACTTGGAGTAGAAGCCCTTAGGAGAGCATGGACATTTGATTTCTGCTTACAGATGGGTTATTAATTTTCGAAAGATCTCTTTACTTTTCAGAACACTATCCGGATCCTTCTTGCCACATTTTCAGAAGTGAAAAATATCACACTGGGATATCTAAAATCTCTGCTTCCTGCCTTCCTGATAAGATCTCTGTGAACCATGTTTGTCCCTTCTCTTTTCCTTTTTCAGGAGGCACAAGCTGCAGATGTGAATGAAAGCTTAGACATGTAAATATTCAGCAAAATTTCATTGCCCTGCAAGAAGAAAACCTGCTGGACTGTCCTCACTTCCTACCTTCTGTGCACAGACTAGCCTTTTACAACTTCAGTGCCTTGTCACAGATACTGCATTGATTAACCAACCCCTGTTTGCTAATAAATATTCTAATTGTTCTGAGGTATAAACTGGGAGTGGGGGAGGATTGCAGATCATATCTTACATAACTGCCAAAGGATATGCAAAGCCTTTGATGGCCTCCTGAATGATGTAAGGTATTCTTGCATTTTCATTAGAGTAACCTCCTCCTGAGCGAGGCAGAAAGCAATTTGTGCCCTAAGGAAAGGTACGTGACAGAGGTCTGTGTTCTTAGAAGGCAGCAGTAAGCAGTGCCAGCAATATCCGGTAGATCAAATGTTTCTAGGCTCTCGTGTTTCTTGTCTGTGAAATCAGATTCAACTGCTGGCTCCCAGGGAACTTACAACGTAGCATTCCCAGCTAAAACACTGCTTTGAAAACCAAACAGCGCTAAATGCATATTACATCTCCTTCATCACTACTGCTGGGCATCAGAGCAGGCAGTTGTTCATTCCAGCTGCATTTATAAGTGGGCTCCTGGGCAATGAAACATTAATTCTCTAATGTCATTTGCTATGCTGGCCACAAAGTCAATGCCGAATTACTCACGTCTGTCAATGTTTGGTTACTCTAACCGAAGAGATTCTCATGAGCTCAATCCCCTTGTTGTCTTCACTAACTAAATCAAAAAGTAAAATAAAATTGTATTTCAGCCAAAGCCTACAGCGGCATATGGAGGACCTCTTCCTTACGACTAGTAATAAAGGATGCACAAAGACCAGTGTGTGTGTTTCCAGACTTGCTATACACCTCCAGCTAAAAAAAATAGTATATATATGTATGTGAGATATATATATATATCATGCCTTGAAATTTGAACTTTGCTTCCAGTTAGTCTACGGCTGAGTCAGCAGAGGAGTCAAAATGAGTTGCAGCTGAACGTTAATGGAGGTTAGAAGTAAAGGGCTGTGCCCAGTAATATAGTATAAGAACCAGAAAGGAAATCGGAGTAAATTCAGAGGATTGGCATTAAAACACTGAAAGCAGCAGGTTATAGTCACTAACAGGCTTTTGTTAAGCTTCTGGTATTATTATCTGAGTAACATGAAGACGTGTTTTGGAGTATGGTCAATGTATCGGTGATGATAATTGTGATGTTAATTACATAAAGAGCTCACCATTCACACTTGATGCACATCTGGTGTTATCTCAAAGGCAACTTTTAAACTTGTCACTGAGACCTCCATGATCCTGAGCATATTGAAAAAAGCCTGATTGATTGTAAAACCCAGTAGGTGCTGCAACAGGAAGCAGTGCAATAAATGGAGTGTTGTTTCTGTTTCCATCAAGGGTGACATTTCAGCCTTATGTGGAGAGCCTGACTAAAGCCTAGGCAATACTTATGGACCAGCTAAGTTTTTACTTACTTGGAACACTATCAGAGCAGTGTGTTTTTGGACTACTCACTCCAGTGTGGAAATTCACTCTTTAGTTTTGTATTATAATGCCTCATTGCAAAAACCTGGTAAAAACTGGGTCTGAATATGTCTACATTCTCCAAATATGCCTCCCTGAAGCTGACCTCTTTGCATTCCTTACCTGGCTACATTTAAAGCTGCTGACACTTTTATGTAAAATTTAGTATCATCTACCTGAAATAGAAGACCAAATCCAGCCGTGTTCTGCAGTAAATAAGAACAGCTACTGTAACTTATTTGCCCAGGTGGTTGCACAATGCCCCCTGACGCCACGTTAGGTCTTCTTGTTGTTGGGCTTTTCCAATTAGCATCCTAGAATGGAAAATTTGTACTGAGACAAATGTTTAAGCACTGAGGATCAGTATCTCCCATTTAATGCCTTGGAAAGGGAAGCTCTATTGGACAATTTTGTTTGTCACAAATGGCATCACTATCAATTCTGAAGCCTGCAACAGAGTAAAGTCACTGGGGTGTCAGAACCTGGCCTTCCACCACATGTTCTTTTGGAATCTTTTGGATTCTCATTGTATTTGTGGTTCACCCCATGAAGATAAGAGTGAGCAATTTTGACATTGCAAACCACCAGATCCAACATCAATATAACTTCCTGCTTAGCAAAAAGACTCCCATGAAGGGTAGAATCAGAAGGATTATCTGCTCTGCTAAATCCTGTCCCTGCAATCACCTGACCAAACCAAGTTCATCTCATGCACCAGAGGCTACAAAACTTCTCCCAGCATCTTGTAGCAGCCAGAAGGTCTGTGGTAAAAGATAAAACATAACATACACTTCTGTTTATCTTTGCCTGCCTCTCTTTTCTGGTTCTTTTAAGATCTAGCTAACATTTTGTTCTTAAAAAATGAGTCTGAATGTGATTAGCTTTTGCCACATTGTGGCACATTACAAAAGGGCATTAGGTGCAATTCACCACTGTGAGGCATCTGGTCTTGCCTGTTCACCATTCGCTAATGAGATCTCAGTCTGGAAATGTGAGTGATGTTCTAATTTTGCAGTGATGTCTTCATTTAGCAGTGTTTTTTTCCTAGAAATCCTTTCAATACTGCACAAACTTCAATATAACCAGCAAGTCCCTGGTGTAAAAACCAGATTGTACTTGCATTGGTCAAAATAAGAGTCATACAGCTGGAAAGAGTCAATGATCAAAGCACCTTCCACCATAAAGCTCTAGGAATAGGCTAGGAATTTCTCAACTAAAAGATGCTTTAACTTCGCTTTAAAGCAAGAACAGTTACTCTAGGCTCTAAGATGCTCTGCATGTGTTTAGATGCTGCTGGACAGAGTGGGTGGCCTCTGAACATGTAGAAGCAGAAGAGCTAAAGGTGAGAGAGGAGTTGCAGGGAGGATTCCATCCAAAAGGAAGGCAAGCAGCAACCTTAAGGTACAGCTTCATGCACACCTTTCCCTGAGCAAGCCTTGCAGTTATCAGGTTTCCAGTACAGTGCCCTACAGACTGGAAAGGAGGGTGGGTGAAGGGAGGGCAGCTGCGAGTCTCAGGCAGCCCTCCAGGGGAGCTCTGGCAGAAGCAGCTGCCGGTGGACAGTGTTGAATGATTCCAAGCTGGCGGCACAGCTCTGCTCAGCCAGCACCATCCGGATCCTGAGCAGCTCTGGTCGCCTCTGGTAGCTCTGGCTGCAAGAAGGTTGCAGCCACTCTCTCCAACTTCCTCCCCAGACAGACAGTCTGTCTGGGAGGCTACGTGCCAGGGTTCATGCTGTCCCAGGGGTTCAGCCCCTGGTTAGGAGGATTTAGTTACTAACACATTTGTAATACTAATGCTGTTAGTACTTACAGTACTGTCGTGGGTTTTACAGAAGCTGTATTTGTTTGCTCCTACGTGAACAAGTAGAAGCAGAAAGGCTAAATTTTCTTCTGTAGTGGGAACTGGAAACCAGTGCTTAAAACCTTTTCCTTGATGTCCTCACCCACTGTGTCTCTTCACCACAGGGGCTGGCAGAAACAGAGAACTTGGGCCAACATGCATTTCTCCTTGTTTTGCAAACTGACCAAGTTCCTCTTTCAGATGTGAGGTAGTACGTGTGTGTACACACTGAGACACCAAACTGTTAGCTAATCCTCTGCTCTGGAATCCATCTGACAAAGGGGTAGAGATCTGGGACATTTTTCTTTTCTAAGCTGTTTAAGTAAACAAAATTAAATCTCTTCTTGGCCAGTTTTAGAGATCAAGTCGTAAAAGCCTGGAATAGTTCTGTTGTATACATTTTCCTTGGAAAGTATCTGCTTCAGTTTTTCTCTTTGTTGATCAGGTCTGAGACGTCCATTAGAGAATAGTTTATTCCCAGCTTTAGTTAATATTTTTCGAGTGTGCTGTATTTGTATACATTAATTCCCGCCCCTCTCAGCTCTCAAAGATTATCTAAGGACAGGACAGCTAATGGCTATCTGAAACCAGTCAACTTTTTTTTTCCTTATGTCAGAGTAAGGACAGGTAAAATAGCAGTAGAAAACACCTTCTTAAATTAGCTGTGGCCCTCTTCCCTTTTGTTAGACTCTTTCTGATTTTTTGTGTTGTTCTCCTTGAGTTGTAGATTATTTAAAAGTGGGTTCATTATTCAGTGCATATGACAAGAAAACGTATTTAAATTCTGATGTCTTTGGGAAGTTTGTTCGCATTATGCATTTATCTTGTGTTATCTCTTCTGTGGTAACTGCTGCCTGAATGCACTAATTCTGCTGTACTGATTCTGATACTTACCAAGCAAGTATAAGGTGAGGAAAATGTCTGTGAGATGATCTTTATCTAACCAGGACTTGAATTATTTTTAAAGCAGGGTCATAGCAGCTGGTGCAGTCAAAAGCTAACACTGTGTAAGCTGGGAGTATTACCACTGCATTTGTTGTCACTTTGGGTCAGATCCCACCTTTCTTAGCAGTAGTAAGTTTGTTTTACTTCTTTCTCTTCCATTACTGCCACACAAAGCAAGGAATTAGGACATACTCATGTACAGTTCCATTTACAAATGTTTTAAGAACGCTGACACTTTATCTACTCATTTGTTTCCTTTCCTCTAGGTGTATTTTTTTTCAGACCACTCAGTTTATTATTCTAGTCTCAGACTAATCTCTGCACGGCTTTGTCAGGGCTGTTTTGGGGGAGGACCTGAGGGAAGAGTGGGAGGATGGTCATTTTCAGGGTCAGTGCAGCCTTGGGCATCCTTACACCGATTGTGATCTACACCTCTAATTAGGGCTTTGGACAGGGAGCCTGACCTGCATTGAGTACATTTGTTTGCAAAATCCCTGACCTAAGGCACTCCCATGCAGGCAGGTGCACATTACTTTCATGTAGTTCAGCCTGAATTAATCCTTGAACTGTGAGTGCAGGAGAATGAAATGCAGAAGGCAGAGCTCCTCCTGTTGGGCACAGCCCCGTGCAAATGTGGCCAGGCTGCTTCCAGACCCAGGGTGGCAAGAGGATGTTGCGCTGTGTGGCCCTCTCAGTTCGAGTCTCCATCAGCTCTCTGTGCTCTGCACAACTAAAATGGCAAAATTTTCCCATCCTGGAAGAAGGAGATTTCTTAGAATAGATCAAAGAGGGCATTGTAGCCAAGACATAGAGACTAAGTGCATCCTTTGAGTGAGAGAGCACACTTCCTGTCCTCACCTGACTCTTTTACCCTGTTCTTATGATTACTAAGTATCATGACAGCCCATTTTAGAGGAGACTGGAAGAGTGCATCTGGTCAGGGTGTTAAATACTGGCTCAATCAAGTACTTCACCTTTTTTTTTCCTCCCCACTTAGGTTTTTTAATCACCTAGAGCTTACAAATCTATAAAATCAAATATTTCTCCTCCCGGTGATATTAAATTGCATGCAAAGCTCTGTGGGCAGGTAGCCAGGACAGTAACAAAGCCACCTTGAAAGTATTTATCTCCGGCAATACCTTATACTTCTGATTTCTGTCTCTGGATTTTTCAGTGTGTTTTAAACTGTCCATGAATTAAACCCCACAGGCAAGGTTATCTCATTTTTCCAGTTGTAGAAACCAAAAACCAAAGGGGTTACAAATAGAATTAGGAGACTTCTTTGTATTTTGAGCATTACCCAAGGCCACTGGCGACAAGAGGCTGTTCACAGAGCATGATACTGCCTGATGTGGATCTGGCCGTGTGACTCACCTGATAGCATGAGGTTGGTCTAGAAAGAGATGCTGTGTCTCCTGATTCTTGGCTGTGCACCTCGGTGATGCTGCTGATTCTTTCTTTTCTTTAGAAATAGTGTTACTGAAGAGTCAGGCAGTATTGAAGGCAGTACAAACAAGACAAAAATGTTTGGTGTCATGTTGGACCATACATGCAGAATTTTATGAAGTATCAAGGCCTGATCCAAAACTGTTACAATTACCCATCGTTCCATATGATTTTGGTTTTCTTTTCCAACAGTGGGATTCCCTTGCTGTAGGAATGAGCTGATTTTTTTTTTCTCTTTATGTCTACCTTGAGTTTTGCTCAGCACTGGAGAGGGAGGTAGCTTTGGAAAGTATCGTTCTGTGACATATTTATAAGATCAGATTGAACTATGAACTAGGAGAGGAAACTTTAAAGGGGATGACAGGAATTCAAAGACTTGTTAAAATAGTTCAAAAATTTCAGGAATTCAAATGGTAATCTCACAATGGTGTGAATTAATGTATACTTGTAGTGGTGCCAAGAATCCAAATTAACCAGTAAATTGAAACAAAGAGTCAGATTTTGCATTTCATGGGATTGTGGTAGGGCTGAAAGAATCAACAGACAAAAATGTGTTGACAACACAGGCGCAGTTTTTTAAAAAAGGGGAAGGAGATGCCCTCAAATATATTATCTGAAGTAGACTGTATTGATAAAATGGACAATTAGATTACATAAATCAGTGCTGCAAACATACTGGGATAATCAAAGGAGTGGGTAAGACTAGTTAGAACTGGCCTGTACTACAGATGAACAAAAATACGTGGCCTTTACTGGCAGAACAGAATTGTTTCTGCCCTAAGGCAGCTGAATCTCTAGAAACACCTGTAACAGTTCTGCTAAATGTAATTATAGTTGTCAGATGAAAAGAAGACACGATAAGATCAGATAATTCCACCATTCAGAACTGGAGACCACTGAAATCAATTAGGTATTTCCAGGTTGCTTTAAAGGATGCTGGGTCAGCGGGAGAAGGGACCTGCTTAGAAACTGAGGTATTTGTGGTTTTGTGGGTTTGTGGTATCAAAAAGACTGCTACAGAGGGGGGAAACTAGAAGTTTTGAGGAAATGTCCTGCTTTGTGTTGCTGATGTGTCACCTCCTGTCTGCTCAAGAATGCATTGATTGAGAGGCAAACAAAGGGAGAGGGGGAAGCTCAGTGTGAGGGTGCAACAGATCATAGATCAACACGAGCAGGTATGGCTTTAACTGTGAAGCTTGAAGTTATGGATATTTCAACAAAACTCAGGTGTCTTGAAGCTGAGTTTTCTTGAATTCTGAATCAGATAAAAAATGCAAATGTGTTGCAAATCAGGTAAGCCAGCGGTGTTGCAAATCAGGTAAGCCAGCGCTCAGGGTTGTATGTAGAAGCTAAACTTAAATGCCTGTATACTATCTGGAATGTGGCATGCATATGTGAGGGTCAAACAAAAATTAATTAGCTTAGTGAAGGAACAGATTTCTCTATCAAACTTCCAGCAACCCCAAAATAATCTAAAAATGGGGTATTTCAAAACTAGTAGCTTGACAATGTTCTTGCTAGCTAATGTCCTAAGCATATGAGAAACCTGATGTGGCTACCATGCCTCAAGTTGTTGACATGGACTGTGAGAGTCTGGTATGCTATTTAAAAAATAATTGGAGGAGGGAGGGCTATTCTCAAAGAAATAAGTCGTGCTGGAAGCAAGTTTTTTGCGTTTTAGCCTAACAATGTTTTTGAACATGATACTGAAGAGAACAAGGAGCAAAGGTGGTTCCCTGCTTTTACTTTATAGTTTAACTTCTGAGGGAACAGTGAAACTAGTTTCATCCATGTCTTGACAGACAGTTGTCCCTGCTAGACTGTTCCAAAAGTCTCCTAATGACAGTTTTAACAGATAATTGCCTGATTTGAGTCAACTTATAAAGGGAGACACAAATGATAATTTAGATTTCACAAGAACCCTGATAACATTCTGAGTCATGAGAAAGGAGTCCTGCGAAGGAGTTCACAAAGAGTAATAAAATTCTTTTATAAGTAACAGCAGAGTTGATATTAAGTAGTCCTTACTTAAAACTGCTGCATGTGTGTGAATGCACACGTGCGTGTGTGCACGTCTGTGAGTGTGTGCAGAGAGAGTAGGAGAAAACTTCATTTTTCTGAATGATGGTGTTGTTTAAAACAAATATGTGAATTGGTCTTTTAAGCAGTGCAGACTTAAATTCTAAAAAAATAATTAGATCCAAGTTTAGGTAAGAATTTATTTACAACAGTACTTGACAAGTCTTTTTAGAGTAGTCAGTGGGACTTTTCTATTTCATGGTGGGTCCAATCCTTCAGGCATTTTAATACATGCAAATTATTGGCTGAAAATCAATGTATTTTACAGAGGGATATTATCTAAACAGGCTAAGCAGACTCTTTTCTTTTTCCCCAAAGCTCTAATTTAAAAAAAAAAAAATAATCTAACGGCAGTTTCTAAGTATCCACGGGTATTTTATTGCAACAGCATTGCCAATAAAGCCCTGCAGCGTTCCGGAGGCAGTGCCCGTGGTGGCAGGGTGCAGCCGGCTGTGCGGAGCAGTCCTGGTACCGCAGCGCTCCATCTACCGGTGCGTGGGGAAAGTCTCCCGTGCACCTCTGCCTCCCTCTGCCGCCCTGGAAGTCGGCTCCGAATGATTTTTCATGGCTTAGATCAACCTGTGAGGCTGCTTTCATGCTGGGGAGAGTTGCGATATTTAGCCCGTGGTATCACCTTACTTCCTTCCTCTCCTACATCGCTGTCCAGGCATCCTCATCCATCATCGAGGTTAGGGGCTGAGATCGTGTTTCAGCCTCTTAAGAGCTGAGATTGTGAGGCCAAGGATCTCTGAATGACCCACTTCTCAAACCACAACTAGCTGTGACTGCCAATTCTTCTGACTGAGTAGTAACTGCTGTGCATAAATTGGTGGTCTAGAAAGGGCGCAAGTATGAAGAAATCTATTGCTAACATCAGAGATATTAATTTGCTATCTGCATTTGTAATGTCCTGTCAGTGACTCCGGTCAAAGGCCAAAAAAACCCCTTTGAAACAAGGGAAAAATGTCTGCATATATGAGCAGTGCTGGGGTTATCCATTCAGTTAAAACAGATCTTTAACTGCAGTGCCAGTCAATCTATGTGGCCAGCACTGTACAGAAAATCTTGAGTGGGAATTCTGTTCTTCAAGGGGACCAAAAGGTGTTGCTATTTGGATTTTGACCTTTTTCTATGATGGAAAGCTGGATTCCTTATGCAAAAATTTAGTATTTTTTTCAGAACATGGTGATAGAACATATTCAGTCTTGTCTGTTTCTCTAAAAAGATGTGACTTAAGAAATCAGTTCATTTTGAACAGCATTTCCTTTCCAAGTGGAAAATTATTCAGCCGAGGGCTCTCCAATGAAATTTATCATTATTTCTTCAGCTTCTGAAAACAATACCAGAAGTTAATAGCAGCTTATGTAGACATATTCTGATCTTTTGCAGGGCAGAGAAACTAAGCTGACCCTACTTTTCCACCTGTAAAACTAATTTCCTTTGGCTGAAGTTGGGGTTTAAGCTGGCTCCTTGCAGTGCTTTGCACACACACGGCACAGGGAAGCTCCCAAACTTCCCAGCTGCTGTGAGGGAACAGGGGAACGGGAGTGATGCTGGAAGGAAAAGGAGCTCACCTGGGATGGAGATCAGTCCATGTATAAGTTTTCAGGTGTTCCCCACAGACCCCTTCACCAGCGGGTTCAAATGTGCAAAGCAGGCCTGGAGTCTCCCAGGCGTTTGTGGTGGCTCAGGGCCGGCAGTCAGGCAGACCATGTGAGTTGTGTCCCAGCCTCTGAAATGCCACACAGGAGTGGAAACCTGGGGTTTGCACACAAATTGTGAAGGTTTCTTTGTCAGGCTGTCTCCCCTCCCCCGCTGTTCTCCCTGCAGTTCCAAGCCGCCTCCCGATCCTTGCTCTGCAGAGGGTTATCAGAGCTGGTCCAGCCTGCCAGCCCTCCCTCTGCCACCCTGCTGGCAAGCCCTCCAAGCCCTCTCTGACACAGTCACCTTCCCTGATCCATCCCCACGTTCTCTGCTGTGCCCGTCCTCCCCACCCTCAAGGTACCACAGCGGTGGAAGTGGTCTTACCAGGCCCTTGCAAAAGGACTATTTTTCTTCTTTTAACCATTCATAATTTAAGGAACTACCTTATCTGACGAAATTCTGAGATTATGTTCCTGGGGTTTTTTTCTTGTTCTTCTTTCTTATTTTCCGGTTTTAATTATCAGGACAGTGCTGCCCACTCTGATTTCTTCTCCCTGAGATCTTTTCAGCCCTCACCACCTTTGCTTGCCATGCTCAAGCATATGGTTTATTCTTCCCCTGAGTCACAGTTTCAGCAGCAACCTAAGCCCTGCTGGGAACCCCTTGCCATTATTGCTGTTGCTACATACATTGCTGCTGTCGTAATAATCCCTGCAGGGAGCTAATACACTCAGGACTTCTGTGGCAACACCCCTCGTGTGGGAGGGCTTGCTGAGGACAGAGTTGGCTGCAATTCCCTGCTCCTGTGAAACTACAGTTTGGAAGAGTGAACTTTGGTTGTTTCTGCTGCTTCATTCATTCACCCTCTTCCTCCAGAATAATCTGTGTTGTGCTCCTGGGAAATGTCATTGCCATGTACCACCCTTTTTTTTTTTGCTTTAAAGTCAGTACTTTAGCAATATTTTCCTGAATGATCCAGTTAACCTTGTTTCCACATGACAAATCTGTATTCAAATTTGTATCCAGCTCACCTGCTGGATGATGGACTGAGGATTAAGTTGAATAAATTAAATGAATTATGGCCCCTTTTAAGATGAGTCTCTGTCCCTTTATCACTTGTACATTGTCCAAGTGTGTTGGAGGTGTTTGATAGAAAATGTTCAGTTAATATAGATGTTGCATGCCTGAGGTTTGACAACCATTTTTAGCCTCTTAGGTGGAGTTTCAGTGGAAGCTGGACCATAGTGTCCTGGGTTACATACAGTGTATTCTATTACCATGAGCTGTTGAAACCAGGTGTGCTGATGTTCCTTGCCTGGTCCCTCTGGACTATCTCCTGTTAATGGGCCCATCACCATCCCATTGTGAGATGCTCCGCCCAGGGGGAAGGAACCAAGCATTCCCACCAGGATAAAATCTGGGGCCTGGAACAGCACAGGCAGCCTTACCTACTGGGATCCCAGAGGACAAGTTCTACACAGCCACCACTGGACTTTCGGAGGAAGACCAGACCCTTCTACACCATCACTGGACCTTCAGAGGAAGACCAGACCCTTCATCAGAACCATCACTCCAGGAGGACTGTAGTCACCATTTAACTGGGCTGTTACCAACCCCCTGACTGTCAGGGGGTCAGGTTTGTGCTCTGACTTTGTCAGTGGGTTGTTCTTTTCTCTTTGTACTATTGCATTTATTTTATATTTCCTATTAAATTGTATTTCTGACTTGGAGTCTCTCACTAGTTTGCTTTCAAACTAGTACACATGGTTTTGGTGGATCTCTCTTGGGAAGAAAGCTGGTTTGTTCTCCTAGGACTTAGAGGAGCAGCTCTGTGTTCCCACTGTCCCTGTGCTGCTGCAGAATGATCAGCCCTCTGTGGGGGAGGCTCAACAGGTTTCCAAATCTCTGTCTCTAAGGAGAGGGCATCTGCCCAACCTTGAAGGAGGCTGCCCAGCAAATATTGCAAGACTCTGCAGACTACAGAGATACTCACTTGATTTCTATGTGAATGTGTTTCCTGTACTTCTACCACAAAACATTGTGGAAGGTGTTTTAGCAGGTTCTGGACACCAGTGATTCAAAATGCATTCTTCCTTGTATGGAACACAAAAAATCCAGAGTGTGCAGGTTGAAAAGTCACCGGGCACCAATGCAGCATTGTTTACAGATACATGCATGTATCCATGCATGCCTCTGGCCTATCAGACGGTCTTGCTGACATCTGTCAGTAGGTTATCATAGGAGATTTATAAGATAAGATGGTCACTAAAAGTAATCTTCCTTTTTAATGTGAGTTTGGTTACACCACAGTGTCCTGCACAGTATACCTTGTTCTTGGGACATTGGCCTACAATAAAAACAAATTTAGGGATGGGGATTTTTTTAAAGGACATTTAAAAAGGTTTGTTTTCTCAGTGTTTGGCATGCAGAAGTTAAAAAGAATAAATCAGAAAAACTGTTCCTAAACAATTTATTGTATGTTTCACATTCAAACTTAAATTTTATGTTATTTTCTCACTGAGTCCTGCTCCAACTATGGACTAATTCTGTCCTAAAAATGAATCACTGTTGTATAATGAAGGGAACTATTTTCTCTAAGGCCTGAATTATAGAGCTGTAAAGTGGTGGGATTACGAGAAGAGGGAGAGAGAGGACCTTCCCTCGATCATGCAACAGGAACCTGGCCCAGCAGCTGAGTTCTTTCTCCATCAGTGATCCCATGCTTAATCAGTCAAACCCAGAGCCCCCTAGGGAGCTGTTCCCTGTGAGTTTCTCATTGCCTCACTTGATACCTACTTGAAGAAATGCCAAGCATTGTCAGCTGCAAAAGGCTTTGGGAGCACTCCTCTGAACCAGACATCCTGCAAAAATCTATCTGAAAAAATCAGGTCACTGGCATCAAGCAAGATACTAGTTGATTTCTCTGTTGTGGCTCTTCATCTATAAATTGCAAATTTTATTATGAGTTGCTTTACCTCTTTCCATCAAAGGATGCTGACATAAAATGATGTTTACGAAGTACTACAGCAAGCACTGTTGAAGAAATGCCAGCGAGGAAGTGTGTGCACTAAATGTGGCCTAGGGGTGCATATTTAAGAAGGGATGGGGGATGATTACTGGCTTTTACATCGGTAAGCACCGTGCATCCCGTGCTCCGAAAGAAGCCACGTCCAGCTTAAAGACTCTCTTCATTACACAAAGGAAGCAAAGGCACAGAATAAAGATTCGCTCATGACTTCTGACGTTTTCTTACTTTCGGTGGCTTTAATCTGCAGCCGCACTGACAGTGGAACTACGAGGTTCAAAGGGACAGGCAGGGACACTACGCAGCGTTGCCTGGATGCTGCCCCGGGATGACAGCTCGGGATGACAGCTACTCCGCTGCCACCCGTGCTGTCACCTGAGCTCCGGCACTGCCGAGCAGCATCCGCCCTGTGCTCATCGCTTCTTTCGCCCTGTCCCGTCCTGTCCGCCCCGGGCTGCGTCCCCATACCCCGCCGAGGCAGCCGCGGGGGTGCGTCCGCCGGCGCTCTCTGGAGCTCCGTGTGCTAACGCTGTGAGCAGCGATGTGCAAACACTGTTCTCATCAGGATTCAGATTCTGCATTTTGCTCTTCTCCGATGTTTAAACGCACACGGCAGCATCAATACCAGCTTTAATACCATATAGTGTTATCACTTTAAATTCCCCTTTAAATCTACACATATGTGTATATAGATTTCATTTAACACACTTCTTGCTAACTCGAGTTTCTTTGGGGGTCCACGACATCCCCAGTCTTTCCCGCTCTCTTTGGGTCAAGTTGTGATTCCGAATTCTGGTTCTCCGTTTGGTGGGAGGAGCCGCCTCCCCCGGCTCCTCCCGCCGCGCCTGCGCGGGGCCGTCCTCCCGCTCCCTCCGCTCCCGCTCCCGCTGCCCCGCTCCCGCTCCCGTTCCCGCTGCTCCCTCCCCCCTCCCCTTCGGCAGCCGCTGGCGTCTGGCGCCGGGAGCCTCCCCGCTGCCGCCGCTGCTCCCGAATGGAGCCGCCCGCCTGAGGGACGGCCCTCGACCGCCCCGCCCTCGCTCCAGGTGATGCCGGTGACCGGGGTGACGATGCCGCCGGCGAGGCGGCGGCCGCTGCTGGAGGAGGCGGAGGCGATAATGATGATGATGATGATGGGCTCTGCCGCGCGGCCCTGCCCCTGAGCGGCGGGGAAGCACCAGCGGCCGGCTCCCCTCCTCCCCGGAGATCGCCCGGCTCCCCCCGGCTACCGCCTCCCCCACTCCGTCCTCGATGTCTCCACCGCGGCGCGGAGATCCCTTCGCCGCCTCCCCGCCCTCTCGCTTCTCGCCGCCGCCGTCTCCCTCCCGCCCCGCGGTCCGACAGCCGCCGGACCCCGCCCGGCGGCGGCACCATGAAGGTGGAAGCGGGGGACAACTCCATGATCAACCTGTCGGTGCAGCAAGTGCTGAGCCTGTGGGCTCACGGCACCGTCCTCCGCAGCCTCACGGGTAACGGGGCGGTGCGGGGCCGTGCGGTGCGAGGGTGCGCTCCGCGGGGCGGGCGGGCTAGCGGGCGCTCCGTGGCTGGAGCACAATGGAGGGCGTGGGGGTGGCGGTGGTCTCCCTGTGTGCTGCGCTTACGGAGGGCTGGTGTTCGTGTTCCAGAGTCTCTCCGGGTGCCTACATGTGTGTTCTGTGAGCAGGTATATCGTGTGTGTGTGTGTGCGCCTGATGTGGGGTCCAGGGAATCGGGAGGGTGTGAGGTGTTGGTTGGACTGGGGTGTGTGCCCGGTGTCTGGGATGCCTGCCCGTGCAAAGGACATGAGCGTGTGGGATGTGCTCGCTCACTTTTCTATGCCTATATATAATAAAAGAAGGCTAATGGTATAGGGTGTGTGTGCATGCGAGTGAAGTGATGGGTACCTGTGCATGAGTAAAGGCTTGTAGAAAGTGTGTGTGAGTGTATAAATATGTATGGAAGGCTGGAGTATGTTTGTGGGGGTGGTTGGCTGGGGCTTTTTTCCCCCCCTTTTGGATATATGCTCATTGGCATTTGACAGAGCTATAAAAAAACCAACTAGAAAACCGTAAAATTGAATGTCGAGAATCAGAGACTTCCCCCGCTACCCCTAAGTATCCTTGCGGACAATGAGAGCTGTGGGAGTGAATGAGGTGACAGATGTTTTCTGACAAATAGTCGTAATCTTAAGCATCTAGGATTCTTAAAGACTGAGCTGTTACGAAAAGATTCTGTGAACCAAAGTAGAGCCAGGTCCTCACCCTCTGTTAGGGGAGGGGAGCTTTGGCCGGCTTTTGGCAAGAACTGGCTTTTTTCTGCTCAGTCTCAGGCTGAAAAATGGGTGTGGACTGCTGTGAGACCCAAGGCATACAGTGGAGAGGGGTATCTTCTCTTATTCTGTCCATGTGTAAAGAAAAGCATAAGCTTCCAGCTCTGAATAACCAGGGATTGGGTGTCAATAGCAGAGATATAACTGAGTAAACTCTTTTTGCTCGGTGTAGGGGTGTATTAGGTGGTGACAGATTAGTGGAAAATGTTGAGTAAAGGGTGTAGGTTTTAAACGGCTATGAAAACATTCTAATATTTATGGAACAGTATTATGTCATCTTTTTGCACTCTGTAGTAATGATTTATAGATATATTCTTTTTTCTTTTTATATCTATTAAAGGTGGAAGAAGTGTGATGAAAATAGAAGTGTAGCTGAAGTTGAAGCTGTAGCAAACAGAAACTGACCATCTTTCTTGTTCTTTGAACTTTCAGGATACATCTTAGTGTAATAAAAAAGATTAACCTTTTCATATTTGTCCGATCTGTGAACTTTGCAGTGTGTATCTGATGATTAAAGTTTCCAGGTATTAGTGTGGTGACACACTAAATACAGCTCACTTCCTGAGTAGTTACTTTAGCATACCTACTTTAAAAACTTGTGCCCTTAAAGGAAAAAGTTCACAATGGATTTCACTTTGCTTTGTGCCAGACATCCTCTATAAAGTTTTTCTTATTAGAACATTATGCAACATATGCAACTTTCTATGAAGTTCAGTGCCGAGGGTAAAAATCAGCTCGTTTCTCAGTGCTTTTGCAATAAGATGAGGGGTTGCATAAGGTGTTTTTAATGTGGAATGCTTTTTTTTTTTTTTTTAAACATGAAAAATAATTTCTTTATCCATTATAATGTTGTTGGAGAATGTCACTGTCAGTTGTAGCTGCAGTTTCTAAATTGGTGCTTAAATGCAGGCTGCTCTTACAGCCAAAACCTGTTGAGCTGCATGTTCTCATGGACTGTCAATAGTCCAAAACTTGCACTGGACCTAAAAATCTTTCCCACAGGATAAAATATATATTAATTTAATAATTGATATTAACAAAAAGCTGAACTAGTTACATAAACCCTTCCTTACTACTTACTGAAGTGAACTTTCTTCAAAACCAGAAATTCTGTTGTTTTCCCTGCTAAGAAAATAGGTTTGTGAATGAGTTTATGTTCTTTGAGTACTTAATCCATTCCCTTTTGCACCTCTGTTAGGTATAAGGAGAAACTTCTCCAGAATACTGTGAAAAAAAAATCATTAATATACCATGTTCTGTGAATATTCAAGACTGCCTTGTGTTTACTTTTGGACTTAAAGCTGTGGTCTGGACTGGACTTTTAAGTTACACAAGTAAAGATTTATTTCCCATAGATAAACCATGTTGATATGTTTGCAGAAACAAGTTGCAAAATTTTATCAGCACCCTTCTTAAAAATATATTAATTTTCTGAAACTTTCATCTGGGTCCTGATATGAGCTCCATCCTAAGCTTCATACCCTAACAGATTAGTTTTGGTGGGTTCTTTTTCCTGTCAATGAGAAACTGAAAGATTATTTTCATACCGCATATGTGAACCGGGTTCAACACGAAAAAAGGAAATCCTGTCTTTGGTACGTGGCCTCAAATACCTGGGAGACCACAGACAAGTTCACTGCTGCCACATACACGTCACACCCTGTAACAGCTAAAGCTGCAAGCACTGTTCCTTTTAGCTGAACATAGGCCCATCACCGTGGTGTGCTTGCTCCCTATCTTCCCCAGCCTCTCTTGGGAGGTGGATGTAAGGCTTTAGTAGTCATGGGAGAGGTGGGGTGGCTTTCACCTCGCTCTTTGTTACATCCTCCAGTAAATCCCAAGAACACCTCCTTTATATGAACTGGTTGTGTTTTAGAGTTAGTGGTAGATCAGGGTTTGCTAGAACTAGTCAGATAGTAGCTGAATTTGAACTGAAAAAGGAGAAAAAAATCCCACTATTATTATCCAGTAAAATAAAAATTGTTTAAAGGCTGCTTCCACAATAAAGGACTTGGCACTATTTCTACTAATAGAAGCTCCTAAGCTCCATCCTGTGCTCATTTGTCCCTGATTGTCTGGATTGTCTTTGCCCTCTATCCTGTCACTTGAGAGGACTAGGCTGTAATTTAAGATTTAAATGCTCCTCAGCAAACTGCTTTTTTCCCACTTAATGCAGCAAAAATGTTAGCATCTCCAAACAACAATTTGACTGTATTGTTGTTAACTTTGAAAGTGCCAGTTAATACACTAATTAAGGACAGGACCTGGTGCTGAAGAAAAAATGTGTAATGTAAAGAGCTGAGTTACATTTGCAGGTATCATATGCTGTCACTTCATCTGAGTGCTTTGAGTTTATAAACTACAGGAATGTAACAGTACTGGTTTTTTCTAATTCAAAATTTGACATGTGCTACCTTGTTGGCCTAAATTTGTATTTTTGTATTCCTAGTACAGGTGCTTATTGCTTGACTTACCTCTGTACCTAAAAGTAGTAGGCTGGGTACTGGGCTTAGAATGGAGAGAGAGATACTTTGTTTTGGAGTAATCCCTTTTGATTTATGATGTGTTGTAGGCAGTCGTTATTCATCTGGCAAAACAAGTTAAGAGCTAGAGGAAAAGTGCTGAAGATGAAGGACTAAGGAGATACTCCATGTTTACTGAAGCTGAGTGGCAGTAGGACAGCATATTCATATACATATAGATAATATTTGAAAATGTTATAATTTATCTACTTTTGTTGTGTAAGATGAAGCTGTTGATGGAGTGCTTCAAGTGTTGGTAAGATGAAAGTGATGTGAATGTTATTCTAAACAGTAAAATGCTTTAAAATCTCTTTTTCTAATCTTTAAGGTTGTATGCCTACACTAATATATGTATAATGAGTATCTGTATTACATAAGCATAATGTATGCATGATATCTACCTGATATGTATAAATATCAAAATTAACAAAGAAGGACTCTAAAACTGGTGTGATTGGGCATTAATTACAAGGTATTTGAGCCTTGAAGCTTTTCTGGTTGGAAAAAAATCCCCTCCTAAGGCAAACCAGTAGAAAAGAACATAAAAACTATCTTAAATCTTCTTTTCAGTTTAAGCACTGAGAATTTTAAATAAACATGAAAAAGGTATCTCAGTTGTTCTTATTAGAAAAGCTGTGACATCTTTGCAATATATTGAATGTCACTGTGCTTGTAAACTGGTAAGTACTGGGCCTTCCCTAGTACCTGTATTTCTCTAGGAACTGTGGAGTTTTGATACACTTTATGTTGTGTTTTGGTGACTTTAAGTTCTCTGGGTACACTGAAAGGAAGCTCTGAAATTTTCTTAGGGTCAAGCAAAGGAAGTTGCAAGTGTTTTTTAGGGATGCTCTATGGGGGCATGACTAAATAAACTGAGGCTAGGTCAGTATTTGAAGCTCTCTGACAGATACAGGTAAATCATTACCTCCGTAACAGCAAAGTACTCTGTCTGTGCAGCTCATGTTGTCAAAAGAACCAGCTCATTAGTATAGCTGCACAAAGACTGAAATTGGACTGTGCTTTTTTTGTCAGGGTAGCAAAGATGATTATGTACACAAGTTTGTGCAGCTTATTAGTCAGTGTTTAGGACATAAATAGTTGAGACACTTCAGTCTCACTTCCTTAAAGACACTGCAAGTCAATTCAGCAGTTAAACTACTCAGTCTTTTTTTGAACAAGTAAAGTCTTGACCATTTGTGTTCAGATGTCCACATTCTCTATTTTGTAGTGGCACCTCTCAATGTTATTCCCCACCCATTCTTTGTGTCTTTCAGTGTTACTCTAACACGCTGTTTTTGAGAGCCATCTCTCTTCATGATGCAGGGGTTAGATGATGCTGAATTTTACAGAACATGAATTGTATAATTCTCTGCCCTCAACATGTCAGGATGAGAATGTCTACGTTGTCCTCTAGGTGTACGGAGCTTAAGGTCTCCTCTAACTTGCTTGAAAGGTTGGCTCTCTCTCCTTACCTTGTTCATCCCTGTTAAGAAACTTACTGGGTTGGCTTCATCACTCACCCTACAAGCAGAAGTAAATAAATGAGTGTGTTGAACTAGCAGGCATAAAAAGAGTAAATAAAGGAGGATAAGAAAGGAAAACTTCCAGCCTTTCCTAGGGAAGGTGCTTGGAAGTGACTTGTCCTGTTTCAGCTCCTAGGACCTTGGAGATGTTTTAATGAAGGTCATAGTTTAACAAAGCTCCAGCTGCTTTTGTGTCAATCAAGGAATATTTCTGGATGTTTTCTAATTTCCTTTTCAATACGCCTGCTGCTTTTAAGGAGTGGGAGGAGAAAGTGTGTAGCAAAGAACTGAAGTTTATATTTCTTTAGCCAACAGGACATTTTGGTGCTGGTTCCATTCTCAAGCCTCCTGCCCTAAATATAAAGCGAGGGGTGATGCTAATTTTCCTTGAGCCTTATTTGGAATGTAAATAAGACCGAAGATAGTTGCTCACTGTGGAGCTATTTTGTTGTGTAAGAGTTTGTAAATATTTTTGGTTTCTTAGTTACAGGGGAGTAGTTAGCCTTCCCATAAGCTTTCATTTTCTTCTAAAAATACAGTCATCCTAGTGATATTTCCTAAGACTGGAAGTCTTTTGCCTTTTCTACCTGATAATGGTTGACAATGCCTACAAACACCAGTTTCCTCAAAGGTGATGCCTAACAAATCCTGTAGAAATTACTGTGTATGACAGTGTCAGATTCCCACAGACTTTCTTGTTCCAGATTGATTGGGCCTTAAGGTTTATTTCCCTGTTGTCAAACTGTAGGTCTGGCAGGGCTGCTGGGTTCTGCATTTGTAGACCTTTGGTTAATCCTCTAGTTTATGTGCTTCCACTTGAATAAATCAGTGGAAACACCCAAGCTGTGCTAGTAATGGACAAGGCCTGTTAGGACTGCAGGAGAGATTCCCCGCCCACACTACCCATGAGCACAGCAGATTAGATCACCAGTCAGTCAGTTGTTCTTAATTTTGATGAGGGTGTTTGTGGAGTGAGTACTTGACACCCCTGCCACTGTTCTGTCACAGTAGCTTCTGAGAATGATGAGAACATTCATGTAGTGGAACAGTACCATGGTCATTATCGTTTTGCCAAAATTTTTGAGACACATCTTGGGGCCAGGGGTGAAGGGATGGAGGATCTGAGGAGAGCTGCTCTGAGCCACCCTCAGGATGTGTGTGTGTGTATCCGGGCACTCAGAAGGAAAAGTTACACCTTGAAGTACAGCTGAAGTATTAATTGAATGTAGATTTGCCACCCACTTTCCTTGCTGCTCTCTTTAAAGAGCCTTTTGGCTACCATGATTTAGAGGAGTTGCACGTCCTTGGGCAAGCATAGTGTTGCCATTTTTGCCTGTGTGAGAGGGGAAGGGTTGGGCTACTCCCAAAGTACTGCTAAATAAAAAGCTTAAACTCTGTATCTGTTCTATCTATATACATTTCCTACTGACAAAGGACTCGCGGGTCTGTGGTTATTGTGTAGCAACATTTTTTCTCAGCATCTTTTCACAGTATGTTTTGTGCTGCTCAGTATTTTTTAAGTTAGCTAATTGGGTTGTATTTTTTTCTCAAATAGTAGATGTGAGTCAAGCTGCATTAATACAAGCTCGCCTCATAAGCAATAAGTATCTTGGTTTTGTAAGGAAGCTGGGGTTTTTTGTTTTGTTCTATTTTTGAGGGGGAACTGCAGCAAGAACTGAATTAAGGACAGTGTCGTGGGATTATGGAGTATGTACCCTAATTTCCTAAATTCTGTAATGATATATACCTACTGTAGTTGACTTAAAAGGGGTTTTTTCTTTTGTTTAGTCACTCTTTTGATTTATAGAATGTTTTTAGAAAGTTGACACCAAGTGAGAAAGGTTCTTGAGTTACTGTGTAACTCCATTCATGGTTCCAGCTCTTTTCTTTGAAGGTGATCACCATGTCTGCCATTCTTCAAAGAAATGTTTGTGCTCCACACATTCTCCTGATCTCGTCCCCTTTTTAGTAATTTAAATAATAGCCACTACCTCTCTCTGAAGTTCTGTACTAAGCAATCAGAAGCAAGGAGTTAGATCTGTTAAAATTTCTTGTTAAAATCATAGTGTTTTTATTTGTGCCTTTGAAGCTAATTTGATGGAACACTCTATTACAGCTACTGGGTGGATAATCTAGTCTTTAATCTCAGTTTTCCCATCTGATGTTACCTGATGCTGTCTCTTATTGGCGGGGCGGGGTGGGGGGCTGGGAAACAACAAAATAAAAACTCTCTACCCAAACAAACCCCAAACAAATTCTTGACTTTTTCCTCCTTCAGTTTTTGTGTCAGAGAATATTTCATTCTACAGAAGCAGTTACAATTCCTACTAAGAAATTGCAATCAGCACTATTTAAAGAAACCATTAAAGGAATTATGACTACTTGTAAAAATACATCTGAATTAAGATTTTTTGCCCGAATCCTTTTTATAGTTTTTGGCATAATACAGCTAATCCTTTATGATAGACTGCTGAAATGAGGAAAGAGTCTTGAGCATGTGCTGATGGTGTCACATGTATCACTTTTAAGATGGAAATCAGTATTGCTTTTCTCTTACTGTTGATTGTTTGTAATGTTTTAAAATTTCTTACTTATGAAGTTCTTGTCTAAAAAATATTAACCCTTTATTTGACTGCTTTCTTTCAGAGATGTGGTACTGGGTTTTCCTCTGGGCTCTCTTCTCCTCTCTCTTTGTCCATGGTGCTGTGGGAGTATTAATGTTTGTGATGCTGCAGAGGCATAGGCAGGGGAGGCTGATCTCTGTCATTGTGGTCAGCATTGGATTTCTGGGTTCTATAACTGGAGCAATGATAACCAGTAAGTCTGCCTTTTGTTTTTGTTTGGTGGGTTTTTTTGTTGTTTTGGTTGGGTTTTTTTTTTCTTTCTTATTTTACATCTAACTTCTAAAAAGAAAAAAAAAAGACCTACATTTCTTAGTGATTTGTTAATTGCTTATTAAGGATTTTGCAATAGTTATAGAGTGACTCCCCCCCAAAAAAAATTAAGCTTTGCTGATGTTCTAAGTAAAATGCTGTTTTGCAAGGGCATTTGTTACAGAGTTTCTTATGGTGTTAGATGAATGCCTACCACTCAAGATACATTTTTTTATTTGTTGACATTGTATCCTCAGATAGATGCAACCATTTTTTCTGTTAAAGCCAAAAGGTTCACACAGCTGTGGTTAAAAACCACACTCGTGTTCAAAACATTGCAGGAAGTCGGAGTATTTTATGTAGTAAAGTGCAGAAGTGTTACACCTGACCAAACATGACTCGAGTGATGTTGTCAAGAATGTTCTGAGGAAATGCTGCTCTGCTGTCTTCATCTAGAGTTATTGGTATCAGATGCTGCTTTTCCATCTTTCCCAAGAAAATCCATTATCTGTGTCAGCACTGAAATATGGGCCATAAAACCTGTAGGACACTTTATTTATTCTTTGGTTTTATCATATCCAGCTCTGTTTATCAAACTTATAAATAGACTACGGTTCCCATGTAAGTAGGAGCATGCTGAGTTTTTTATTGTGGGGGGAAAAGTAGTGAATGTTATTTTTGTGAGAAAGAAGCATGTGCTTCATTGTATGAAACAGTGCTGGTAAGGAGTTCTCAGCATCAAAATCCATGTGTTGAATGGTCCCTGTGTTAACTGAGCAGTAGTTTCTGCCCCAAAATCTTCAGTGTTGCAGAAAAGATGGCTTAATTTGAAAGGTCTCTGAGGGTGAGGGACTATAAATCTAGCAACCACCATGTAGTCTGAAGGCAAAACTTTCCACCTTTCATTCTGGTTTTCCTGTGTTCTGCCCAGATTATCAGAATTGTGGTATCACTGTCAGCTTTCATAGTGTTTTCCTGTGTTCTGCCCAGATTATCAGAATCGTGGTATCACTGTCAGCTTTCATAGAGGATTACTGACAGAGTATTTCTTATTGCTACTGAAAGTCCTTCCTGCCTATTGGTTTTCAAGGTTAAATAAAAATGGAAATGTCATGAGAAGTTTCACTAAGACTTTCCTGAAAAGGTTGCTCTAATTGCTACAGATTTCTCAGCTTAGAATTTCCCCCATTTAACACAGTATAGTTCAGTTGGGTTTTTGGGGACTTTTTGCTAAGGTAAGTTGGAACTAGTTGAGTTCCTTATGTTACATGTTACGCTGATTTTTGCCTTAGGATTAAAATGGCAGTGGCCTGTTACAAGGTCAACCATGCATGAACATTTCTGAAGAACTGAAGTTAGGAAATGTGGTGTTGGAAGATCCAAGCAGAGACTCCCATAGCTTTCTCTGGTGGGGAGGTTTAAGGACCGGTGTCTCTCAAATGAAAGTACTTTGTGTCTTTTATCTCTGCATAAAAAGTGGAGCAACACAGTTGTATTTTTGGCATCCAGTTTTGCGGGTCAAAACATTTAGCATGTAAGCAGTCCTGTTTGTGTGGATATTCATCTGAGAACTTCTCTAAGCTTAGACTGTAGACTCGTTATGCTGTTCCCAAAGGTTTTGCACAGAGCCTTGCAACTTGCGTAGCCAAGTACTTTTACCTTCAAGTATTTTTTGTTTCTGGCCAGAACTGGCATATTTCATACTGAAAGAAATTCTGTGGGGAGCTTCTGAGGGCAAATCATGGTGATCAAGTATTAAAGAGGATTTTTAATAGCTATTGTGTTGGAAACTGGGAGATGCGAGGTGATATCAGCTGTTTGGATATGCCTGGTCCAGCACTTAAGAAATTGAAATAGCAAACTGACTTCAGTTTCCACTTTGTATTTCCAGTCTTCTGCATTGTTTGTGTAGGTGAATGAAGGTAGTATAGACTATTGCACAATGTAAGTTTCATTTTGCTCAGAGAGATCTTTCAAACCTTCTGATGTTTTGGGACCTTTTTACCAGCATATAGAAAAGCAGGAGATTCCTCCATTTCTAAGCTTTGAAAAATCATGGAAAACAATGGTTACTAAAAAAGATATTGAAAAAACTTAGCAGGGCATACAGTAAAAAAACCAACAAACCAACAACCAAAAAACCAAAACCTAAAACCCAACAAAACCATAACAAAAACAAACAAACAAAACCACAAAACAACAACCAAAAAAACCCCACCAAGCCAAACAAGAATATACAAATATCAGGCAGCTTAAGGCATGGATCTTAGTTGTGTTTCATCCAGAAGGGTCTGTCCTTCCTCTTCTTCCCCACCATACTCCTTTTTGGTGACACATTTTCATTTCCCTTGCTGGCAGCCTATTGTACGTACTTTTGGCTCCATAACAGCTGTGCTGGGTTGTGCATTACAGGTTGCATTGCACACTGTTATTTGTGTAATAATACGTAATTAGCAAACTACCAATTTTTTATTGTTGTATTCCGGGTACTTCCCAGAGTATCTCGGTGTTTTCTCAAGAAGCCCACAATTTCTGTTCTTGATCTAGTAGTGACAATTCTGGTATACATTTTTGGCCACTTTGAATTCACTTTGAGAATTCAATCCGAAAAATAATTTTAATGTTAGTAGCGGGCTCAGTCTAAAGGATCTCTTTCAGTTTTTGACAGCAGCTAGCCAAGGAACAAATGGAAAAGCTTATGCAAGGTAGCTGAGTGAAATACCATAAGGCTAACCTTCTGGTGAGATATTCCAGACAAAGCATACTTTACAGACCATGGGTTTTTTAAAAAAGTACAATAAAAATAAATGAACCCAAAAATTACCTAACAGTGTGATTAATAGTGTTTGTAAGTACTGTTATGGCCACAATCATTAGTGAATTCCACTCTTCCTAAAGATAGTGTAAAAATGAGGTGTTGCATTTTGAAGATGTCATATGATTCAGATGCTGATTGTACTTTCAGAAAATCTGTTGGGACTCAATGTATTTCTGTGTCACTAATGGATTTTTGATCACTCCAGCAAATTATTCCTGTTAGTGACTATGCAACAGCAAAAAAAAACCCTTTTTTTTTAACTTTTGCCTATTATTTTTAAGAATTGTAATGACTCTTCAGTTCTCTTTGAGCCTGAAAAAGCCTCTGTGATCTCTGAAGGCATTTAATTATGACTAGATAGCACCTGAGACAACACATACTGAAGGTCTACAATTAAGTTTTGGGTTTGGTTTTGGTGGATACTGGCTTTTTAATACTGTATTTCAGATGTGAATTTGCACACAACTGTACAAGAAAAATGGTCTGTTGTGGTTTTGTTTTTGTTTTTTTTAAATGTGCTATAGCTCAAAATCTACTTGTATTGGTTAGAAATTTCCTCTCATACACATTCATGTATAACACTGCAATATTTTGACCTTTTTCACGTTTTGCTGGATTTGCCAAACAATTGCACAATTAAGTAGTTTAAGCCAAAATAAACTCATATAATATGACCAGTTTATTCAGCTGAAATATTAAATGAAGCTGGCAAATGTGTGTTTACAATTGTTTTGTTGACACTAGCAGCTTTATCATTCTTGTCTTCTCCCTGCCTGTGCAAACAGTATTAAACCACACTTCAGACTTGATCAATTTTTAAAGGATTGTCTTGCTACCTTTTCGAACTGGCACAAGGCACAAAAAGTGTTTAAAAAAATATCTGAAGATGTCTACAGGGAAACAACAAGATTCAATTTTCTTAAATCAAACTGATGATGGAAAAGTTGATCTGGTTCAGTTGGGAAAATCATTCCTGAAGGATATACATAACTATAAAAATACAAGCAAGGCTGGTAATTGTGTAATGCCATGAAGTAATACAGTGTTTGGTAATACTCTATAAATAGCTGATGCATAGACAGAGTAAATAATTTGTCACATATTTTCAACCTTGGCTTTTTCTGTGGTTTGATCATTGTTTTCCTTGTGATTCTTAGGTGCTGCAGTAGCCGGAATTTACAGAGTAGCAGGAAAGAATATGGCTCCCCTAGAAGCCCTTGTCTTTGGTGTTGGACAGACAGTACTGACATTAATTATCTCATTTTCAAGAATTCTTGCAACGCTTTGAGACTTATGTAGAAAGGGGGGAGACCAAAATCTTTAATCTGAAGAGAAGCTTCCTGAACGTGGATTCATCAGCTTATGAACTCGAATTCTAGTGCAAGAGGAAGGAAGCTATGTGGAAAGTGCACTACAAATCTCGAGGCTCAGTCAAATGAACAGGCTGTCCTGTAGTGTTGGAACTGCTGCACTCCTGCACTGCGCCTTACGTGCCTCCGTCACGGGCAAGGGGGGATCCCTGTGTGCCAAGTGGAGATGGAGCACCTCGAGCAGCTGCCAGGCGGGTCCGTGCTCGGTGATGGGATCGCTGTCCTGAACACATTGTCATGAAACAGGGCGGCCGTCCTGAGAGTTGCTCTGCGTGCCAAACTTGGGGTTTCATTCTGAGCAGGTGGCTGGGTAAGCTCTGGAATGTAGAAGAATTCTGTGAATGTGCACAATTCTTGAATTCAGGTGAAATAGCAAGATAACTGACTTTTGTGTATTAGCAGAATCTCTCTGAATGCTGAATATTCTTGTTCAGTATTCAAAACAGCTGTTAGATCTGTTTCAAAATGTAGATGAATTTTGATGGGGTTTAAGAACCACAGCTTTAACAACCCTGATATAATTAGCACCATGTGAAGAATGGCTCGTGGCAGTTTTCTTCTTTGGCACATTTCTTCGTGATTTTAGCCCGTCAGAAATCAGGAGTTTAAGGAGCCTCTATGAAGGTTACTAAGTACAATCTGTTGTGTATGCACAAACAAATCTTAAATTGATGTTTTCCTCTAAATTATTGTGTCTTAAACATACAGATGGTTACCAGCCCTTCTGCAAACCTCAGAAAGGGTACTCCTTGCAAATAAATTCCTTATATTAATTAAACACTGGTAGGGCCCTTACCCTTACATGTATTCGGTAAGGAACACACAAATAAAGCAAACTCTCAGAGAACACACCTTTGAGGAAAATGGAGAGGGGTAACAATATTATATGTTGGTTTTCTACTGAACAAAAATACTAAGTTTAATAAAATAGTTACCATACTCCAAAAAATTTGTAAGTGGGGCAGCACTAATGTATTTGCTACCTTGTTTCTGAACACTTTGTATCTTTGGAAAGATTAAGATACCTGGAACTTTCAAATACTTAGCTTTCAGTAGTTTGTGCTTTTCTAGTTTAAAAGGGACAGAGTGATGTTGTGCATATGAAATGTCTTAAATGTGAGTGTTTGGCGTAAAGAGAAATTTTAATTCTAATGACTAATTATTTATGAAATACAAAATTTAAAGGGCATAGAGTTCTGTGAAGAATAAGGCATCTTTTACATCTTTTCTCAACTGAATGCTTTTCAGCAGTTGTCTCTTAATGCTGACAGGGGGAGTAAATCACTCAAAGGTTTTACTGTTATGATGTCAAAAAGACTTTCAGGAGTGTCGCAAACACTGGCGCCTACTTCACAGCTAAAAGAATATGTTTAAAATACAACTTGCAATCCAGTCATTGCTTAGTGCTTGAAAATATAATGAATTAACCTGCCTGCCTTTATCTTATTCCACATACATTTCTTTAAAGTACTAAGAATGCTAATATTATTTGTTTTCTTTAAAAGCATTAAAGTCTTGTTTGGAAAATGTTCAAAGTTATGGGCTTTGCAGGGAACAAGTTAAAATAATAGGTTTATAAACATTTTCAGTGTTATTGTTACTTTTAATTGCTTTAAAAGTGTGGCTGAATACATATGCTCTCACTGTTTTTGAATGTCTTCAAAAACTTATTTTTTGTGGTTTTTGTGTCTTGTGTCTTTTACTTTCTGCTTATACTTTTTGGCACACAACCATTGCACTTTAGTTGACAATGAAATTATGACATCTGTAAAAAGCAATTAAAACTTCTCCCCATTGTATTAAATTGTGAGAAAACTGGTTTCAGGTATTTAAGTCAAATTGAATAATAAAATAATTGAAGATATTTCTCCTAATGTGCCTTGTTACATATGTGTTTAGGGGAGAGGATTTTAAAAAAAATTGTCATCTTCATTCTTGTTCTATTTTGATTATTTCTAATTAATTTGGTTACTTGATACAGTGTCTTGTTCAACAGACTTTAAAACTTTTGTTTGACAACCTGGAAATGCTTGTCTGGGTCAAAGCTAACCATGTAATGAAGCACTGTATTCAGTAATTTAGGTTCTCATGCCTTTATCTCACACTGAAACTTATTCACACGTTCCAAATTTCCTTGAACATCTCAATTCTTATTTTTTTATAGGAGGCTATTATGCTGCCACTGGTCAATGGCTTGCTGTCTTTCACCAAGTTAAATTACAGCAGACTGCTGCTAACTGATGAGATACATATGCTCGTATTGACGAACTTCATTCTTCATTTTAATTACTGTGCCAATGAAATTGTTGACGTTTTAACTTTCCCCCTTGGACAAGGAGGCATCTTTGCAGGTTTTAAGCTACCTTTCTCCAAATAATTGTTATTGCTTAGGTCATTGTATTTGTTTTTAAAAGGTTGTCATGTGCTTAGATGTCTCTGCATTATATGGCATTATTGCCTGGCAACAAGGGACAGGCAGATAATGTAATGCTTAAGTGACTTAACAGGGACAAGGCTTTATATGATAGAAGTTTGTTTTCAGCTGTTTCTTGTGAGGAATTTATGGTGATAAAAAGTTTGTCTGTGAAGTATTCTTTGATCACAGTATGAACATATTGCCTGATAACTCCCATAGTGAAAGAAAGTGTAAGTGGCCTTATGTCTGCGAAACTTGGAGCTTTCATTCCACATCCCTGGAAACAGCATTGTTAAGCATAAGGTGCTTTAGTCAGTGTGTGTATGTATATCTATTTATATATATATATATGTGTGTGTATATATATATGAAAGAATGGTGGCTTTGCGGAATGTTTTATACCTGACACACACTAACAACTGAGACAGCTTTTCCAAGAAAAATAAAATTACTTTAGCTAGCCTTCCCTTCCCCCTGCCCGCCTCAGTTAGGCTACAAAGATACCTTGTGTGTGAATGGCGCTGATGGTACCCTGGTTCCCCTTGGACAATACAGTGTTGTCCACAGAGGATGTTTTAGCACCGTCTTCAATCAGCTCTGCCTGTCTCTGCATTGTATCGCTGGGCACGTTGTGCACTGTGCAGAACAAATAATGCCTCGACACAGTTTAATATTTGGAAGAAGGGGGAGTACCGAATATAATACTTAATGTGGAAAAGCTACTGCTTTTTCAGAAGCTGCTGCTCTCAAGGGTTAAATTCCACACACTTTGAATTTATCAGTATGAACATAGAATTATAGAATATCAGGTTGGGGGGGACCTCAAGGATGACCTGGTCCAACCTTTATGTCAATAGCATGGTCTACACAAGGTAGCCCAGCACCCTGACCAGCCAAGTCTTTAAAGTGACCAGTGCTGTGGAATCCAACACTTCCCTGGGGACATTGTTCCAATGGCATTATTCCAGTGTCCAGCTGGAATATCACAAAGTAATTTACACACATGACCTTTCATCTTTTCTGTGTTACTCTTTGTAAAAAGGGAGTCTCTTCTTTGTAGCCACCCTTTAAAAACTGGAATATGGTAATAAATTCTCCCTTAAGCCTTCTTTTCTCAAGGCTGAACCAACCCAGTTCTCTGCCTTTCCTCATATGTCAGGCTTCCCAGACCTTTTATTATCCGTGTCCCTTCTCTGGACCCTCTCCAGCCTGTCCATGGTTTTGTGGGGTTTTTTTTGCATAGCAGGGACCAAAGCTGAACACAGAGAACCCAGTATTGCAGGTGTGGCTTGACAAGTGCTGAGTGAGATAATGATGATAATGATTTATCTCTGCTGGTGATGCTCTTGTTGATGCAGTCCATCATTTCAATGATCTCGTTGGCTTTCTTTGCCATAACAGCACACTGCTTGCTCACATGGAGCTGCTTGTTCACCAGGACCCCCAGATCCCTTTCCACAGGGCTGCTCCTCAGGTCCATCCCAGCCTGTGCTGCACTCCTGGATTATGTTTTGCCAAGTGCAAGATCTTACTCTTGTCCTTGTTGAATTTCTTAAGGTTTTCTGTACACCCTAGCAATGTCCTTTTAGTTCTCAATGTGTATTTTTCTGCTTTTGCATCTCTGGTACACTTCTCTTCTGGCTTTGAGCAGATTCAGAAGTTCAGTTAAGCCGAGGAGGGCTCTTGCTCTGTCTCTTTTCTGACCTTAAAGGTGATGAACTGTTTTAGTGTTTCCAGGAGACTGTTGGTGAAACACTCCCAGCACTCACTAGCTTCTTTATCCACCATGGCATCCCTTCCAAACGGGCTCTGAGCATAGAGAAGTTTGCTCTTCTAAATCTAAAATGTTTGTTTTAACACTGACCTTCAGCGTGCTCAGCAGGATCCCACTACTGTGATCATGGCAGCCAAGGCTGTCACTGATAGGGATTTTACAAAGCAGGCTTCCTTGGCTTGTGAGTAGCAAGTCCAGCTGTGCCTCGCCCTTGATTGGCACATCTAACATCTGTAATACACATCCAAATATGTCCTCCACATATTCCAGGAACTTGATGGATAACATGTGAGCTGCTGTATTGTTCTTCCAACAAGTGTCTAGGTAGCCAAAATCACTCATAGAACCAGGTTCTGTTGACCCAAAGCTTTCTTAAGTGACCCAAATATTGTCTAACTGATCTTATTGCTTTGGTTTGGAGGTCAGTAGCAGAGACCTACTTGGAGATTCCCCTTGGAGATGACCCCTGTGACCTTGACTCAGGCGTTCAATAGAGCTTCCACAATCTCTGTGCATTGGTACAGGTACTCTGGAGGTGGTTGGTCTTCTGGTTCTCATCTTGGGAAGCAGCTAAGGAACATTTTTCACTGCTCAGGTTGGCCTGACTTATTCAGATGAAAAAAAATTGTTTTAATTCAAAACCCACAGCTATATTTCAGGACAAAACCTTCCAAATAATTATTTTTTAAAATTTTCTGGGTAACTCTGAGTTTATGAAACTAAGCTGTGTACTGTGGCTAGCCATGATTTGCTGTTGACATTTTTTTTGAAGAAATCAATAATTTAACTAGTTTTGAACTCTCAGCATGGTTCTGATTTTGTCTAAGGTAGCTTTCTATTTTTGAAATGCACTGTTTTGATTTTGAGAAAGGAAATATTATTTCCCTCTCAACACGTTGATATTTATTTTGCTTACAATTTGTATTTGAATTCTGTTGTGCGGGGCACATATATAATGAGCAGAAACTAATGAAGTCTAAGTTCTAATAACTGTAAGAACTGATGTAATTGTTGTTTTCTGTTTTAATTTATGTATTTTATGTACTAAGCATATTCTAATAACGCCTTGCCTGCATTAAATCTAAATATTTGTATCACAAGCATATTAAACCACATGTTTTTGTACACAGCCATCCAACATCACACGTGTAATTCCAGATTAGCAGGCACAGCAGTATTGCTTGGTGTAATGCATTGTGGGTTAATCAGTTAGCGCCACTCTCTCACTCCCCCTGCCCCCCCCAAAATAAGTATGTGACTCCAATAAGACCTAGAAGTGCAACTGTGAACATGAGGATTTTTTCCAGTTGCTCTTCTGCTTCTAGAAATAGGTTTTTTCATCAGATGTGTGTTTCAGTTAAGGGGAAAAACGTGGAGATGAAGTCACAGTTGTCATCCTAAGAGCCATCTAATTCCTATCAATTTGAGACAAAATGAAATTCTGAATGTTTTTCATAAATGATGATGGATTATTGCACACATAAAAATGCTAAAGCATAACTTTTTTTCAGAGTCACCGGAATTTAATGTACAATTGCATCAACATATTGATAGGATACCTTTTGAACTATTACTTTTTTAAAGTCTCTACATTGGGAGCAGCCCAAGGTGGAAAGACTATTTAAATCCTCAGCTGTTGCTTCAGAAGGAATAAATGTTCTTTGAGTACAGATGAATTTAACAGACCTGAACATTTGTATTGGGCTAAAGGTCAAATATTTGGTCGCATGTTGGTCACCACCATCACAGTCTTTAAGGTCAGTGGGAAAAGTATTCTGTACTATGTTACAGCAGTGAAATCTTCATCTGGGTTGCAGTAATTTGTGTGTGTAACTGCACATACATTTGGGAAAATGAAGTTATCATAGGAAGTAGAATTCAACCTGAGTACATACGTTTGATATCCTAAAATTGTGACAGATTATGTCCTGAGAGCATGCTGTTTCTGCTGTTTCCCACAGTTGTGCCTGAAGTTACACGTGAAATCAGTCTGTGCGTTAATTCTAAGTGCAATCGCAAGGACATCTCAAAGCCTGCAAAGATGTGTTACTGCTTAGGGTATTCTCCCAGTGTAGTAGGTATAAAAACAATTATGCTCTAAAACAACGATCTAAAGAAGTATTTTCTTTCAGGAACACACATTTTTTCACTTCTAATTGTTGATCTTGTAGTTACTGAAGACTTTAGCAAGTTACTGCATGAATCCTAGCAGGATCTGACAGTTGTTGAAGGGAATGGATAGTATGTCCTTTTGTGCTTCTTCTGTGGACTGGAAAACATCAACCACAAGGCAAAGTAAATACTGAAGAGACATTTTCAATAAAATAAACAATTCTTGGTTGACATAAATGGCATTCCTATTGATTTGAGACCTAACTTCCTAGGTTTACTTGAGATATTTGGTATCAACATTGTAAAATCCATTCTGGATTAGCCATCAGTATAAGGTCTACGGGAGCTAAAAATCTAAAACCTTTTAAAATTATTTGGCTAGAGGCTTTACTTGTTTGAAATGTGCCTACATTTTATACAGAGAATGAAGTTCTCAAGGTCCTTAATATTTTAGGTGTTTTAGAGGATTATCAGGTATCTATGTAACTAAACTTTTGACTGTGACAATATATAGAATAGCACACAATTCTTCAGAAGTGCTTACAGAAACCACTAAGAATAAGTATCTATTTTACAGTTAGAAAAAGGCTACAGTATTTAACATCCGTCTTGATAACGTTAACAGTTGTACTATAAGCTTTACAAATACAAGTGCTATAACCATTTGGATTTAGGTGAGCAAATAAGTGGAGAGGAAAACGGGAATTTGAAAATCTTTAGAAATGATAAAGGTAAAAATATCCATTAGTCTGCTGACAAACTTGTGCTCCTTCGGTACAGCTTTTCATCAAGCATGACTGAAACAATAGAACATTGTTAGTATCTCACCATAAACTGTCTTGTTGATAGAATGCATTCTTCAAACTTTTATTAGAAATAGATGTTCATATGTTCACGTTATGAAGTCACCTAAGCTAAATTGTTGTGACCTAGGCATTGTTACGAAGCTCAAAGATAGCAACAGCAGTGATGGAGAAGAGTGATTTAATATTTAGTTGATTTATGCTTTGTACAGCACTATATTATAGTGTGCAAAAGGTACTTGTTTTGAGTTGTGGGTGTACTGCATGCTCATGTAATAGTTTAGCTCCAGTTAAACAAAAGGTGGCATTTAAGCTGTAAATACTGTATACTATTATATTTCATTTTTTTAAGCAACTTTTTTATTTCCCTGTTTGTGTACAGTTCTCTATGTACATATTAAAAAAACCTAAAACAAACAAACCACAACATTTTGAGAAACTTTTGTAGTTATCTTTTGCATTTTAATTGTGTTAACAATCTAAATATGTCCATTCAGCTGTCTGTTTAGTTTGAAGTTTTTATTGCATGCTTTCAGGTTCTTTGAAAAACAGCAATAACAGTTGGACGATTACTTAAAGCAAAACATTCTTCTGCACAATTTCCACTTCCATTCTTTAGAATGCAGACACAGTGGAACACTTGTCCAATTGTAAGATTTAAAGAATCTAAGTAGTTATTTATTTTTCTTTTATTTTTGGTGGTAGGAAATATCTCATAGTAGCTTATAAACAGAATTTGCAAGTTAAACATGATTTCTCATGCTCGTTTATTTGACTAAAATTTTCTGTTAAAATATTTTCATAAACTTTCTGTAGCTTATTGCATGTTCTTCTAAGTAATCACAAAACTATGTGTCAACCTCTGTATGAAATACTCTGATAACGCAAGTTTTACATTTTGTGAATCTGGTTGAAATGTACAGATGTACACATAAAATAAAGCTAAAATTAGTAATTAAATTATGTACTTTCTTGTAGACTATAGTGGTGTGTTCCTGCAATTGTCTTAATTCTGATTTATAGACAGAAAAAACCCCTCGGTGGGACCTGTGTTAGCACAAGACTGAAGTGGGTTGTAGGCAATACCTTAATTTCTCCATTGTTTCCATACACTGTTCTGTAACTTATGGCCTCTGTTTCTTATAGTTCAACTTTAGCGTGGGGGAAAAAAGAAACGCCTGAGCAAATATAACATCTGTAAATGGCTAGTTGCAGCAGAAACTGAGGCAGCTGCTTCTGTGGTTATAACAAGGATTTGTTTATGCAACTGGGTGTATATAGTTTAAAAAACAAATTGGTTGCAGAAATGAGAACCAGATTGATATAGTTCATCAGGTTAAGCCGGCTCACAAGGAAAAGCTGTTTGGGAAAAATATGCTTAGTCAACATGATGTAAATGTTTTTGTGGGGTTTTTTTGTGGTCATTGACCTGCTGAGGTATATAGCTGCTGTTTATTCCTGCTTTTGTCCCATATACTTAATTTTTAAGGAAGTCTAATTCACCATGAGTGTACTAGTCATTATCTCTTGCAGATGCCGTTTTGACAGACTATAGTGTAAGCTTTGTAATGCTTATTTTAAAGAAAAAGTTTCATTTTGCTTTATATTTTCTTAAATAATCTGTCTGAGAACATTCACTAGTAAATCTGTGTGTCTTCCATGCAGACTGAAAGTACTGCTTTTGGAGATGACATCGCAGGAGCTGACTTATGAAGAGCTTAAGGAGCTTTAGCGAGTATAAAACCAGATTGCTGTGTCTCAAAGTAGTGGTGGGTTGTGGGGTTTTTTGTTTGTTTGGGTTTTTTTTGTGAATTTTAAGCTTTGTTTTTGGGGTTTTTTAATTTGTAAGTTAAAGTTGCTTTCAAGATGAACTTTTGCTGTGAGTGATGGAGGCACGAAAAGGTAAATCGATCTAGAGGAAAGGAATCAAAGTACCTCAATCTTCTGGTTATAAACTCTGGAGGAACTTGTGTAAGGCACAGTGCAATGCTGTGCAGAAGTATCAGGTTCCAGAGTAGCTGCCAGAAGCAAGCAGCTGCTTTGATTTTGCACCCTGCGTGGGGTACCTGCCTCTGCGGAACAGCTGGGTGCCCTCGGGATCTGCCTCTGAACGCGGCAGGGACGTTCCACTGCCACCCTGCTCCCCGGCTGCCTGCCCTGGACCGCTGCAGGAACATCGGTGAAGTCTGAGCCGTGTCCCCAGCGGGACCTAGGGGACAGCAGGGGCTGACAGCCGGAGAGCTCCTCCAAGGTAAATCACATCAGTGCCCAGACTGGAGCCCTTGCTCTGGGAAGAGCCATGCCCAAATGCTATTTCCAGTATCCCACGAAGACTCATTCACTATTGAATATTTTTTCCGTCTTAAAAAATAAGATGTGTGTATTTTTAAGATACATGTTCTCCTGAAGAACAGATTTTCTTCTTTTCTGAGAAGCTTAGTTTCAGGGAATGGTGTTAAGCATTTCATCTTACATTGCTTCACAGAAAGGTTTTTAAATCAGCTTCACTCTCCCTGACACATGAGAGAAATAGTAAGTCAACTTTAAAATACCAAAAGTAATTTGGTGAGTTGGATGTAACCAGAAAAAACCTGTGTTAAAATATTCTATATATTATATAATACATAATATGTCTACAAATATATATGTAAATATAGACATGTAAATATGTATATCCACATTTACTTGAGCTTCTCGTACTAGCTATGCTTTGTAAATGGTGGTGAGGTCTACCTTTTCTTTTAGAAGTATTTGTTATTTTTCAAGTATTCGTAGTAATCTTGGGCACAGAAGTACAGTGTAGGTGAAGCTTGTTCAACTGTAAAATATGATACAAGTTTAAATTATTCAGAGAATATGAAGGCAATTTTTATTTCAATTATGTTCCTTTTGTCCAAATAAATTACGGCGTGTGTCAGCCCAGCTCTGCTGATGGATAAGAGAACAACACTGATTACTGACATTCCAGGCATGATAGATATTGGCTCTATCAGGGGTTTTTTAAATTGTTAAAAGCTGACTGAAAATATTATTGTAGAATAGCAGCTTGAAATGTTATCAGTAGAAGGGGAGCCAGAGTAATCAGTAGTCTGAGCATATAGCTTCCTATTTAACATGGAGTTTATCCCAACACAACTGTTTCAGAACCAGAGGAAGCTGTCCCTTTGCACAGTGCCTGACTATCAGCCAAACAGCACCTTTGTACTGTGGTTGCATTTTACTTTAGACCTGCTAAAAGCTGTCTTAAGGGCTGCTTAAACTGTCCCTGGTGCTATTTTAAAAAATAATTAAATCATGGTGCCTTGAAAAAGAATGTTTCTAATGCCTGCACTGTTTGTTCTCTCTTCAGTGTTGGAGCAGTTACAGCTGATGGATGTCTTTCCATTTCCAAACCTCGCCGGGCACAGCTTCTGCTCTTAGTACAATTCCAAGTACCCTCCCTCATTAGAGGTTACTTTTTGTTCACTAACTACCCTGGGGAAGCAGAGCAATAGATGGGGTGGCCAAGACTAGGATGCACTGGATTATGGTGAAGGTCTTTGTAGTGTGTGAGAGGGAGCAAGGAAAGGTGTATTTCTCAAAATGGGGGGGAAAGGATGCTACAAAAACAGGAAGGGAGGCAGCATGAGCTTCTTCTGGGAGGCTAGGAGAGTTTTATAAGAGTTTTAAAATTCTGAATGTAAAAAGGTAGATATCCACATCAAAGATCATGCCTCAAGTTTAGCATTTTTAATTATGGCAGTGCTGTACAGGAAGGGAAAGAGAACAGCCAGGTATGAAAGAAAAGAACAATGTATTGTGGTGGAAGAATTAAAGACAGATTCCAGACAACCTTCATGCTTCACCCAGCTCTCCTTCAGAGTCAGGTGCTGCACAAAGGTAAACACCCAGGGCTGTTTCCCTCAAGTAGAAGGAACACTTCCTCCTTCATGTAGTTCTTATTTTGTGTTTTTTTGGGATCCCACCAGTTTAGAAAACTTCGTGCCTCTATTGACTAATTCCAAAATAATTAATTAAAAACCTGTTCAAGTAATATTTAAGTTATTTTCATCTAAATTATTACTTTGGGGAATATTAGAACAAATGCTTTGCCACGTTGGTTTTCCACAAATACAAGAAAGTATTTTTCTTGATAGTTTTTAAAACAAGCAAACAAAAAGACCCAACGAATTACTACATACTTCGCTGTACCAGATCGTGTGCTCTGAACTTTTTCGTAACCCTGAAGCAATATATAACCCTTACTTTAGAGGACTGTATTTGTAAAAGGGTTGGATGGTTTGTTTCTCCGGCACCAGGAGATTTTAAGTAAACCCCCTGCAAAGCAAAAGTTCTGTCGCTAGGTGGTGATCTTGGCCTGTCCATGATTTCTCTTCCTCCTCCTTTCCATCCCTTTCCCTCCCACGCTGCACTTCTAGATAATGACCAAAGCAATAATCCTGTTTTAATGCTGCTGCTGAATATTATGTCTACAAAGGTAAAGAGCCTTCGCATTTAAAGGCTTAGAACAGACTGAAACTATTCGTTCTCACATTATTCCTCTTAACTTTATATTTGCTTATGATGTCCAGTACTCGAGGTATTATTTATTATTGATGCCTGGTAGAATGCTTAACATTGTGCTGTATGACATGAATATTTCTGAAAGTCACACTAAAAACTACAGGAGCAGATGAGAAAATGCAGAGCTGGAACACATAAATGTTAAATTACTCTTTACCTGACTTAGAAAAGAAATGTGATTTTGGTGGTGGTGGTGGGTGTTTTTCCAAATAAAGGAACAGAGTAGTAGTGTGTTGGCTCGGGAATTCAGGGCACAAGATCTTGCCTGATGATGGGTAGTAAGGAAACAGTAAAAGAGGGAGTGGGCAACAAACTGGGACAGAAGGGAATCTCTTCTTGAGGCTGTACTTCTATTTGACTTGCCACAGCAGGTGCTTTCTTTGGTACACCTCCTTTCTTTCCACGCAGTGCAGCTCTAACTCCACCCCTCTTGCAGGCTGACAAAGTGGGCCCGTAAAACTGGGAGGTTTTCAGGAGCTGAATGTGACGGCTTTGCCATCTGTGCTCGCTTGTGCAAGCTGGGACTCAGAATCCCGCAGGCCAGCTTTAGGCTCGCCTCTCTCAGTGCATGGCCCTTGCATTAAGTGCTCTCATTCCACTGTGGGCTTTGGAAAGTGAAGTCCTCCTTGGCTTTCTAACTGGTCAGGTTAAGATAAGGGATACTTCAGGAAGAAGCACTTCAGTGCCAAGACAGGGTCTTGCATTTAAATCTTTGCAAAGCATTACCCAACTGTTTTGAAATCAGGATAATTACTTTGCAGATAGAGAGGATCTTGGTCAACTAATGCCTTGACTGGCATATCTAAGGAAGACCAGCCTGAAAACAGCCAGATCGTCAAAGTCACATTAAAGTCTCAGTCAACTGCAAGAGAAATTTACCAGTTCCCACTGGAAGTAGAGCTATTTCACAGGACTTCATGTCCCGTGGGAAAGATTCCAAGCAGTCCTGTAGTGAACTCCAATCCCAATAGATGTTACAGTAGAGAGGGAACATGCGTGAAATTCCTCATAGAAGCATTAAACCCCCCATACATCCACTTATCTGCCTAAACAGTCCCATAATCACAGTGATTGCACATGTCCAGAGATGAGCCACTCATTTTCATATTGAAGATTTATGACTATTTTTATTTATTTTATAATAGTGTATTATCCTGGAATCAGTCAGGGGAAAAGAAGGACTTCAGCCTATGACAATCCTTTTAATTTAAAATTAAATCCTTTTTGAAGCAGTAAGATAGTCAGCTCTTTATATTTAACTTTGTCAGGTTCTGAGTACAGATTTCAAGTAGGTTAATAAGATTAAAAAGACTTCAAATCCCCAAACTTAAAAGCTGTGGGGGGGTTGTTTGTCAGGGGTTTTTTTCCCCCCCTTTTTCTATTTCGACGAGGTTAAACAGTCTTTGGAGTGCTTCTGCTAAATGAAGTCGTCCAACTAATTCTTTCAACATGGTGAAATCTGTTAAATCTAAGCTATAAACATCTTTTAGATATCCTGTGGAAACTTCCAGTTGAAAAAATAAATGGTGAGTCCCTGTTGTAAACTTTCAACAATGCCAATAACAGCAATGTTCTGTCTTTTACCACAGGTCTGAAGAGTGAGTTTTCTAGTAAGTTTACAATTCAATAGTTGAATGCTCTTGCTTGTGCTGAGGGGCCTCTAAGCACAAACAATGTAGTGTGTGGATCATGTGCTTGGAAGGCACTTTAAATAAACTGTAAAGGAAAGATTTATTACTCCAGTAATTAACCAGAAAGAGTAAAGCCAGCAGATATTAAGATGCCTAAATGCCAGAGATTGCATGAGGGACCATTGTTCCATGTCAAAACACTAACTTAAAAGTGGTAGAAGATCCATTGGGTAAGTTCACACTGTTCCAGTTTTGAACTTGAAACTTGCACAGCTATGAGTTTTGAAGACATAACGCCTTAATTTAAAAACAAAACAAACAAACAAAAGGCTAAATAGTCTGACCCATTGCAAAACAAGTCCATACTCAAAGGTCAGACTGAGTTCCGGAAGCGCGGGAGGAACGAGCGTGGATATCCATCTTCTGAGACCAAACAGTCCCACTTAACCCTCTGAACACCCAGTACCCCTCAGCAAGGCAGTCAGGGTGAACATGTGCAGCTATGGCTGAGCAAGAGCTTGTTTCCCTGACTTTGGCTGTCCACGTGAGAGAAGGGGACAATCTCCTTTAGTGAAGTCTCAGCGTTAGCTAACGATGAAGCCTATCCACCTGTAAAAATGTGCATTTGAGGCTTTTAGAAGTATATCTGCTCTCTGATAAAATGGCTATTACAAATCTTATACTCCGGGTCTGCAAGGTACAGTCTAGTCTCAGGCTTCTTCAGTATTCTCTGCTCTGATCTTCCTTCAAGTGTTTGACACTGGTCTCCCTTGGTTTGTAAAGGTTCAGCCTACTAATTTCATCCTATACCTAAATCAGGGGCTTAGGACTGAACATCTGATAGCCCCATGCCAAAAAGAGCAGAAGCAGATGGTGCTGCACCTGTGTGAAAGTACTGGTGATTGTAACACTATCTTCCCAATTGCTTCCTCTGAATAACAGATGGGTCATGAACAGGTCCTATCAATTGATCTTTCCAACTTCTCTTCTGTACTTGCCAGGAAACTTCCCTTTCCAGGCTCACTTTGACAAGCATGTAATTTAATGGGGGCATGGTTGAATTGCTTGGCTCCTATGGTTTTATAAAAATAAAGGCTGAGAGCTCAACACAAGAGCATGCACAATTTGGGGGGAATGGGGTAGAGCATCATAACATTTATTGTTAGTCTGTAGTGAAAAAGAGCCCTACAAAAACCAAACATAGTCTAAGTTTTGGGTGCTCCTTTCTGTGGCAGTGAATATTCTGTGAAATCTCCCCACTGCCTGCACGGTTTCTGCTTTCGTGTAAACAGCACAGGGAGTGGTAATGTAGGCAGTGGTCAGTGGTAGACTGACCTGAGTTTCAGGTGTGAGTATCTCTAAGGCTAGCTTCTTTCTCAATAGTTCCAACTCAGTAACAGATGCTACTCTGTTGCCTTCTCATTCACAGGTTCTTGATGTGGTTTTCGCAGCAGGACTCTTCTAAAAGGCTGCTACCTACCCGCAGTGGTTCCTGCTCCCTACCGGTCCCCCTGGCCTCCCGTACCTCACTCCTTACAGTGAGCATGAGATTAAGCAAAAATGTGGGATGCATTTTTTTCATTGCCATAGTCAGCTGAGATACTCTGATACAAAGCAAAAATCCTCTAGGCATGCCCTGTCTCATATGTACATATATTTGTTGGAGTAACATGAGCTGGGGTGAAGGAGTAATTCCCAGTGTGTATCAATCCTGCAACACACACCGTGGTGTTCAGTTGCTCTTAACAGAGCACTTGAAGGGTTTTTAACTTTCAGTAGTCTGCCAGCTCTTATTCATGCTGTGGTTTGCTGGCACCTGTGCTGACTATATGCCTCTTTCTCAGTGAGAATAATTTTCTTTCAAATAGCTCTTAATTCTTCCTGGAGGTTTCTCTCTGACTTCCTGTTTTTTATTTAAGATGACACCTTTTTTTAATGTTTTCATTTATGTTCTGATATGAAATTACAGCTGCTCTTGCATGCCCCTGCATTATTCTCCCCTCCTTCCCCAGTTCCAATAAAGCTTGTTACAAGATATCCAAAATTGTTTGTCGTGAACTGCTGGGATAGTTGATATTACAAATATGATGTTATGCATAAGTACTGTCAGATATTCCTTTTTTCCAAGGCTTACTTTTGGCTGGATTCCTTAAATGAGGTATGGAAAAGAGACCTTTTCCTTCATGCAGCTTGAGACAGAAATTACGCAGCCTATTAATATCTTTTTAAAATCTATGAAAACTGTGTATTAAAAGAAAAGAAATCCACTGTTATACTAGGGGAAAGCAAAATTTCTGTTTGCTCCCTGCCCCTGGGTGTCTTTTCCCAGGTGCTTTGAGGACATGCAGTACCTGTCTGACTCTGTGCATTTATGACTCATTTTAGTTATATAAGAGAAAAGCAGTACCTGACTTATGCCAGACAAAAGGACGTCAGTACAGAGAATGTGCCTCTTGGATTTTAGGAGTGAGGGGAATCTTATGGGTGTACAACAGTAACACCTCCTCTCCTCCTTGTTCCGTGGTGCTCTAGGACAGGCCATCTGCCAGGGATCAATAAGGAATTTCAAGCTGAAAATGCGCAATATTCTTGCAAAGGTGTCTATTTTACAGGATATTGCTGTTCAGTTGCTTTTCTGCCACGAGGACTTTGTGTTGCAACTAGAGTGGAAAGATACATTGCTGTAGTCCCATCTTTTATTTTGAGACCTGAGGTTGTTTTAGAAAACAGCAATTCTAGGATAATAGCTTAAGTTAACAATATTCCTTAGCTAGATGAGCACTACCACAGCTTTCGTTTGTACACATACAGGGTTTTAAATATACTTTTGCTGATATGAGTATCTTAAAATCTCTGGTACATTTTGTTCTAAGCCAAAAGACACTTAGAATAAAAAGAAACCAAACCAAACAAAAAAACCCAAACAACAACAACAAAAAAACCCCCAAAAACCCCAAAACCCCCCAAACAAACCCCCAAACCCAAACACGGCCATTTCAAAACTTTTCAATCATGCAGGATATATTTAGAAGTCTATTGATGATTTCATGCTTTGCAGATGGCTGTTCATATTGCAAATGCCACCGGAAAAAGCTATTAGTACAACCTGAAGGATGACGTGTATTGAACAGGCTTGGCAGTAGAATGATTTTCTTCCTGTAAGTGTTCATCATTTTCCTAGGGCAATGGTATCATGAGAGAAGGGCTGAAGGTGTAGGGAAGGAGAATATGAAGAAGTCCGGTTGCTTTTTTCTGTGGCATCTTGATTTATGGGTAGAGAGAGTGTTCCCTGTCTCAGTACCAAATAGTGTTTGTCAGCCTTTCAGGAGAATTACTGTTATTTTAGGCATGCTCTGATTTATTTTCATAGAAAAACTTTCGATAGATGTTTCATGCCACTGACCTTTGTAAGTAAGCACTCGTGTTTCACTGAAGCAGCAGTAACAGCAAACCATACATTAGGAAATGCATTTCACTCGTGATTCTTCATTGCAGCACACTTCAAGGGGGCATCGATCCTGTGTCAAAACAAGGGGTCCATTTAGTTTTAAATCCTTAGCCTCTTGACAGCGGTTCAGGATCTGAAGAAGGATAAGGCACACCAGGTGCAATGGCTACAGAAACAAATTGTGTATGGATAGGCACAACGTCAAACACTTCAAAAACCACAGAGGCTTGCAGGGTAAGATGTGTAGGGCCTGGCTTCCTATGGATGATTTCCACAATATGAAGTTAAGGTGGAAGAGCAATTAATTCTGAAGTGATAGGGTCTACAGAAAGTTACATGGGAATGGTTAGCCTAGATCAAGTGTAGATAAGTGTTGTTAAAAAACCAGGCCTCTAAAACTGATGTGTCAAAGGTCTGCATGTAATTGATGGGTCCTATATGGTGCTGACAGAGCTATCTAAAGACCCTTATGAGTTACAAAAAGGAATTGCACTAATTACTGGCTAAAGCAGCAATGACAAAGCCCTAGAACTTTTCACTTTTTTCTTTTTCCCCCACAATCACAATATTAGTGATCGTGAATACAGTGAAAATGAAGCAGTAGTTGTTCAGCATCCTACCTACCTGTGCCTGCAGTGCATTGGCCTGTTGCACACCCCTACCCCTCGTCTCCTACATGAAGCAGCACCTTCTATTCCTGCAGAAGTGACTTCTGCTGTCAACAGCAATATGCTATGTCAATATCTGGAGAGAAAAAAGCTCCATGTGTCCATTAGGGTATGTTTTGTTGTGGGCAAACGAACAACTGACGAGAGGAAATGCCCTGTGGAAAGAGTTGCTGAGTGATGTAGGACAGTGAAAGGAGGCAAATGAGCAGCTGGTGATTTAGAGAGAGAGCAACAAAGATGTTACAGGTCAGTTCTGGGAGTAACAAACAAAGTATTTCAAACTAATTAGCTGAAAAAGTATTGGCAGTTTTAATTTCCTGAACAATTAGGACACATAGAAATGTCTTCTGCTTGCTCTGAAAAACATCTTTTAAAGAACATCATGTTACAAAAAGAATTAAGGATCTGCAATAACAGAAATGGGAAGTGTAATAATCAGCTAATTACACCTGGACAATAGATCCAGACCTCATAAATAAGGTTTAAATAAGACTGTCTGTCTTCTGGTTGGCACTGAATGAAATCAAACCTTTTGCAAAACATGTTTTGAATTAAGGCTAATTCACTTCCATATAGTGTCTGCTTATTTTCTGAGGAAAAAAGAATACAATAAAACAAAGTACCAGGGAGTTGATCTTGTAAACTGGAAAGAGAAGTGTGAAATTTCAACAGTGAAATTTTTACAGAACGCCTGTAATCCTTGGGGGAGCAGGTCTCCATTTGGTACAAATATTCAGAACTTCATTATTCAGCTTCATTTTGTAGGTGGCTTTGCAGAAGCTGTAGGCTGCCCCCGGGCAGCCCAGACGCCAAGCCAAGTTGTTCCGCAAATGGTATAAATGGATAAAATCATTAGCTGTATGTTGAGGCTCCGTGGGAGGGAAACACTGCTTCTCTTCACTACTTTATGGCTCCCCATTTCATTCTCAAACCCCAGAGCATCCTGATGGCAACCTCATTATTACTTGCCGGGAAGTTAATCCTAAGTGTAACTTTTGACCTCCTTGAGTGTGATCAGCTTTCTGTCCTTGCAGGGCTGTCACCTCTGTCACTGTGAAGCAAGTGGAAAGCAGAGCGATGCACGTGGCTCTCTGTGCCGTATCAGTGCTACCAGCCCTGCTCAGAGGCCCTGTACTGGCCTGCTTCCCTCTTTTTAAATTAATCATTTCAGGTTAAGCTTTGCCAGACCGAGTTCCTGGGATAGGTCTTGTTTTTCACCTTTGAACAATAACAGAACTGGCACACTACCAGGAAGGGCAGTGGCTGGGGTGGGTAGGAAGCAAAGAATCATATAGGAAATAATTGTGTTGAAGGTTTTTAGGTATGAGGAAGTAGAAAATAAGAGTCAGGACTTACGTAGATTTCTGATGAGTACATATGTTCAGCTATAAGTGATATCTGCATAGAAAATTGATCTATTTTTAGTTGGCAGGCTTTGAATCACTGTTTTAATTTGCTATTCTTGTTTTTCCCAAATGTATTAATCCCTGCAGGTGAGTCTGAACTGGAAGATTAAATGTGAGCGATTTAGAGCGATGGGGAAAATTCAGGCTGCAAATCCCAACCCAAGATTCATACTCCTCTCTGGTACGTGTGAGACTCTGAGAGATAAAATCACCTGGAGATTTGAACTTTGTTGGAAAACTGGATGACCGCCCAGGAGTAGGGATCGGATGGAGAAAAGGAGACCTGTGATTCTTGCACAACTCAGGTACTCACAAGGACTGCATTTTCTCTAGCTGTAGCAACAACAAAATGTCCTGACTTCCCAAACCCCTGTAATTCTCTGCCCAGTTGATGAATAACTTTTACTGTCTATCCAGAGTGGGCAGACTACTGCCAGCAGACGTTATTTGGGAGGAAGGGAAGGTCTATGGAAGTGAATGACTGACATTGTAACTTTTCTTTATTTCTAAGGCTCTGTGTTTCCTCAGAAGCACAGATGGGGGCAGAAGAGGAAGGGAAAGCTTTTTCACTATGTGGGCTACCAGTGAAGCAAAGGGCTGATTGTCTCAAATGCACTTCTGAGAAGACAAAGTAAAATTAATGACAACCTTCGGGTTTTTCTTCAGGAGACACAAAGGCAAATTTCACTTGTTAAAGAGCTTATTAGCACTTTCTCTGACCTGATTGACCCTTTCTCTATTATTAGAAGCTGCTGGAGTTCTTGAGGATAATTTTCGGCCCTTGCAAGATGAGAATGACTGATAACTTGCTAGCCTTTATTTTATTTTTTAAAACATCGTTGTTCCAACAGTGCCTTCTGAGGGCTGTGAGAGTTTGTCATGTAATTGTAGTCAGAAATAGAGCACTACATAAACAGTAAGAGAGGCAAAAATAGGCCTTAAGAAACAGTGCCAGAAATGGAAGTTATTATACAGGATATCTACCTGGTTTTGAACTGTTGGTTTTCTGGTTGTATGGTGTTACACGCTTGCACAGCAGATCCTATTCTAGAGGCTCTCTTTGTAGCTGTTTTTTGATGTGGATGTGTGTTTCATATTCACCTGTGCATAAATTCTGTGTGCCTTTGAGATTAAGGAGGCAGTGCCTACCTTAGCCTGACTTAACTGCTCTTGGGGATCCATGTGAAAGACACGGCCTTGCTACAGACAGCTGAGCTGTGTTCTTGGAAGTCTTTCCAGCCTTCAGTTTTGCTATTTTTTCTTTTTTTTTCTTCCAGCTTTTCTACCTTTTTTTTTCTTTGCAATTCGGCTAATCATCTCTGGCCCTAGAGCTTGGCACAAAGGCCTTTATCCCACTGCTGAAGTGGTGTGTTGTGAGGTGCACTGTGATACTCTGCTAGGGAGAGGGATCTTTGATGATATCAAAGAATTTTTATGAAGCAACACCACAAAGATCTGTCTTGTTTGTACTGCTGTTGGCAGGAATACCTGTAACAAAGAAGCATATGAGCTCAGATATCCTTCAGATCTGAAAGAGGAGCAGCAAATCTCAAAATTGAAAGCAGGGTGAGGCAGTAAACTTGATCTGATTCACAAAAGAGCAGTGTAGTTACTTTCTGAATTCTGGGGCACATTTGATCTTTCCTTCCTTGATTCATAGGACACCGTAAGTTATGCTCTACCTGTGGAATCTTGTGCTTCATACACACATGTCAGGATTTTGTCTGTCACCTTAGCAAGGGTGATTTATTTGGTCTCCCATTCCTTGTCCCCCTCTCCCGCACACCATGGGACTTGGCCAGTCAGCCAACATCAGTAATTAACAGTAAATAACAGATCCTCAGTGCAGTTATTTCATGATCTGTTTGCACAGACTGGTCCCTGAACAACAGCAAATAGAAGGAGTACATATCTTGAACTGTTTACTCTCAATTTATGAGCAGCAGTGAAGTGACTGCTTACATATGAAAGTAGTGCAATACACAAATGAAAAAGGTAAGAAAGCAATTAAAGGGACAGTTTAGTCTAGCTGGTGGCTAACACTACATTAAAACAGATAATTATTTGTAATGTACTGTGGAACTATCTGTTTACCACCCCCTTATTGTGGCATTTACTTTATTTTCAGGGTGTGGCTGCACGTGCATAATAATTTTTTAACCTCTTAAAGCTTAGAGATTCTTACAGCTCTCTTCTGCTGTCACTTACATAGATGCTTCAAGACAGACTAACCCCAAACCGTTCTGTGTTGTTTTCACAAAATAGCCAGAAATGACAGAACTTGCCAAATCTTTCCTTTTCCTTGAAAGCACAGTTGTCTTGAGGGAGTGCGTCTTTGCAAGGACTTTTGCAACCTTTGTTTTTGACTCCTCTGGAATGTGACACATTGTTATCGCACTTGCCTAAGAAGGCTTTGGTTGCAGGTTTATCGTATACTCCAGGCTCATGAACTATTTCCCTGGGGACCACACTGCATTCTTGATTTGCCTGGCGTCTAGTGGCCAGCCAGCACCATTCAATTCCTGTCCTCTTGGCATCCTGTCTTAGAAAATGACCTTCTATTCTCCCTCAGTATCTCCAAGTTGCTATTGAAAAAGTGCCTGCTGTTCAGGAAGACCCACAGGCGAGTCTGGCAAGAGAAAACAGCATTTGAGTCTAGGAAGTTTCAGTGGTGCATACACACACACACAAACACACAGTCATCTCAGGAAAAGCTGAGCTGTTTATGTTCCTGTCTTTGAAATGATGAAGAATACAGAAAAATTCCAAATATGTACAGTATGAAACAGGTGCAGAGCAGTCCAGCAACAAACAAAAGGGCAACGCAGAAAACCCCAACCTTCAAAACACGGGCTGAGTTTGTTCTTTACAAAGTGCTAATTCGTAAGTTATTTCCAATATACAGTTGGGGAGATGCCAGGTTTTCTTTGATTCTGCCTTTTTTCTTCTTTTTTTTTAACAACTTGGTTTTGAGAGGAAAACAATAAATAATCCCTTTTTAGGACTTCATTGCCAAACCATCTTGCAGCTCTCACATGGTAATAATGTAGACACTAAGGCATTTGTACACTTGGCAGGATACCCCTAGAACACCATTTTTAATCCAGTATGCACTTAATCAATTATCTTACTTGAGGACACAGCGAAGCTGTTACATTTTTGGAAACAGGTGCCCACTATCTCCTCTCCACCAAGTAATGGCCTTCTAAAAGTCATGTTTTGCTGACAGGAAAAGTTCTTCTTTCCTTAACTAAGGCAGAAAAAAATGTCAATTATAATATCTTTATTTTTCATCAATGAGAATTTTCATAACAACACAGAAAAACATTTCTTTCATCTTACATTCATTAAACTGTCACTCCAAATTTTAACAACGCATCCCTAATTGAGGAAATGGAGCAATACTTTCCTGATTTACATTGTAGCAGTCCCTCGTAGATCTTACCATTTCCAATTTAGCAAGATGGGTAAATGCATATTCAGCTGCACACATGCTGTTCTCAATGAGTTAAAGGTGGGGCACACACTTAAATTCCTTGCTGATATCCATCTGTCGTGTGCAGTCCATGCAGTTTGATATTTTTAACAAACACAGCCAAGCTAGATTCTAGAAGAGCATCGCTCATATGGGAAACCAGTCTGTAGGCAGGAAAGGAGTAATTTATTCCACCTATTGCAGTCCTAGCTGGGCTCCGTATCTGTGGTTAGAGGCCCTGCTAAGTAGTGGCCCTAAAAGAGCATGGTTGGGTAGGTCTCTGACTGCAGCCCTTTCACCCACCTGGAGGACAAAGGGAGTTCTGAGGCACAGAAACAGGTGCCTCTGGCATGGCTGTGTCTCCCCCGAGTGTCCCAAAGGTGAGCAGTTCCCGATGCTGGAGCAGGGGTGCCCCGCCTGCCTTCAGCTGCAATCGAGCATCTCCCTCAGGGTCTGGTTTAGCCTTATCAAGGAGCATTGTACTGTGTATATTACTTAAAAAAAAAAAAAAGAAAAAGTTAAAAACAATAAACTTTTGGAAGTGTTTTCTACAGTGTTTAAAAACCCAGCTAAGGAACAGTGCCCTAGGAAACCTTGGCTCAGTACCCAAGCATTTTTCACCCCTGTTTTGGTTTCAAAAATAGCTCTTGTTGTTAAGGCTAATCTCAAGACAATAACAAAGTAATGATGATGATGATGATAAAAAGATCTCCACTTCCCTCAGAGATTGGATAGGAGTTCATACCTCTTTCAAATCTTTCTTTTAAATGTAGACTTTCCCCATCATAGCCCTTAAGGCAATTTGAATGCCACTAGTGACCAAAGTCACATCACTGTGGACCAAGAAGCAGGAACTTTTCCCCTTATTGTTTTAACAAAGAAAAACAAAAAAAATGTAATCTTTTCTCTTCAAATATTTATCTTCAGGCCTGACAAAGCTGATATCAAGAGCCAGAGGCATATGTTCACAGGTATGTGCTTTTCCAGTCCTCTCAGTCTCAGCCAGTTTTAAGCTAGTGCTACATTGGTTGTGGTGGGCAGGTTTTGGGGTGGGAAAGACCTTAAAACTACAACATCTTTCCCTGATTTCAGACTTAGAGGGCACCCTGTTGCTGCTCCAGGTCAAGCTGAGGCCAGGGAGGCCTCCTTTCTCCATAGTTCCACTCTCGATACTATTCCCACGTCTTTGCCTCAGACACTGAAAGCCAGTGATGACGTGTGCCCAGGTCTGACGTGGTTATATGCTCCCGTGCCGATTTTTATTTTAATCCTTTGATTTGGTTTAACCATGTAGGTTCACACTGATTATGCAATAAGCTCTTCTGGGAATGAATCTAATTGCGGTCAACTATCACCGCTTTAGTCATTAGTAATATTTGTTCTGACAAGTTCTCAGGACTTGCTATCAAAACAGAGCAGTCATGTTTTCTTCTTATTAGGAAAAAAGAAAAGCAACAGTAAAATGTCAGTAATTCCTTTTCCCTCTCAGAAAACAGATGAATGTGTTTGAAGTTTGTTGTTGTTTTTTAAACCTCTTGCGACACTTTAATGTACCTGTTGAATAGAAAGATGTAAATAAAAAACTTCCATATAAATGTTGCTGAAAAATTTTGTAACAATTTATATTTAAAAGAAAATCTTTGTTATTTGAAAACTAAACAAAAGCAGAAATATTTTTTCTAAAAGCTGGGGTGTTTTTTTAGCTAAAAGCTTTCCGGAAGACAGGACAGAAATATTTATAAAGCTTCTTGCAATTTTCTTTTTGATTCAAGTACTGTTAGCAATAGCAGTACAATCATCCCTAGTTATTACTGCAGTCACTGATTTTTAGAGGGCAGGCATACTCAGCGAAGAGAATATCTGAAACATGCTGGAATTTCTTCCCAAAACAAAATTTTACTTATCTGATAATGATAGAATTTTTTTAAAGTTTATTATAAAATACTGCTGAATTAAACTGTTCATCTGAAGTTTAAAAATATTTGAAATCTGGGAGATTCTTTGCTAACTGGGATAGAAAGCCTAGTTGAAATGGATTACACTGGGAGACTGCTGATGATAAAAAAAAAGACAAGAAATTGCTCAACTGGACTAATACTGGCTCAGTGTACAATAAATTTTCATTCCTGACTAGTTAGATGATGTTTCTTTCCTGGAGCAATTACACATTCATCTCCCCAGGGGCCCATGTCCTCATGCAAGTGTTAACACACATTCCTCTCTAAAAGTTTTTGGGCATGTCCAGCTGAGGTCATGGTAATTAGAGATAGAAAAGACCCTTTGGATCACCACACCTTTCTCCCTGCCAATGCAATTCTGTTTCTTTAGGAGGTGCATTTACAATTGATTTGACAAAGCTTTGGAAAAGTGACTCAAGATGAGGCTATGGAGACTGTTACACAACCAAGAGATCATAAGCATTCTCTTTTTTTTTCTTTTTTTTTTTAATGTTTTCTTGTATTTTCCTCGCTGCAATTATTTTTCGTCTGATAGGCACCTGGGAATCCCCAGGAACAACCCAGTTTGGAGCTCGTCTGTCATTAGCAGCTTCCTACTTCGTCACATTGCACATTAGCTCACTCCTTGAGCAGACATTCGGAACTCAGCACGTGATGTGGACTTCCTTATCTTTTTATTACTCTGTTGTTGAGCCACTTTCTTTCCTGGAAACTCTTAAACTGTCCTGGGCTTAAACTCAAGTTTGCTACACATGAACAACAGCATCAAAGTCAGGCCTGAAAATAAAAATTTCGTTTTGAGGGAGGTTTGGGTGGGGGGAGCAATACTTGTTTTTAACTTCTGCTGCTACGTCTTGTTCATGATACTGCCTCAGTTATACTTTAGTTACTTGTCAACACTACCTCTCCCCAACACCTCCTTCGACTAGATTGAAAAGCCTGATTATGAGCTCGCTTAGACTAGGCTTATATCACTGTAATTCCATATGACAAAGCCATAACTACGTTGAAGGCAATAGTGTTTTTTACCTGTTTTCCCTGGAGTTAAATGGTACAAGTCAGATGTCCACATTTCCATTGTCTCCACATTTCTTGCTTGTATGTGCTGATGTATTTATCTACCAAGGAAGGTTTTTCTTTCCCTGCCTTGTTCACTGCATGATGGAAAAAGCTTCATGTTCTGTCACATTAAAATAAGTACCCTCGTACTTAAAGAAGAAAAAGAAATTCATATGTAATTGTTTTCAAAATCTTGATGGGCAGGAGGCTGCCTTCTAGTCCTAAGTGGTGGTTAAGATATAAACAAAGAGAATTGGGAGATTTGTTTTTTAAAACCCCATGTTCACACTGGCCTCTGCTTTGTCAGGAGGCTGGACTGGATGATCTCCTCAGGCTCCTTCTAACCTGGCTTAGTCCATGATCCTATGAACCTGTTTGAGGTGACAGTGGATAATCTAGGTGCATCACTTGAGGAAATTTCAGCAAAAAATGATTTGGTAGAAGTTCATTTTATGCTTCTTTCTTGCACAGCTGTTTTTTTCAAAAAGAGCCACAGTATTTTAAAGTAGGTATTTTAAAATAATTTTCAGAATTTATCTCCATGCTTCATTTGTTCTATTCAGATATCAGACACTATATGAGACCACAGTTTTGTTACTTGAGAGATAAACTGCCTGCCAAATTCCACTTTAATGTCAAATTGTTGCTTTTACAGAGAAGATAAAAGCTCAAAACAAACAAAATTTAAAAAAAAAATCACACAAATCCACAGCAACTTTCAAACAGCATGCAGGCAGCAGGGTGCCTTATAAACATCCCTGCTTACAAAGTCACCTTTTGAAATGCCAGCAATTATACTGCATGAGGCACAGTTGCTACTCATGTGCCAGTTGTCACTTTTCAAAAAATGACTATTCGTTATATTTCCTCGCCGTGAGACATTGTGAAGTTGCTTAGCATTTTGAGGAAGCAAGCATGTTTTCCAAAATGCATCTCTTAAAAAAAAACCAAACCCAAACCCACAACCAAACAACCTGGCATTTGTAAATGACATAGGATATCCATGGCATAAATAGAAGCTCATTTTCTGTTGCAGGTGAGGGCTGCTGTCTGCACTCTCACTGCAGCCTCACCACTAGAAGACTACCATGAATATGTACAACACACAGACACCAAAAAGGAAGAAAGCAGGAGCAAGTTGTGGAATAGAAAGTCTTATCACCAGCTCCAGTGCTAAAGTATTTTTTGTATCCATTGCAAAGAATTCTGACTCCTGTCCTTGCACCACTGTGGTTTTTTAAGCACTTTTAAAATTTTCTAATAAAAATGCTCTTTCAAGTTCATTGAATGCTTTCACACAAAAAGAAAGAAAATAATTGAAAGCCTGGCTCGAAGGCTGTGCAGTAACATGGGGCTTTTAGAAGCCTCTTCAACCTCATATTGGTCTCAACCTGTACTCATAGAAATTGGGAACGTAGAGACAGATTTAGCAAAAGACTTTGGTTTGTAGTAACTTCCAAATCTCTCCCTGTTATACTCCTTTCTTACTCTGTGTCTGACATTAAAGATGCCATTAGAGACAGAGAAATGGCAGAGACAGAAATAGAGATACTATTCTTGGGGCAAGGGAGGGGGAACAAACCCAACCAAAGACCTTTCCAAAATGCCAGCCAAAGCTTTACATTGCTGTTCCTTTCTTCTGCTCTCTACGTGTGCAACAGCAAGTCAGCTGAACAGATGTGGAGCAGGACTTAGGGTCATTGCCAGAAGGGGCAGGAGGTGGGCATCTTTCATCACCTTTATTCCAGTGGTTGAGTGCCCTTGCACAAAATGTCTGGCACAGCAGTAGCATCTTACCTCCCATGTCACCTATTCTGTCCTGCACAGCCTTCCAGTGGCAGGATGCCTTGTATGAGGACAGCCTGAACCAGATTCATTAAACAAATGGTACTTGTGCAATAATGTGTTCTTGCCACTGTTCCTTGAGAAGCAACAGAGGCCTGGGATGGGAGTGTCTGCTGTTCTGGTCTTTCTCAGGAGCTCCGTGTTGTGCGAGCCTAATGTTATGTAATTTCTTGGGTCTGCCAGATTTAATTGCAAGCCTTTTCAGAGCTTGGGAATGAAATGGGTAGCAAAAAGTCTCCAGTGCACAACTAATCTATGCCACTCATTTTTCATTGCCATATGAATTTAATGCAGGGACAGATGAATTGTATCAGAAATCACTGTATTAGAAAGCTCATTTCTTTCCATTAGTGGCACCAGTTTTAACAAAATGCAACTGTTCCGTGTTCCTAAAGAACCACAAAAAGTTTCTTGGGAAAGGCAAACTAGGTGTTTCTCTCACAGGGAGTCAAATGAAATATGGCTGATATTTACCTCTGTAACTTGGTTCTGAAGGTACTTTACATCTCCATTAGCTTCCCAGACTTTACTATAGCTACGGCCTTTATTAATGTGGAACTTAGGAATGGAAATAAAATAGTAGGTATAATAAAGGGAGTATTTAAATTTTGTTTTATTAAGAACGAACAGTATTTTTTATTTTAATTTCTGGACTGTTACATTCCAGGTATAAGGCACCATGTGGTTTGATACCAACTGCTCTAAAATGTTACTGCTTCTTATTTGCATTTAGGGAGGAAAAATCTTCATTGTTATGGGTAAGTAGTCACAGGAGAACCTGCATTAAATCAAAGCTCATCAATACTGTGCTTAACAATGCATTACCCGGGAAAGCAAAACAGATGCTTGAGAAGAGCAGAATTACCATTCTGTTTCTGAAGTAACTTAGTTCTCGCATAAATTTTTTGAGGAATCCTGACCAGATCATACCCCACATTTTTTGAGAAAGAATGAAAATTTTCTGCTTGCTGTATCAGATCTGACCTCTAGCCTCTTATCAAAGAATTGCCTGCATCTTTTTCCTTAATGTTCGTTTCGGGGAATTCCAAGAACAGGTGTCTTCAAGGACTTGGTTTCATTTGTTTTGAGATCTAGAAAAGTCTGTTTTCACCACCGTATTTGAAACACATTTAATTCTTCAGAAAAGGATAAATCTTACCATTTAGTTAAATTGAATGTGATTTTTCTGAGGTTGCATTTATGAAAAAGGAGGTAACCACTCCATGACAGGCATAAAGTATTTGGCTATCAACAGACCTGTGTTGCCCACAAACAACCCTTGTTTTAAACAAGTTTTGGTGGAGGGATCACCACTAGATTTGAGGATGGCTGGCAACCTTTCCTCTCAAGCTAGAGAGCTCAAGAGGAGCTATTTAAAACCCCTCTACAGGGAGAAGCTGTTGAGGAATAAACTAGTGGGAAAAGTTAAAGAACAAAAGGTGGTCTCTGGGAAAAGGCTGTCGTTCTAGGAAGACACTGGTGCTCTCTGCGTGCCACCCTTGGGTCACCTGGTTTGATTCCCTCCCAGAGACACACAAGGACTTTGACAGCTGCGCTGTGTCACCTGAGTTCCTCACCATGCGTGTAGCCTCAGCCTGCCACTAAACTGATCTGAAACGTGGGCTTTCACATCCTTGCCAGTGCAGGAGTGAGAGCTGACAGCAGGCTGTGTACCAGACTGTTTGTATGAGTACAATAGCCATGTTGCAAGCCCCTAATTTTCTTTCCCTGAATAGGGGTGGCACCTTGGTTTAGAGTCCACTGTTCTAATGTCACTTAATTATGAGCAAATCTGATTTTTCATAAATAGAGCACAAAATGCAGAAAAAGAAATTCTAGACATCATTTTACTTCTGAGAACAGCACAGGGCTTAATGGGTCTCTGGGCAGAATACAAACAAAAAGAACCCCAGCTGAAGTACTCTTAACGTCACGGTTTTTCAACATGGCATTTAAAGTCAGTGAAAAGCGGAGTGTGGTGGGAGAGCACACTTATCACTAACCTGAATCTCTAAGAGGCATAATTAAACTAAACCAAGAAGGGCTTAAACAGGTAATACTATCCATATAATAGTTTCCAGGTATTGAATTAGTTTGATTAATAAGCTATTTTAAGCTAACCTTTTGCAAATTTTGAATATCAGCATTCATCGTTGTGATCCAAGCATAATTACCTCATGCTAGCTCCTTAGAACCAAAAACATGACAGGTTGAATATAAAAGTAAAATGGTCTCATCCAACAACACAGTCCAAGATGGGTGAAACGTAAATGAGAAAACAGCCATATAGAGAGAGATATCAAATAATAATCACTTTAGGTAACTTATCAGGCATAAACCTTTTGATCAGAAGAAGATGAAAATTATATTAAATTTCAGGGGCCAAAGTTTTGATGTAGTTTATACAACTACTGACAGTGGTGCTAAGAACAGACTTTGCTCCACAATTTCAATCTTCTTTGTGCACTTTTGTTTCAATACACCTGACTGTGTGCATGTGTGATGTTTATTTCTTTGGATTCTGGATGAGAGTGAAAAGGGAACTACGTCCAAGTCCCTTTTTATCTCTCATTATTGTTTTGGCAGAGGGAGAACTCTCAGTCAATCATTCGGATCCACTGGCTACGAGCAGCTTGGCTTGAGGTTTAACTCAATGTGTTTTGTCTGTTCCAGTGGTGTGTCTTTGCTGTAACATCCTTTACTGCCATGTGGCTGCCAGGGCACACCCGTATCACCCCTGTCACAATGTCACTTTAGATGGGTACAGCGATAGGATTTAATTCAGCTGTCTACATGATGCAGGGTCACTGCTCACAACAAAGCAACAGCACTGCTCCAACTGGTATGCTGGCAGTGTGGCTGGGGAGAAGGGAAGGCAGGAGAAGAAAGTGTGTGTGAATGAAAAAAATAAGGAGCTGTAATTGCAAGCAATGTGCTTAGCTTGATTGCCTGATAACCTCTATTTTCAGCTCAGTATGATCATGTGAACTTCGTGGCCAAAACTTTGCTGAAACAATAGATGTAGCTGTGTAACCTTTGCTAATCAGAACCATAATAACAGCACATGGCTGTACAGGAGTGCAAAGTTGGGTGAATGGCCAAAGTTAAAGCCCAGTGGAAACATTTTTTGCATGCATTGATCCAAAGCCCAGTGAAGACAAAGGGAATGAAGTCTTGTGCCAGAAACGAGAAGAACCAGATCCTCTTCTGATTAAATCTGGAATGTTCTGTCCAGACCTTTTAGTTTCAGGTGTTTTGAAGGTAGTTTTTGCTTTAAGTGCTCTTCTGTTTCTGGGAAATCCAGTTTGGTTATTGGAACACCTTCGTGTATGGGCAGAAGGATATGCTGAATGATAGAGTTGAAGTGGTAGCAGTGGCCTGTCCTTGGACATCAGCAGCCTTGTCATGGAAGAAATTGTGAATTCTCTTCTAGGAAGGTTGGGGAAATAGAATGGAGAAGAACAAAGTGGGAGAGTTGGAAGCAGATGGTAATACTAACTGGTGATTATTCTGAGTTATCTGAAATTTTGAGATCTAGTAAGGTAAAGGGAATTTAGCAGGGCATAGTCTGGTACAAAAATGAGGGGGAAAACAGATGCAGAGGTTTGAGAACTACATGCAAGCATGGCAAGGCATTAGGGCAGACTGAGAGCTGCATTGTAGGAAAGTACACTGCATTTCAGGCTCGAATTTGCCATAGTAAAAGACTTTTCCTAAAGCTTGGGTCATAAATGGCACCAACAAATTTCTTCCACAAACAAATGCAAGCTGGGTGAAGAACTTTGAGTTATTTTCTCTCCCCTTCAGCAGGCGCTGCTTGTGAGGCACACCCAAGGTGCACAGACCTGCTTCCCCATCAAGCAATGGAAAAGCTGTTTTTCCTCAAAGCCACGTGCCCATCCAGGAGTCCAGCATGCAGCAGGACACTTGTGTTGTTTGGGCAGGGGTGGAGAAAAAAGCTCTTCTTCCACTTCCACTTCCACGTCTTTCTTTTCAACTTACAGGAATACCCTAATCAGGGAAGTATGCACAGGCTGTTTAGCAAGGGGTCAAATAAATTTGGATGAAATTCCAAGGCTTCAAGGATAACAATGACAGGAAGAGAGGTTTTTAAGCTGGCCCACGCAGCACCTTGTTGACAGATACAGCCTGCTGCCTCATGCTGCCTGCCTTTGGAAATCCCTGGCTGCTCCTGACACCAAGGAGAACTGAAAGCTCACTGCAGCTGGAGTTAAATGAAGAAACTCCTCCATTAATTACGAAATTATTCTGTGACCATAGTGCTTGCCCAAACCTAAATCTCCTCTTCAATTTGTTGGACATTTTAGGTGTTTTATGGGATGGTATGCTGGCAAAAAGGGGCATCCCTTGCCTCATTCCCATAGGAAAACCCTCCCATACAAACCCCAGTGTAAGCATGGTTTGCATTACAAGCCCAGGTCTCAGACATTTTCAGTTTATATGAGGGAAATCGTGCTTTACTGATTGCTCCTCAAAGCATACGGGGCAACACAAAAGTAAGATACAACACACGGATTTGCATGCTTGCTGCCGATGTTGGATACAGTGCCTGGTTTTTCATTCCTTCAGCTACTGTTTCTCCTGCTTTGTTGAAATTCCCCAACAGTTAAGGTAGGTAGGAAAATGGACCAGACCCAGGGCACAGGACTGCATCTGGCATTTGCTTCAGGAATGCAAGTGCTGTAGCCTGGGAGATGTTTCTCTATCTGGCTCTGACCCTGGGATGAAGAAGGGGGAGGAACTGGAGGGCTAGTCCAAGTTAGAGCACATTTTTTCATTTCTAACACACCATGCAGTGCTCTGATTGCCTGATAGTGACTGTATGGGAAAATTCTGTCTTATCAATTTGTTAAAAATGCCTTTCTCATTGGGGAATAGGAGACAGCACTCACAAGCACAGACAGTGAGCGTAGGAGTGCTTTGGGAGTGCTCTGATAATCGGGAAACTCCAACCCCCAGCAATTCAGCAAAACAAACCAGAAACTCCTAAAAGGCACCACCACCGCTAAAAGGAAAGGCATTTTTCCTATCAGTGTAATGACCAGATCGACCTGATTTCTGTCATGACTGTTTGGTTTCTTGCTTTGGGTTTTTTTCCCGGCCGACCACAAGAGTGCACTCATGAAGTGATGTCCTGCATTGTTTCCTCCGAGTCATTTCCTTTCCCTCAGCTCTGGAAGCAGCTTGCAGCATGTGGAGGTCGGGGGGTCGGACCCGGGCCCGCGTCTTTGTTTCTCTGGACATATAGATGCTGTCTCCCCTGGGGAGGAAGCCGCTGCAGCTGTACATTGAGCGGAACATACTTCTATGATGAGTGCATGGACACGTCACCAGGGACACATGCTGGGGGTACATCTGAGTGGCACAGGCTTCGCCCACAGGCTGTGCTCTACGTTGGTAATGATTTTCTTCCTTATAAGGGATGGCCATACTTAAAGAGAGCATATCTGAGATTCTTCCACAGTCTGGTAGTGCTCTATAGTTGGGGTTTGGGGGTTTTTTCTTCTCTTTTTCCTCCAGCGTTTCTCTACTGTTCTTCTGTGACCTTCTAACATTGCAGATCATTTGTCAAAAAGCCAGTAATGGCTAAACAGAGGCCCATTGTAGCAGGCACTTGCAACAATTTGTTAACAATAAATATGATGTGATTAGTAAGTACCTCGTAATTGAGTTACATTATGTAGAAATATCAGCTTCAGTATTTGCCAGAATGTTGGGGGTGGGGGGGTTTAATTAGCTTTCATCTGAAATAGTTGAGGTGACCTTTTTTCACCTGCGCAGTTTTTTCTACACCTCTGATTCAGGTTCAGGTCTGAATTTGTATCAGATTCTTGGACTGAGACTTAGGATGACAAAGTAGATCGATGATTAGAAGTAGAAATGTGAAGGAAAACTTGAAAGTCAATTTTCACACTATGCACAGTGTGCATGTGGATTTGACCTGTCTTGCAGGGCTTTCTTTATTGATAAATGTATTGCTGATGGAAGATTAATGATCTTTATATCCAGAGATGTACAACACAGACAACAACAGTATGAAGTTCCACTGGTTCATGAAGGATTCTCTTTTGTGGCCTCAACTACTGATAACAGAAAAGCTAAGCTGATCTTTCACTGGTATTTAATGAACTACACATAGGAAATAAGTTCAATTTTTAGGGTGGCAGCTCAAAATAACTCTTTTTTTTTTTCTTTATTTCCTCCCCCCACCAAAGTTTTGAATTCAATACAGACCAGACTGCTAATAAGTTACAGGCTACCTTTATATCTAGCTGTGGGTCTGTGACCTGTATGATTTCCAGATATTTCTTTTTCAGATAATGTATTTCTCCAGCTAGGAAGGGTAGCCATTTTATATTCCCTCCCAAATCCTCATTCAAAGTGATTCTTTCTAAAGTCAGAGCTGCATAAAAGCATCATTTAAAGTGCAATTGCACAACTACCAAGCTCACAAATTATATGCAAGTTGTAGTGATATGAGTACTCCAATGTTTGTGGTTTCACCTCTGCAACAACATGAAAACAGCTGCTTTACTAAACACTTGACTATCATTTAATATAAACTCTTTCTCATAATGCTTTTCTCTCTTCCATCCCGTACAGCTTTCTTACTTCTACTCCACCCACTTCCAATGTTCCTACAAGCTTTTCAAATTGTTCTGCTCTTTTGGGTTTATTTGTGCTGTACACCATCTGTAAAGGCATCTCTGGATGGAACTTTTAAGTAGTTTTGCAAACACAACAGTGGGAAGGCAGTTGCACATCGTATTATTTTTGGCTAGACCCTACAGGAACAATGGCTATTGTTTGGCAGCTAGCAACAAGGAGGCTGCATTAGTGATATAAGGATTTAGAGCCTGGGGGTTGTTCCACAAACGATTGTGAGGCATTTTAGAGTATGTGTGATTCAACAACATTTGGCAACATCTGTTTTTAAAAAAGAAAAAAAAAAAAAAAGGGGGGGGGGAGGGGGAAAAAAAAAACCCCAAAAAAACCAAAAAAAAAATAAAAAAANAAAAAAAAAAAAAAGGTGGGGGGGAGAGGGAAAAAACAAACCCCAAAAAACCAAAACAAAAATTAAAAAACCCACCAAAAAACAAAACAAAAATCCCAAGCAAGCAAGCAAGCAAACAAACAAACAAAACCCCAACAAAAACAACAAACAACAACCAAACAAAAAACCCCCAAAACCGCGCAGGACCTCCACAAACCTGGACCTATGGGATAAAAATAATATGCTCTATTAACTTCTGGGTTTTTTTCCCCTTGCTCATAATCGTTACGTGTGTTGATCAAAACGACTTTCTATTTTATCTCCCTCTTCCAGTGATTTTGACTTAATGAGCTGGTGCTGCGTGACTGCGAGACGCCGCAGCGGGACACCGCGGGGACCTGCGTCCGGGCCGGGGCTGCTTACGGCTCACAGGTGTGCGAGTGCAACAACGCCCGTGCCAAAGCACTGCCCACGTGCTCCAGAGGTAAGCGCTGCCGCGTCTCTGGGAAGCCATCAGGAGCGCCGTTAAGGAAATATTAATTAACGCTGTTTGGAATGTTGAGGCGACCCCCGGTTGCTGCATCCCGGAACGCCATCGGCAACCTTGAAATCGCCCACCGGTGCACACGACGCCGCGAGAACCTGCTGTGGGAAGGAGGTGGCAGCTTTCCGGGGTGGGAAAGGGCCCTTCCCGGCGCTGAGGGCCGGCAGAGCTCGGCCGGGAGCTGCCCCGGAGCTCCCGCTCCCGCTCCCGCCCGTGCTCCGCGGGAAGGGCGGGCCGTGGCGCCGGGCTGCCGCCAGGTGGCGCCGTGGCGCCTCGGGAGCGGGGCCGCGCTCCCGCCCTGCCGCCCTTCCAGCCGGGAATTGCCCCTCACGGAACGGTCACGGCGCCGGCACCTTCGGCGGAGCGGAGCTGCCGGCTTCGGGGGCGGTGTTTCTGCGGCGGGGGAGGCCGGCGGCAGCGATGCTCCCGCTTCTGCGCTGAGTGCAGCGGGTCCTCGGCACTGGTGAGGCCACACCTCCGGTCCTGTGTCCTCTCCTGAGCCCCTCACTACAACAAGGACACTGAGGGTTGTCAGGCGCTGGAACAGGCTGCCCACAGAAGTGGTGGAATCACCGTCCCTGGAAGTGCTGAAAAGATGCGTGGATCTTGGGGACGTGGTTTAGTGGTGGACTTGTCAGTGCTGGTTAATGTTTGAATTCAGTGATCTTAGAGGCCTTTTCCAATCTTAATGATTCTGTGTCCTCATTTCACACTTGGGCACACTCATTGGAGGGTTCTACATCAAAAACTTGAATTAACATCTCAAAAATGAAAGCAGGTTTGTGTTGGTACGTATGGGTTTCCTTCTCCTCTCCTTAGGAAACGTGGTCCATACCAGCAGTGAAACCATATTGTCCTGCATACTTTGAGGAGGTAATTCTGCCTGTCTTGTGTATAAAACTAAGCGTTATTCTCTTATATATGTGCTGTTCTCCAGGTAGTGAGGGAAATTACCTTCTCAAGGTGAAAGGAACTTGAAGCTTTGCTTAAATGTTTTGAGAGCATTTGATCTTAGAGGCCTTTCAAAACACTATCATTATCATTCAAAACATTATCATTAAATTTTATAGCTCAGAACTATTATTGGGCCATATCCTAGAGGTTTAACTCAAATCCTTGTTTTTAGACTCACCAGTGTCTGGAATCTAAACTGAAGTGTACTAACATCAAACACCTTAGTTATTTGATTTGCTTTTCAAGAATATCCTTGCAGTGTAGGGTCTCTGGAGACCTTAAAAGGCAAAAATTCTGCTTTGGGGCTTTTGACCACTAGTTCTGAGGTCTGGCCTATTGTAATTGTATTTGGTTTTTACCTGATGCTTCTTTCCAAATGGTTAATTCGAGGACAAACAGTTCTTAGCTGTAAGCAGGAGCTTTAGTTCAAGAGTAGTTCTTGATATTGGGGTTATTTATATGAATCTACAAAGTCAATAACGTCTTCCTCTGAGGTTGGAGTTATTACAGATAATCAGCAAGATTAAATTCTAACAAAAATTATTATGAACCCGTATATGACTGCAATGATTTTTTCCCAATACTTACTGAATAACGTGCCTGGGAAGTGGGTCTTAGTTTGGCTCTCATGGTTGATTCTAAGCCTTCTCTTACCCATACCCCTGAGACTCTGGTTAATTTTGTGGCACAAAATATTTAATTATGTGCTCTGCCAAGTGAATACAAGGTCTCAAATTGAATTTCAGCGTCCCTGGGCAACTATTTTAGACACTTTGGTAGAATGTAAATGCATATTTTCTGCATGCCAGATCCTGGCTCCATATCCATCAAAGTAAATCCTCAGTATTTCCACTGAGGGCTTGGAACAATCTTAACTTATGTTGCTGAGGTCACATTGTGACCCTGAAGCTCTGGCAGAGACCCAAACCAAGAAATTTGTGTGGGAAACTGGGGAGGGAATAAATTAGCACTTGCCTATGCTTTTTGTGGGAGTAAACTGTTACAAAGGTGTGAGTTAAGATGAAAGCTCCTCATGGTGGTAGATATTGCTTTCCAGCTGTTTCTGCTGGAAACAGCTCAGTGTGTGTGTGTATGAGATGGGTCCCTGTTTTCTGATGGTGCTCTGTCTCAAATAACAACCAGTATTGCTTTTACATTCCCTGACTGTCCCCGTCCCCCTCACTCCCTCCAAACAAATATCGCTTAATCTTATAAAATGGAAGTCCAAGGGTAGGTTCTAGTCTGGGTTGTTTTTTTCCTCTGGTGAATTTAATCCTTCATTTTCTCTCTCTGCCAAATGCAAGTGGCAGGTCTAAACAGTATTAGGTAATTGTGGTTGTCATACTGCAGATTGCACTGTGGAAAAAATTAATTGCTGTTTTTTCGCCCAAGGGTTTGAGCCACGGTCCCTTCCTCTGCCTGGGACAGCGTCGTTTCCCTCCCCGCTGGGGCTGCGTTCTGTGGAGCAGCATGAAAGGGCTCCTGTGCAGCTGCTCTGGGCGAGTGGGTGGGCACCTCATTCAGTAATAACAGCTAATTTATACAGCCATGAACATCCACGGCTATAAATAAACAGTTCTGACTGACTTTGCATACTTAAAATGAAACGAGAGAGACTGATCGACTGGGAAGAGAAATCTGGTGTAAATGTTGTAAAGGCCAGATCCTTCTGCAGGGTGCCTCAGTAAAGCCTTTTGGAAGTCACAGGGAAAATGTTGGTTTGTGAGCAATGACACATTTTCCTCCTTGCAGGGCTTTGTGGACATGAGAGAAAGGAACAAAGCAAATCCAAGGTCCCAGCAGTTGTGTTTTGGGGCATTCCTCATTGCTTTCCCAAAGTGCATGACTGGAATCCAGCTTCTCTCCATACAGGATGTAGCAGAGAGAAGTGCCTCTTCTGAGCCCTTTTCAAAGAAATAAACAACCTCCCCCATGATTCTCCTCAAAGCCTTGTAGTCCAGCAGCTCAATCACCACATCAAATCCCAAAGGTACCCCTAGTGTGAGCAGAAGCTGAGGGTGAGTTCTGCCATTTGGCTCCTTTGGTTGGAAGTGGAAAGGCCTATCCCTCTGTGCTGGGGCCCAGGCTTTGTTTTGAGTTTCTGACAATTAAACTGTTTGTACTGGAGTATCAGTACAAAAGAAAAGAATTTAAAGAGAAAAGAGGTAGGGACAGAAATACCCAACAAACCTGTACAGGGAGTTTCCGTAACTCTCTTCCCTATTTCCCCTCATGTTTTTCTTCTGTCTGTCTCTCCAATGTATTTCCTTTGACCAGCATCTTTCAGCTGAATTCTTTCTGTGTTCTACTTTAGCTTCAACAGAAAAGGAGGGAGGAGTGTGTTTGTGTGTGGGCATGTGTAATTGCTTACATTCCCCTTGCAAAGTTAGCTGGAGCGAGTTATCTAGATAAGCTGGGAATTACTGAATGCATGCATGTCTCTCATTGAGTTCACTTAGTTTACAGTCTAGGCCTCGCATGTTAACTTCCCAGATTAGAATTTTTATCAGGTGCTTAACACATGAGAAGAACAATCTTATGTATACACATTATCTTTTTATTGCTCACAGGCAGCTTACAATGTGTTTCGCTTTTACTAAGCTCCAGCAGCATTTGAAAGGTGAAAATAACACCCCCGGTGAACTGTGTGCACAGTAGCCCTAAGCGAGGGGTTTTGGCAATGAGGATGGAGTTAGACATTTAAGTACTGCAACTAGTTTCAAATCCTCTTTGAATGCTGGAATAATAACAGAGATTTTTCTTTTTCACATTGACCATTAAGGAACACTTATGCTACGCTCGGTTTTGCATGTTTATTGGAGTTTGCAAAGCAGATCTCCAGTGTTTTGGATGTTAACAAAATGTTGAGGCTAATAACAGAAATCAACTATATTGAGGAAAATTAGTAAACATGTGAATGGAGTGTAATTATATGGCAGGCAGCTTTATGTTAAACAGTGCTTTAAATTAACATGCTTTCTGTCAAAGCAATCATACAGTCAGTATAATTAGGTTACTTTTGCTGCGAGATTAACAGAAACCAAGAAAAAGGAAGAAACTGTTGCCTTCAGATTTCCTGTTAAAATGGAGGGGAGATATTAAGCATATTAATATTACAGAAAGTTTCTCTTTAGAAGAACTGGGCTTCATGGTGAACTTTCTGAGCAGACATTTCTAATTACAGTGCTTGTTAGCCCAATTTGTTATCTAGCTAGCTTGGAAGTCACAGCACTGTTAAAATTATCTCTCCTCTTAATTTTTTCCAGACTTGATGAAGGGCAATCCAAACAAGAGCTGGCTTGCATTCACGGGTCTTTTACAGAGTGGTGCCAAGCTCATGAGGGAGCGCGTTTACCAGTGACAACTTTTAACCATGGACACATCCTCACGTACGTTGTGCAAGAGATGAGAAATCTGTGTAAACAGATGAACACAATTTTCTTATTCATAGCAGTTGCAGAGTTATCATGAAAGAGGCAAACATTTCATATTTTCCGCCAGTTTTCCATATGTCTGATGTCATAATGGTTTCACCAGAAGCTGCAATGCTTTGGAGAAAGGATTTATCACAGCTGCATTTATTTTCCTCTACTTCATGGCTTCAGCATTCATGGAGAGTGTGTTTGGCTTCAAGAGGAGGAGTCACTTGCCTTTCCACTTGTGGTCCAGTATTACTATTGAATCTCCTGTTTGGAGACAGAGGAGAAGATATTATTGGGGTGTTGGGGGGGAAGGAACAACAGAGAAGTCCTTTCATGCATCAAGCACAAGGAGGATGTGAAACTGGCACCAGCTTCCCAACATCCCTGGGGAACTCTACCCATCTGGGAGTGGGAGTAGACTGCAAGTGCATGTCTTGGACCAGCTGCTAATGCTGAAGTGCTGCAGAAGTCAAATGAGCCTGGGATGTCCCCAGCAAGTAACGGATTACTCAACGACTGAGGAATGATTTGAAATCTGCCATGGGCCACACCCATTGAGAATAATTGTGCTATGCCAGTGGGAGAAAGTATCTGCCACCAAACAAACCTAGTTTGTTGTAAGAGTGTGTGAAAAGCTTTAAAAACAAAGCATGTCTGGAAGGGCAGCAGATGAGTAATCCCAGCACCTGGGATATCTGGAGGATCCTCACGTGGCTGATCAGGACAGCACAGGACCTACTGAAATCCCACAGTTTTCTGAAGCACCAGTTAGAGACTGGTTGTGCTACTGTGGGGCACGCAGTGTGGCAATAATCAACTATTTATGGGTACCTTTTCTAACACACTGTCTCAGCCTCTCTTCTTCCCTGCTGATGATCATTCGCTCACAGGAATCTCTCCTTTAAATGATCTTTCCTTGTCCATAGACCTCAGAGGCTCTAAAACACTAATTGTTGTATTGTGTTAGTGTGTACTGACCAAATAGATATTTATGGGGGAGCAAAAAAAAATAAACCACAAAGAAAAAAAATAGCCTGGTAGGCTAGGACCAGCATGTTAACCAGCACTTGTTAATGTGTGGCCTTCACTGATGAATTCGTAAGCCCTGGTTTGCCAGAGATTCTGATCCAGTCTGCCTCCAGTGGATCACAAGATAAACTTATGACCAAGAACAGGACCTGTGACAAATAGTGCAGGTTTCCTTTAAACAGTCAGTCGTCTCTGCCCGAGGGGTAAACTGTAGCTTTGGGGAGTGACAAATATGAAAGACATAAATGTGCCGTCACAGGTCTGTGGTACAACTAGGACAAATGGATGAGTCTAAAGTAAATATTCATATTTAGTTTGCGAACTCTGGGATTTAAATCCTCTAAAATCTGAGTTCCATTTATCATTGGCAATATAGTGAAATTATGGGTATAAACATTATTTGGTTACTGAAAGGAATGGATAGACTCTGGACTCCTATTCTTTGTTTTTAAAGGCATGATACAACAAATCTTCTGGAAAGGAATCTCAGTATAAAAATCCCTCCTGGATACTGTAATAACAAAGGGTGGAACCTGCGTCTGGAGTAGTAAGTACATGCAGAACATCAGCATTTTAACATTCATACAAAAACTGCTGTTGATAAGCCTGTACCAGTACAATGGTAACATGACTTCATACCCCACACAGTTGCCCTTTGCATCCCTTTATTTGCCATTCAGGTTTCTGCAATCTCAACAGCTGCTCAGAATAATGACAGCATCAAGAATTCAATCTTATTATAGTATTGCTTTGTATTGCACAGATTTGTGAGCTGCCACATAGGCTGGATTTCCCAAGGCTACAGGGTATTAAGGGAGCTTGGTTTCAAAAGCCCATAAATACAAAAGTAAAACTCAGGGAAAATAATCAGTTGCAAAAACATGTTGTATGAATCTGGAAAATGTATTGAATGCAAAAGTACTCCAAAAAAAAGAGGAAAAACAGGCTAAAGAGAAGATTGTTGTTTAACTTTATTTCAGCCTTAGGTAAGTAGGTTTCAGCAATGTCTTCCCAAGATATTTAAGAGCTCATAGAAGATCTGGAAGAGCACATCCATCTTTGCACTGAGCATGGGAAAGTTATTCCACCATAAGTTTTCTCTTTTTCCTGAGAGCAATGGCTCTTATTCTTGTTGTGCTGCCTTATCCCTTGCATAATAATATCTTTAATTTTTGTTTTGCCCCTGACAGTGTTCGTCAGCCAGCTGCTGGCCAAAGCTTTCCCTTTGGAGGACAGCAAGCATCCAGGTGGGTCTGTTGGAGCTGGTGCCCACTCTGACAGTCAGCCTCCCTTCCTTCCCTGTTTCTCCCGAAGGACAGTTCCACCACCTGGGGATAAGCATTTCTCTGGGACAGGTGTTGGGCCTATAAAAGCTTGCAAGGGGTTTGCCAGGTGTCCCTCAGGAGGCTTTTCCATCACTGGTGGAGCAAGTAGCTGTTGCTAGCTATAGCTCCTCTCCACCTGCATTTCAGAGTATTGAAATGAAGCAGCTGATGAATGTTATTTTGGGTTTTATTCAGATATGTTAAATGGAAGACAAATGAACGTGCTCCATCTTCAAAAGCTGGTTGTAGATAAAAGACCTCACTTGAATGGCTGCTCTGTCTGATGTGGAAAACTTTGATCCAAATTTCTCCCAAGGATCTGGTTATTCCAACAAGAGCAAACCCCAAGCAAACACTGCTTTGCTTTATTGTTGAGGATTCTAGTTTGACTGGTCGAAGAAACATGACATCAGTTGCCTGTGTGATGTTTTCCACCCATCGGGAATGGGAGAAACCATCACACGGTTCATCTTTGGTACTCAGACCCTGCAGCCAAATTCTTGGCTGAGGTAAATTTATGGCAGTAAAAGAATCAGCTCATTGTTTCAAATTATCCTCTTTGGAGTTTCTCTATTGCTCAACATTGTCTTGTACTCTAGAAACTCTGGGATTTAAAACAAAAAGAAGTCATTACTGGTACTATTTTCTGTGCCTCTCAGGCTGTGCAGCTGGGTTGCCTTAGTTACCACCAATCTAACTGTGCAAGGGGAGGGAGAGGAGAGGCACATGAGAGAGAATACATTTTTAAAACCTCCAATACTGTATGAAACAGTTTGTCTATAAATAATAAAATGAATTTGGGGTCTGGCATCCTGAAAAGGAAAAAAAAGGTTATATTATTCTACAGCCTAGATTTTCCAGCTCTCAGAAATGATACTGCATCTTTTCGGTCAAGCACAGGATGTAGATTTAACACTTATTTGCTTGAAGCTGAGAGCTGCCATCTGTAGACTTTGGAATAAGTTGGAACTAAATATACCTTTAAGTGTGAAAAAGAGTAAATATTTATGTAGCTGATTTTAGGAAAAATAATAATGGCCTGGAGTTATAAGGGAGTGTGGAAGAGCCCATATGAAGCATGGTGTGCTGTGGAACAAGCTTCATTAGCAGCCTATGTCCTGCCACAGGAGGTAAGTCCAGAAGGGAGCCAGGCTTGCCACTCTGGTGGAGCTGTTTGTTAATCGCTTCTTGCACCTTTGAATAAACACATCTGGGCAACCGTTCTTCATTCAAGTGGGAAAGACATAAAAAGAAGCAACAGCCCCAGATTTTTTTCCTTTGGGGAGAATCCTGGTGCCAGCAGCCCAGTCAGAGAGCTCTGCCTTGTCAGATCCCACCAGCAGCAGGTCTAATTGTTTGGTGGCTTCAGGTGTTATTAGAGAAGGTGTTTTCAGATGTGCTTAAAGGAACCTAGTAGATAACTGCCTTACCCTGTAGTCCAAACTGCCTTTGGGGAATGAGGAGGAAGCAAAAGAGAGATCAAAAGTGCCCTTCCATGTGCTTTTTCTTTTGGAGGAGGTGGGCAGGGCATAGCATATGGAAAGATGAGGATGTCTGTCCTCCACCACCACTGATTGTTTTGCCTTGTGTGTGGGGGTTGTTTTCTGTTTTGTTTTGTTTTGTTTTCTGCAGGATCATTTTAGCTGCATCCTCTGCCTTATTGTGATGGGAAGGAGAGACAGGAAAGGGTAGGATGAAAAAAAGTACATGGAGCCATTTTTGCTGCGGGAACAAAGGTACGTTGGAATCTCGTCTTCATTCAGTTTGCAGCTCTTTTTTCTCTGGCAATGCTGAACCAAAGATTTGTCTCAGTCAGGAATATATTAAGACTCTGGCACACTGTAATTTGGAATAGCTTCTCCGTGCCTGTGTTTCAAGGTCTATTGGGACTTCGTTATTGAGACCAGCTCAAGAAGTCCTACTCTTCTCTTGGGTGGACACAGCTGGGAAGTGGATCAGGAAAAACTCTTGGCACCAACATGGGGAACTGTAACTCGAGGGGAGTGTCTTGCACGTGGATGAAAACACCATGTAATTGTTAAGGTCAGGATTTTGTGGCTCCTTTGAAAAATACCAAGTATGCATGGAGAGGCAGACCCACCACACAGATGAGGCTTCCAGGGATTACAAGAGCACACCAGATATCAATGGAGAATATTGCATACTGTTTATATACATACTCTCAGGTTACGTTCATGCTACCACAACTGGGGTGCTTTTCAGCCTCTCTGTATGCACAAAAAAGTTGAGTGCTTGCCCCAGTTTCTTTAGTCAGCTGTTGAATATGCATCTAATTTTTTCAGTTAATTTAATCTCTGCTTGGCACAACATTTTTTCCAATCAGTTAACACTTTGGAAATCAAATTATTTTAATTCTGATTATCTCCAATTTATGCAGCAGGCGTACTCTAGGCCTAAAATTATTAATATGTACTCAGTGATGAAAAAAATCTGATACCTAGATGTATCAGATATCTCATATAAAGACTTATGCCATTATGTAGTGATGATGTGGTCTTAGATTAGTAGTAGTTACTAATTATGTGATGCCTCTTAAACCAGAGCTAGTGGAGAAAGGCTGCAGATCTGTTTTCATTTACCAGCAATCCTCATCTCATGTTATGTTTATGCAGAATAGAATGCGGCCAAAATCTCCAAACATGGGCATGTAGAGCAAGCATCTTGTTTGCAAAGGTAGCAAGCGGTGAAGTTGGTTATTCAGCACATTTGAAAGCCAATCTGCTGCTTTTAGGTAGCTGAGTACGGATGGTGAGAGACTAGCTACAGACACTCTACTTTGGCTTGACAGGCATGTGAGACTTCGCAAAATGGATCAGGCATCAAATGTTCCCTGAGAACAGAGGGAGGTTGTCTTATTTATTTTCGGAGGTGTTTTTGCAGTGTTTTTTCTTTCATCAGAAAGCCAGTTTAAGAAATCGCAAATGTTCACACATTTGTCCTAAATAAAATACACACGTTTTCCTGACAGAAACACTTTCATCCTCAAAAACTCAATCTTGAATGAAAAATGAGAGAGGAAACCAGAAGGAAGAATAGTGACAATAGCAGTAATAATAATGATAGTATCCCATGCCAAACCCCCAGAGGTGCTTCCTCAGCTCTCTCTTTCTTCCACCTGTTAAATATGCTCTCCTAAACTACTTTTTTTTTTCCCTCCAACTGCCCATTTGTCCAAGGAAGCTGCCTTTCTTTTTTTTTTAGGTCACTACTGGTTATACCACTACTAAAGCAGCAGGGAGAAATTCTCAACAGTTTGTAAAATTTTCTGAAGTGCTGTTTTAGTCATGGACCTGCTTCCGCAGTGCTTTTTTTTTTGATACACTAATGCATTCCTGTAAATTTTTAGTAAACACTGCTATTCCCGTGTCTGACAAACAACATGTGATGCAGGTATAAGAGTTTTAGCCCAAGACATGTGGCTTCTCTGGACACTTCTTTGAGCAGGAATTCAAAAGCCAGTGGTTATGCTGGTAAGAGGTGCTTCTTGAGCCACATTAGGGGAAGCTGGCCCAACCTTTGTCTGGTAGGGTTGGGATCCTTGCTCCAATTTGTTCTCTATTTCTTAGCATGTGGGTAGGACCCGACAATCACTATCTGACACAAAAGTGGCACCGCCACCCCTCTTCCCCAATGTACTTGTGCCCCCTTCCTCTCCCTGCCTGCTTGGGCAATCACAGCAATTAATTTTAGGGGTATTTTTTCATATGCATAGAAGTAATGAAGAAAACTTGGACTGACCCCATATCATACGGTTGAGGAACTCTCCAAAGTTGTAGCAGCAGATGACGATGGCAAGGCTAGCGGCAAAAAAGGCTGCTAGCCCAGAGGGGCTGAACAAAGCAAAGAGGGGATATACCCACTCTCCCGTTACAGAATAAATCCACAGGACCCTAGGCAAGGAAGGAGAGAAATTACCTTTGGTTAGGACCATTCAGTTAGAAGAACCACTTCATCATTTCCAACTCCTGAAGGGCTGAGTTATCAAAACAGACTTGATACACAGAAAATTAGCTCAGCTGTCGATACATCTCCTCAGCACTTGGGCTATTTGCTGCGAAGCACACTTGAGCCACTGCTAAATTAGACGGGTTTCAGTACAGGTTGAAATGCACAATATTCTGCTGTCACCCTGGTGGCATTGGCTATTAACAGCAGTAAAAGCACAGTAAAATTGCAAAATGTTCCGGAACAGGGATGTGCACTTGACTATGCTAAGAGAAGCTTGTTCAAATAAGCTCTCACATATATTTGCTCTTTAGTTACAACAGCGTTTCAGCCGCTATCCAGATCCCTAGGGTCTGTGGAGACACAGAGCTGTTCCTCCCTGTCTCAATCCTTCTGCTGTTGACCACTGTTTTGAGGAGTGGAAAGAAGTTTTCAGGAGGCGAGAGGGCAAGGGGAATTCTCCAGCACATTTTCTTTTCTAAGAGGAGGAAGAGAAGAGGAATGGGTAGGTGGGAAACAGATGTGGTTGCTTCACCCTTTTGTGAACTGTTTGCAAAGCATGGTTTGGAAAAGAAGGAAAAGGAAGAGGATTAATATGCCTGCTTTATAGGGTTTCTTTTCTTCTAATTGGGCCCCCTCTTTGTGCCTTTATTATTCTCTCAGGAAATATCTTGCAGTGCCTGTCAGTTCACTGGTAATATGTTCATTGTTTATGGCTCATAAGAGTGGTTGGTAGAAAATGCCTGAACTTAAGAATATAAAAGTAATCTTTATATACCAAGTATAGAAAAAAATACATTTTTTAAATGAATAAAGTTATTTATCTTTGTATTCATTACGCAAAGAATTTAAGAAATAGGGTAGGTCTTCATTGATTGTTATCAGGATGTGCCATTTTAACAAGGGCGGCACTTCCCTAAAACAAACTTTTGGGTCAAATGGTCTTGAAAGGTTTAATTCCTTATTTAAAAAACCATATCTGAGGATTATGCCATACTTTCCACCACCAGTGCTAACGTGGGAATGCAATCACAACTTTTTCTGATGGCACCAGCCTGCTACCTTACACTGAGCATCATTCCTCAAAGAGAAGCTTTGGGCTGCCCCACTATCCTGAAACTGTGTCGTGACACTGAGGAATGGGAGAATGCTAAGGAGGAAAGAAGAAGGCTGAAAAGATGCTTCTTCCTTTCTCTAGTAAAAGAAGGAAGGAGTGGGTCATAAAAAGGTGGTTTTGTCTTGCCTGTAAGTTGAGATTTACTAATCCTCACCTAAGGGATAGAGTGGAGAAATAGAGGGGATTGATAGTAGAGCTGTCTGGATTGAGCATGGAAATATTTAAAATGTAGGGACTCATTTTCATGATTCAAGATTCTTTCATCTAACAAACAGAGCTGTGAAACACCTAAATAATTAAAAAAAAAAAAAGCCTGCAAGAAAGGCCCCTAAGAGGCTGAGCAGAAATACAGAAGTCCAGGTGCTAAGTGGAGCCTGTGCAAATGTCAGCATGTGTTCTTCACTGCACAGGACTCCTCTTTTCTTACTGTGTCTCAAACAGTCAAACAGAGAATGACAACCACCTTTCTTTTATGTAATGAGGAACTAGATTATCTTGATGCAATTTGGCCAGCTGGTGTGTCTCATATGAAGCACTCCAACCTGTATTTTCAAACCCAAATAAATGACTATGCAGGGTATTCAGAGACAGGTGTCCGGTGCAAGGTGTAACTGGCTGCTCAGTTTGTCTGCTGCCTCGGAGGGACCAGTCCCTTCTCAGCCCATCGACACTGCAGTGATGGCAGTGACAGTTCAGGGAGAGGCTTGGAGGAAGGATTCTCTTGCTTGTGAAACATATGGTGCCCAAATGGGGCTATTAAATTGCCAGGTTGCAGCACCAACAGTAAAATATGTACGTGTGTTAAGATTTCAGTGCACAGGCCAGAAAATTTTTCTGTTGGTTGAAAGCTGTTGTCTGTGGTTTGCAGGGAACCACGAAGTGGAGGCAAAAAGAAAGGCAGGAGTTTCCTTGCTGATTTGGAAACAGTACTGACATCCTAATATCTTTATCCAGTTATCAGGGCCCTGGCACACAGGGGACAAGCACTCTAAGGGACCACCTTCCACTCGGGACCCTGGCAACACGATGCAGCACCAACTCACAGAAGATACTGGGAGGGCTCAAATGTGTTGATGCTTGTGTTGATCTTCATCCTTTGGTGTGGATTCAGGTACTGATATGAACCATGTCTCCTGAGGGGTGAAATTGCTTAGCTGATAGGGATTTTAGGGGAAAGCATGGCACACATGGCTGTAAGAGCAGTCTGGTCTCAATGAGAGTAAAACCCAAATGTTGTCATAAAACAAGCAAAACTAAGCTGGCGTTAAGCAACTGGGTGAATCAGAACACAGAAAATGAATTTAGGAAGCCATGGTCGTAATCCTATTAGGCTCTGGGCTGGATTAGAATAAATGGCTCCTAATTTGCTTATGTAATGTAGCAGTGAAGTCCCCTGCTTCCACAACCACTCTGATGGTTTTCAAGTCACTCAAGTGTTTCATCTGTACAGTTTATTTTCTATTTCAGATTTTCACTCACTGGGCTGAAGATGGTCTCTAGCTGAGAGTGAGAACTGGTGAGTAGGAATAGGAGGGATGGGTTTTCTCATAGTTCCAGTGACTTCTCAGAAGTCTTTGCATGAGGACAAGTCACTTCCTTGCTGACCAGTATCCTCTTGTTGTTATACAGGTGTTCTATATTCTCCACCCTAGAGCGTGGATGTTTCCTCAGCTCTGAAAAGTTGTATCACAGCATACCCTGAAATTATACAGACCCCTTCCTGAGCTGGGTCTCAATATAAGGCATCCTCTGAGAGGTTTGAAGTGTTGGCAGCTGCCTGTAGTTACACGGAGCGGCAGTGCCTCCATATCCCAGCACTGCAGCCAGGATGCTATGAGCAAACCTACTCCAGGGGTACATGACACACACACAGCAGGTGGATAGATGGCTGTGAGCTGTGGGAGGTGCTGATTAGATACAGTTTATTCTCTCAGGATCATTCTCCAACAGGTTGGGGATCAACTGGTGCATTGCTGGAAACGTGGGCAGTGTCCACTGGTGGAGTGGGAGGCGGCAGTGGGGCAGATGCCTCCTCGCTACCCACCAGTTTGCACCTGGCTCCAAGTATCGTTTTCTGTCTCAAGTTTCTAAAATCAGCCATGTGTCCCTGCCAAACACCAAACTGAGTTTTACTCCTCTCCTGCTCCCATGACCCCCAGACCTTTTGGGATTTGGTGTTTTTGCAGTGAGCAGGACAGCGAGTGGAGGTTAATTTGATGGTACCTGGTAGAAATAAAAACTCCAGCCCAGAAGAAATTACTCAAAGTATCCCTGAGTTTATGGCAATTTAGTTACTTTCCTATAAGAGGCCTTACAAGAGCAGGAGACACTATGTAAGGTCTCAGGACCTATATTGTGTTTGAAGAAACCTGCCTTGCCTACGTTTGGAAATAGTTTTCATGAGTCTCAGCTGAAGTTTAAATGATTCCTCCACAGAACAGACTGCTGTCTTCCATGTGTCTGGGTGGGAACTTTAGATCTAAAGTACAGCATTTGGCCTTATTTTACAAAGTAGATTACTTGAAGAAAAAATACTTAAATTCTTACCAACTGATATACAGACAAGCAACAAATCCCAATAGGATCAATCCCTTCTTCTTTGCTGGGTAACGATGCGGCAAGGCAAGGATTTCCAGGAGAGCAAATGGAAATACAGCTGTGTGCTGAGGAAAGAAGAGAGTCTGTCACTGGCCGATCACAGTGCCTCGCCTTCAGTCATTGCTGATCACAAAGTTCAGGCACCTGCTCATGAGCAAAGGATTATTTAACAATACTGAGTATAATTGTATACAAATGTGAATGCTTCATTTTTTACAATAAAGAAGTACCCCTACAATAATAAGGTCAAAAATTTTCTTGTTAACATGATGTAAAAATGAGGTTTGCCTGTAGCATGATCTATGTTTATAATAGGTGAGCTCTCCTTTTGCATTTTGTAATGCAAAAATTTTTTTCATAATTCCCATTAGAGTACAAAAGATATTGAACTGTATCATTATGTGTGGTTGAGGATGTCAGAAGAGTGCTCCTTGAACTCACTAAGCAATTGCTGAATTGCCTTCACATTCTCTTCAAGTCAGTATTGTATTTTATATAGTGTCATTTATTACTTGCTCCAGTGCAATCCTGGTGTGTTGTACTTCCGTTTGTAAATGGAAAAATGGATAAACATACAGGAGACTTCAGTTAGCTGTGATTGAAGGTGATGAAGGAACTTTAAACAAGCTTATCCAAGAGTGAGAAAGGAGTTAAATTGCTGGAGAAATGTGTTTTCATTCTCTCTTTTTTTTTGTTGAAGGGTTTGAATTGTAGCTTCAGTTTCAGGGACTTTAATGATAACTGTCTGAGCATGGAGGATTTTTAGCCCTGGGCAGACAGCTTGGTTGCACTGACTGTTTTATCATGAGGAGCTGCCTCCAAGAGGGATACTCCTCACCGTGGGGGTGCTGGGAGCACAGCAGAAAGCCTTCTGGGCTCAGATGTTAAATAGCCAATGCAGGGATTCATGGGATGCTAATGCCTCAACTTGTTGACTGATTTGTACCAATTCAAGAAAATAATTTGTCTGGGTGAAATTTCCCCGCTAAAAGTTTTGCATTCCCTGTGCAAGCAAACAATAACTTTGAATTGCAGTACCTAGGACTGATGGCTTAAACAATGTTGGGGAACAACACAGCAAAACCAGTCAATGAAATGTGGCAGGAGAAAACTATAGCAACAACTGTAGCTGATTAGTTGGTTCAATTCCTGCTAATTAAGTAAATAGTTTCATGAGTAGATGGGGGAGGTATGGGAGGAGGGCAACAGAGAAAGATAGATAGACTTTTAAATAGAAAAAATGTCAAACTAAAGGTTTTTTTGTTTTTTTCCCTAAAGGCATAACCTGCTGAGTGTATGGTATGAAGATTCCTCGTTCCCAAGGAAATGGTGCTAACATTTTTAATGTACGTATTTTTCTGAGAAACTGTGCTCAGTATCTGATATGGTAATATGGTGTCAGAGTTTTATTGCTGTGTATTTATGGTATGGGTTGTCAAAAAAACATTAAATTTTTTAAATGCACATTGAGCTACAAACAGCATGCATGAAAACAGTCTTTAGCTATTTGTTTAAGAGACAGACAGCCATTTTTGTCTGGTGCTTCCAAGTGACAACTCCCTGGAAGCTGCGTGTCCTCCCTCAGCCCTCCTATCACACCCAGGAGCTGCTATTCATACCTGGCTGTCCTTCTATCAAAAGAACCATTCCACCTCAGTTATCTTTTTTCAGAGAAAAGAGATAGAAAATATTTCTTTGATGTTCCAGTTCCTATCACTCATTGGCACTGGGATTTCCTTCTGTTCTGTTTCACAAAGATGTTCTTCAGCTCTACAACCAGCTTGGTTGATTGCAGAGGTCTCGTATCATTACAAATGATTCCTGGATTCATTTAACCAGAAAAATACCTTCAGTGAACACAGTTTTCCTATATAATCCCTGTAACTGTCTTTTAGTCAGAAATCTATGTGTTAAGCTGCTTTCAAAAAGATCTTTAAAAGCATTTATTTTCCATAGTTGAACAATAGTTTGTCCTTGAACAAAACCCAAAATGCCCATGGCAAGGCAGCAGTGATGGAAAACCTGCACCTTTTCCTCATTTTTAGGCTTTAGCCTAAGCTTTTGGCTGGCACTCTGATTTAGAGCACCTCATTTTTACAGGTATTTTGGAGCATGCTCAGCAAAGAGCAGCACAAACAGCCTTTCAGAAAGGCTTTCTGTTGCACAAACAACAGAAAGTATGAACAGGAAAGCAGCCCAAAGGCAGACATAGAAATCATGAATGCACTGAATGTGTTGTTGCATCTAGAGAGGAAAGGAAAATGAGAAGTTTCAAAGGCTTAAGAGATTGATGCAGTGATGACTGTGATGGGCGAGTGTTCCATGTTCATCGTGTCCATGACCAGGGGTGAGTGGCTCAGTGTTCCACTGAGGTGTGGCTTCATGCTGGGACCCTCCAGCAGCATGCAGACAACATGTGGACAGCAGGATATGGTCACAGGGAGCAGGCTGGGGGTGGTAAGGGGCAGCCTGCTGCTCAAACACGCGGTGCGTTGGCACTGCTGCTGAGCAGCAGACTGGTAGTGTCTGCAAAAGATTGCTGGGAGGTCTTCTTTTTAGTCTGTGTTGATTTAGAAAAGGCTGATATGCTTTACTACTCATTTTTTTCAGGCTCCTCCACTTATGTAGGAGTTAGAGAAAACACTCAAGGGTCTGTAAATCAATAGAAGCTTGAAAGTTACTGGCAAGACTGGAAAATTTGGCTGCTTTTGGGAATAGCCAGGAGTTTAGTGGAACGGGTAGGCTGAAATTTCTGCTCTTCCTTATTCGATGAGCTTTCCACTGCTTGTAAGAGTGTTTCCACATCCAAGGACAGCAAAAGCATTCAGGAGTGTGACTGTCTGCCTCTTGTTTTGCAAACAGTTTCTTAAAGGTCTTGGATCTATCCTGATTTGGAAAAACAAATGCAAAAAAAAAAAATAGGAAGACATTTGTTGTGGCATAGGAAAGCTGCAAGCTGCTCTCTTCCCAAGTCCAGTGATGCCACTGGCCTGTGACTGTATGCTGTGTCTTCTGTTCAAATAATTGTATCTTTTAAAATGTATTTTGCTATAGTATATTAACTAGACATGCTTTTTTTGTAGAGCCATTTAAGTTTGCTGTGAAAATTCCTTCTTGAGACAGATTTCTACAAGAGTTCTCAGCTTCCTCAAGCACCCCCAGGATGGTTTTTTATTATTATTTTATTCTTTTTCCTTTGTGGCTATAAAGGGGTTGTTTCATTTTCCCCCTCTGCCCCCGATTCCTTCTCATGTACACATACACCCCAGGCTCGCAAACACGTGGGAAAATCTTCCCTTGCACTTTTGCTATCCCAGAGTATATTTCTGCCAAGCCAAATTTTTGCATTAACAGTAAAATCACAGAGGAATTTCTATCTAATACCCGAGCAAGTTTATGACAGCAGATGCGTATTTGCAGAGCAGACACCAGGGGAATGTGTGGATGGCTACAGGGCGCAGAGCCTGCCCTTTGCCTACGGCACACAGTTGGCTTTCCACATGATTTCCTTCTCACAGCCGAGAGATGTTGACTTTGGCAACATCGTTAGTGATAGACCATATATCATGGTTAATCATATCTGCTGAAAGGCTATAAAGGCTTCTCATATCCTTCTCTAAAAAATAATAAAAAGATGAAAAAAAAGATGTATTTTCTCATCCGCATTATTTTTAACCATAGGTCCCTGGTGCATAGTCATTAAATATATTTTCAACCCTACTTAGCAGTGTTTCATATTCTTAAACTGACGTATGTCTGAGGAGTGCAGTATTTGTATGGGGCCAAATTAAAATATACAGTTTTGCCTCTTCCTTTAAAGAAAACTTAATAATTAAGCTCAGATTGACACAGATCAAAACATTGGCAAATCTTTCTGGAAACAGTGACTCATTTTTTATTTCAATTAACAGTTTCTCAGTTTCACATATAAACAGTGAAACTGTCAAAAATAATTATCACAGAGGGAGGAAAAAAACCCCTATTTCACTCCAAGGTAAGGAAAGCAGGCTAAAACAATAGCTGTGTGTGCTGATCAGGCTATCAATGAACCAAACTGAACAGAGAGCTTTTCCCTGCTCTTGGCAGGAATCCTGTTATTTTTATGTTCTTTGAAATATTAATGTATTTATTTGTCTAACAACCTCTGTTTGTTGAGGAAAGCTTTCAGCTTACAAATTTTGCAAGAGCAGAAGTTTTTTTTATTTCTTTCTATAGTGAAGAGTAAAAGTGATGTGACTTTCGAAATTAGAGACATTCAGTTAACTAATCACACTTTTAGCCTGAATTCTACTTCCAAACATTCAATTTTAAAATCCTTTGTGTCTCTTTCTGGCAGTCATTATGATTTTTCAATTGGTTTTGGTTTCTTTGCTTCTTTCCTGAGAAACTGAGGTGAAATTGAACTAATTATAAAATTGCAAATTTAGTTTTCTTGCTCATACAAAATCTGGCATATGAATACAGAGGGAAGAAAGTTTCTTAAACATATGCTGAACTTTTTCTGAAATATTGGCACGTTAACTTATCTCCTGCAGACAAGAACATTCCCCTGCTTCTTTACTTTTTGTTTCCTATCCTGTGTTGTGTGTTTCCCAGGATACGTTTCAGGTTCACGAGTTTAAACTAAGATAAATAGTCCTCTGAATATTATTTCCAGTGTTTTCTAAGCCCATATGGAATTTTTACTTCCCATATTTTGAGTAGTTTGTGTATTTATTTAATGCTATATCCTCGTTTTGCCCTTGAGAATTCAAGTAAGAGCGAGCTTCCTGGGGCTGAGAAGACAGGGTTGGACAGAGTTAGTGCTCAGCTGCAGGCTCCAGCCTAGGCTGAGTTTTGAGCCCATGAATAATCTCCCCAGAGCAGCTGAGATCACTTGTGCGCCTGACGCGTGTGTCGCAGTTGACTCGGTGTGACCTTGTTTGACTCCAGAGCGAAGGAAATGATGCCTCGGTTGACCAGAGCTGTTTGTTTCTAATTCGTCTGCATTTACATACCCTCCATGTCTGCTTTCCATTAACATGTGAGACTTTAGGGAGGGATCTTTTCACAAACAGTTACCACTGGCCAAACTAAACTCCACTGGGCACAGTTGGAGACCATCAAGGGCTTTTGAAAAACTGCCTGTGTTTCTCCTTTCAGACCAATTCCCTGCAGAGCTTGTGTGCTGACAACCACTTGTGGCCAATACTCATGCTTCTCTCTTCCCCATCGGTATGTTACTGCAAAGGAAAAGGAAAAACCCACTTTTGGTGTTGCCTTATGAGGCTCATAAGCCAGTGTTCATTGGTTGTCCCTTGAGGTGTTTACTCAGATACTCAGCTCTTTGTTGGGAAACGTCCTCTTGTCTATGGAAATTTCCTTCAGTTGGATGCTGTCATGAACAATTACAGCCTGTGTTATCTGAGCATAATAAAACTAAATAGCTTCCTGTCACCATAACCTCTTTAGTTTTATACTCATAATTTTCCGAGTCTCTGGTCTCTCCTTCCTTGGCTTAATTTTGGAACAAATTCCCTCTTTTGATTTATTTTGCCTGCATTCAAATGCTTCTTTCAAAATTTTCTTTTGCAATCTCTCCCTGTACATTTTTTTTCCTCTCTTAACCTCTCTTTATTTTTCAGGGTGGAAAGGGCTTAAGCATTATTGTTCATTTTATTTCTTTAACTAGTACCTTGCCATGTTTAGTTGAAGAAATAATTCTCTCTTAGGGTTCCTGCATGTCTTTTACGTTTCCAACCATCAGTGCCTTTTCAGGGAACCACAGATTTATTTTATGGATAGAGCGGGAGGCACACGGAGTCCTGTTACTGAGCAGGTGTGGTGGCAGATTAGTGAGGGAGCTATTGCTCAATTTAATTCCAGCAGCATTCCTCTCTGAACCATCAGCTACTATCTGTTTCTGCCCTTTCCAGCTCCATTCATGCTCACCTGTAAAGCAATGTTAATATTTTTTTCTTAGACGTGTAGGTACTTTGGGAGTGTTATCGTGAAAAATGGATGAAACATTAGACCAATTGTATGATCAAAGGTAAAAGAGCTTCAGAGATAAATTTCCTTGCCTGCACACATGCATTTTTGGGAATAAGGCCCTGTCTGAATATCCTATTGCTTACTAGCAAATGTTTTGTCTCAATGTCAATGCCAGAATTTTAATTGCCTTTCTCCCTGACATTAGATATGTAGTCTAAGAAACTGATGTTGCACTGCAGCTGGCGGCTGACATGAGACTGAAGTGACACATCCTTTGCTGTGGAATATTTGTCTCCAGCTGTTCCTTTGTGGGGTGGGTTACGGAGACTGCACCTGTGCGCGCTGGGGTAGCAGCAGCCCGGGAGGATTCCCTGCCATAACATTTGTCTGTGAAACACATACTTTCTCCCTGAGGAAATGGGCTTATGTCAACAAAAATGGAAACTTCAAAAAAATCTGCGTAGTGCTGGGAAAAGCTAAGCATCTTTGCTCTTAAATGTGTGGGGTGATTAATTTTGTGTGCCATATTCCTCACACACACATTCTTCTTCTGTTGCCAAAAGCTGAATGTAATTGGCAGCCTATGAATGTCCATCGTTGCCAGACAGCTTAAAATTGAGATACTGTGAAATGCAAACAAATGGAAATGTTTCTCCCTTGTGTAAATATGCAAGAATTATTAAGCATTAAATACCACTTGCAAAGAGAATCATTTAAGATGGTCAAAAATGAACCCGAGGTTGGTCTCGTGTACACACCTGGAGTAGGAGTCGAGTTCAAGTGGCCAGGACAAGAGGCTTCCGCCCTACAAACTGAATTTCCACCCCCTTTTTTGGTTAGTGATGCAGCAGCTTCCTAAAATAGCTGCAGTAAGACATAATCCTTCACACAGATACCCTCACATGAGAGTAACTTATATTCATATAACTTACATTTTTTCCAGATGGAAGTAAATCACACTGATCCGAAATACCATTTCTGTTGGTACAGATGTGTCCACACTGGGAAAGGTGAGACTTAGCTAGGTAGGGAGAACACAAGCAGCCTGTGTATACCAAAAATCTCCTGGATGAGAGGGGACATAGTGAGTCCTGCTGGTATGCTTACTGTCAGGGCATCGGTGGCCTGCTTCAGTGAAGGAAAATTACTTGTATGCACCTTGTTTGTTCTCTCACTCCCTTGAATTTTCTTTTTTTATTTTCAGATACAGCTCAGCTACAACAGGGCAAAGCGCAAAGGAGATTTAGAAGCTCAGGCAATGAGGAATCTGTTGTTATCTTTGCTGAAAGTCTGCCAGGTAAAACATGTTTTTTCTGAGTCTCCATTTACCTTCCTTTCTTGTCTATTCTCACCTTTTTAGCTTACAAAATCTTCTGAACATGAACAATTCATAACCATGTGTCAGTAGAGTGCCCAGGAAACTAAAATGCTGTTTTTTGTAAAGGTGAGAGGGTAACACAGCTGCAGGGTAAATTAGAAAAACAGGTGGCCATACTAAACTTAGATGCAACCTGAAAATAAAGAAAATCATGCTTTTTAGAAGAACTGTGCCTACAGAATGAAAATGTAAATCTTCTTTTACAAAAACACAATTGTACCGTTACTGCTTTTTCTGAACACATCTGCTCAACATTTATATGTATCTTTTGTTATAGATCAAAATGTTTTTGAGTTATCTCTTCTGACCCACCAATGCCCCCTCTACTTAGCATTCAATTCTGTCAGACCCTTCAAAGTGCAGTGTTCCCCAATACTGCCATTAAGTTGAATAATACATGCATATGGTTTAATCCAAGCTGTCTCCAGCAGTTAGTCTCCTTCTGGAGAGTATCCAGATGTTGCTTGAAAAGAGATGACTGGGAAAGAAATAAACTCATTCACTTGACAAATTGGCCAGCGTATCTTTTGTCTCAGCCATCCTCCACTTCAAAAATCTTGTTCAAATAAAATAATTGTTCTTGAGACATAAGTAGAGTGGACTCTCTTCATCCCCAAAGCTCAAGGTTTTGTATAAAGATGGTAAAACATAATTATCCCAGGCAAACAGAAGTGGAAACTGAGGCCCAGCCTTTGGGTTAAACTCAGTAGAAAAGGAAAGAGAGAAACTTAGATAGTCCGGAATACTTGGGCTCCTTCAAATATGAGCAAAATTCCTTTCTAGATTTACCATCCTTTCTGTAAAACAAAATGTTTCTGTTCAGAGTGCAAAAACATGGCTAAACTGTAGTGCTCAGTCTGCAACTCTGGGCTACCAGGGGGGCAACAACAATTCTTTCCCACTGTGAGAGTAGTCCATGTGAGGAAAAAAATTGTTATTCATTTCTGCAAGGAAGGTGCTGCAGCATCACCACAAAGCCAAGGAGCTCAGTATTCCTGAAGTGCTTTTGCACAGTTATTTTTTGGTTCACTCTCCAGTTACATAACAACATATGCTTTCCCTATTTACAACATTAAAATAGACCGAGATTTTAAAAAAAGTACTCCCACGGCAAATGATATGGCACTGACACTTACTACTGATACACCCATGTCTTTCTCCTCCAAAGCCAGCTGCATGCTGCCTCAATCTGCCATGAAATGCCTGTAATCTCAGAGCCATAATGTAATAGCAATACGCAAGGAAATGAACCCAAAGAAAAAGTGACTGCTTGGCAATCAGAATTTGGAGATTGCCCCTTAAAGTGTTGGTATGTCCCTGGATCTCCCTCGTGTTTCCAGCGAATATTTTGCGTTGGAAGAAAGAAATGTCTCAGCTAAGCCTGAAGGCACCTGTTGGAAGGTGTTCCAAACCACAAGGATTGTCAATAGCAGGGATCAGTCTATGCTGGTGGCAGATGTTTTATGCTTGATAGTGACTGGAAGGAAAATCTCCTACCCAAGAACTGTCAAGCACAAGATGTCTGCAGTGTATTAAGAGCTTTAGAAATAAAATACCAGGTTGTGATAGAGGTTTGCTTTATGTGAAGTTTCTCTCTCATCAAAATAATTTTCAGGAAGAAATGTTTTTCCTTTTTTAACACCTGTTTTTGACATTTCTGATATAGAAAAGCTTTTTGTTGTAGTCAAAATGACTCTGTTATGAAATGTAGATGTAGGTAGGGTAAGAAAGAAGTTATAACTGATACGTTTGAGGGGTTCCTGCAAAGAGTTCTTGCACATGAAATAAAAATGTATGCCCTAACACCTCTCAACCTTCCCATGTCATAAGCAAATGTGGAAACGGAAAGGGCAAATTCTCAGCTGTAAGCCGGGATTAAAACAAGTAGCAAAGTCTATCTCCTCTGAGCTCCACTTTGTGCCCCCCCTTGCCCAGCACCTCCACGACCGTGAGCATTTTAGACCAGTTGCCCATACCAAATCCTGGACCTGAAACCGACATGACGCTGAGGACATGAAGAATCTTTCATTTTGGTGGATGATGGTTTTCAGAGAGAGCAGTGCCCTTTTGCACCTGTGCAGAGGTTTGGAGCACCACAGAAAGGCCCTGGTGGAGATGAACTGGTGGACACAGAGCAGGTGATGAGGTTAAAAGTGCACAATGGCCGTGGTTTATCACTCGGGTATCAGCAATGCAGACATGCCTCTGTGTGTTTGGATTCCAGTCACATGTCTCTGAATAAGCCTGTCTAAATCAAGGGGCTGCCCAAACCTTGAGCAATTGTCCTCAGCCAGACACTCCAAACCCTCCCACATTTAGCTTCAACACTCACTGGGGACTGCTGCAGTGGGTTGCAAGGCACTGTCCTTAAGAAATGAAGTCTGGAGAGAAATGAGTCTTCTATGCGATTATTTCATACTTTCTGGCTTCTCTGATTCAGCCTAGTGCTGAACCTCTCCCTTCTCTCCCACTTCCCATTCACCCCACAAGGCCTCCCTGACCTTGCAATCCACCCACAGTTTCCATGTTACCGTCAGCCTCCTTTCACTTGACTGATGAGAAATATGTGATTATTCAACACATCATAAAAACGGCCAGAGCAAATGAAGGAGAAATCTGGAAAGTATTTATAGAAAATCTGTAAACAATCATTGCAATCCAGCTATTCAAAGCTGTGCACGTATTAGCTTATTAGCTGTAGAGCTGTCAGATTCTCTTTTGTTATTTCACCTTTTTTAAAAATTAAGGGCTGCTTTGTTACACTCAGCCATTTTGTATTTCAGAGACTTCTTTAGCAGACACAATTTTTTTTTGAGCTACAATAAGTGAGATTTTCTTTCTTTATGACTACACATCATTTCATTGATTTCAGAGGTTTGACAAGCACCAATTCACTGATGTTCCTTGTGTGCTAAAAGGCTTCTTGAGGCAGATTCAACACATGCATCTGATTGCTGCATACAGTTCAACATCAGATTCAGATAAGCAGGAAGGAGGAGGTGAGAAAGAAAAAGCTGTGAAGCTCTTCTGGAAAACGGCACAATGCTTTGGTGGGACACACGTTGCAAAGTCTCCCTTTTCTCTGCAAGAGGCTGAGGTGTTTCTTACTCACCATAGCATGATTTAACCAGAGCGGGATGACTCCATCAAGGCTTTTTGGGTAAACCAGCTCTCGGTTGTAGGTATACAGTGTCCAAAAGGATATAGACACAAACTGGAACCAAAATGCAAAATTAAAGAAATTTAAAAATGGAAGACAAACATAACCGATAGGATTTGGTTAGTGCTTTCATTTCTGAGAAGGCAAAACATCTCCACGGTTTTTTACATGAAAAATGTTGACATTGCCACATAAACTCATGTTATCCCACATTTACTCTGAGATGCAGTGTTCTGTGTTAATACTGAGAGAAAAAAAACCCTGCTTTACAAACTGCCAACACCGACATTTTCTGTGGAATCCAAGATTAGATGCTGCTTTTTCTTTTCCCCTCTTTCCCTTTCCCTTTGCAGATGGGATCTTTTGATGGTCAAGAAGTTCTCCTCGAGGGACTGTCTGTCAACCCTTTGTTTTGCTCAGTAACAAAGTAAAAACAGATCTTGATAACGCAGTTCACACAAACTTGCCCTTTACCTTCACAATTCATAAGCCTAATTCCTAAACTGCAGGTGAAAGCTGCACACTATGGGCATCCACCCATTTTTTTCCCAATAGAGCAGGAATTACAGTATGAACTTAACTGGAGGAAATGATCCCTGGTATCAGTTACTGATACCTGGAAGCTGATTTGCAATTTTTGGCCTGGCTTTGTATTTGAGCACGCTTTGTGCTTGGGGTTGGAAATCAGGGGTGTGAGACGCTGGAAGAGTGAGACTGCACCACTGTCCTGCAGGCATGGTGAGGATGCCTGGGGGGATATGAGAGCAGCACGGTGAACACTGCCATGCAGGGAAGGTAATTAGCCAGTCTCTCTGACTCCATCCCTGGCAGGGCTTTTTTATCAAGTCAGCTAGCTGAGCTGCTTGTAGACCATGTTTAAGCAGTGCTTCTCAGCCCTCTGAGATTCAGTGGTGGCTGCAGGCATCACTCTCACAGAGCCTACCTACATGTATAAATAACCCATCAGTTCCTGTCCAACCCACGGCATTTTGATAAACAGCATTGTCTGTGAGGGAGTAGGTGATCCATGATGAATCTGACGTACGCTGTGACTATAATTATTTTTCTGTGATTCTGTTTCTCACCAGTGCTTATTTAAAGCTACTCTGGCATCAAAGTAGATGTGAGGTTTTGCTGCGTCTTAGGTACCCTCTAATGTCCTCCTGACCTGTGGTGCCCTTTAGAGAAAAGCCCTATGTTGATAAATCCACAGCTATTAACAGAGAGGTTAAACTTCATTCACCCTTTTGGGGTCAATGTCTATCCACCTGAGGACAGCAACCCTAATGTTTGTGCAAAAGGCTTTGCTCTCAACCACAACAGGCTCAGCACTATTTCTTCTTCTGAATGGTCCAAATCCTTTGCAAATTCAATGGTAAAAGAAAGCCCTTAGTTCTTATCTATTTTATACACATACTTCTGGTACTATACACCCCTAATCATTTATGCAAATGTTATTTTCACATACAGAGACAAAGGGTACTTACTGTGGACACTGGGAACGCCAGGACACTGAAAAGAAGGTCTCTGCTGGAAATTACGCACTTAGCACATCGCAGTTTCTTAATTAGTCGCAACACATCAGCCAGGAAGGACACCCCATAGAAGACAGCCTGCAAAAACTAAAGTAATTATGCCTAATGAGGGAAACTCATCCAGCTTTCATTAGCATGTTCCTCAATGAAATCTGTTCTGGCTCTTCAGGGAGCTGTTTTGTTCGTGAGCTGCAAGCCTGTGTGAGGGAAATAGCTGTTGGCTAAATCTCTTTTACTAACCCAAACTGATTAAATAAAGTTGGTCGGGAGATAACTTTAACAGTATCCCAGTTAATAGACTAAACAGAGATGTGTGATGTGATTCAGATGGGTGAAGGGACATGTTGAAAGCCAGCTCCTATGTTAATGGTTGACCACTGGATGTATCTGAGCAGGAGAGAACAAATAATGCCAGAACATATTTCCTGTAAAGCAATTGCTTGATAGATTTTCCCACTGTTTAGCCAACACAAGTTCTTCTTTCTAGGGACTCACAGTGCAGCTGATCTTAGTGTCAAGTAGCTCAAAATGATCTAAGGTGAGAATTAGGTGCAGAAGTTACAAAAACAGAACCTCTTTTGCTGAATTCAGAGGGATTCAGGAAAGAATTTCAAGTGCTTAGAAGCAAAGATCCGGACTTCACCAACTAAAACTGAAGTTTTTTTATTTAAGTTTAAATGAAACTATTTATAACTAATGAATTTTAGGGTTGAGAGGTTGTGTTTTGGTTTGGGGTTTTTTTCTTTCTTTCTTTAAACCACTTACAGGCAGTGAGGATGGGTTTTTTGCCGGAGGGCTCTAGGAGGATTTGGTTAAAGAATTAGGTGAATGCACAGTGACAAAACCGTGCATATTGTGCATAGTGTCATATTGTCAAATTGTCATATTATTATGGTTTAAACCAATATTTTCCATTTTCTCCATTTTCTCTCCTAACATTACACAGCAGATCAAGATGAACCAGATTTGTCAGACACACAAAGGCAGAATAGAACCTTGCAGAAAATTACTTCTCCCGCTGTCTTGCATTTAGCACCGAGTCAGTTCAGTTCACTTAACTCATGGGGCCACCTCTTTTTTTTTAAGGCTAGGTTGTCCCGGAGTGGTCCAATATGGGAAATGCAGCCTACTGCAAACACAGATCAGCTAGTGATGCTTAAATGGAAAGAAGGCTACAGCTTTCAGGATGAGATCTCTTTTGCCATGATCTTACTCTGAATCAGGTATTTATTTAGAGCAAAGTCTCTGAAGTTGTGGCTGGTTACTTCATCAGTTTCTGAAGAAGCTGAAAAGGGTGGTGCTTGGGAGGGGACAGGATTAGTGCAATGTTTTTCCATCAGAAATTCCTTTATTATCAAAATACATGAGGGGAGGAGGGGACTATGATTTCACCATGCCTGTTGTCAAAAAAGGGCTTCTGCAAGCTTTAGTTTGCAGAGACTGAGTTTTCCTGGGCAACAAAATGACCATAGTTTACAGTTATCTGCAATCAGCCCCAAACACTTTGTTTTTTCCCAGCACAAGGAAAAGATGCGCTCTTCCTTCCCTATTCTTTCCACAGTCCAGAGAGTCACCACAGTAGGTACAACTGTTGAATTGTCCCCCTCCTTGTGCAGACCCACACCAGTGGAGGTAGAGAGGTGATGACACGGGCTGGGTAACTGGCCCAGGGCCACCCAGGACCAGGTATCAGAGGTCGTGCATCACCCAGTTCAGCTGCAAAGCCCCGTGTTTCCTATCAAGGCTTAGGGTGAACAGACACATTTTTACATAAAAAAAACCCCAAGCAGCTTCATCAAAACCCACATATGTTTTTGTTCAATTCTGAGGCACCAAAGCAATCTTTTAAATGTGATTTTTCTTTCCCCATTATCACAATTAGCAGGCACTATTTTAGTCAGTAGGGATTCAGCCCTCCAAGTCATGGGTCTGGTTCAGTAAAGTCCATGCTGGGGTGCAGTGTACTTAGACACAAGCACTCAATGTCTGTTCAGCCCAAATGTTTGTCCCAATCCTTGGGCCTCACCAGGACACCAATACCAAGTCCTCAAAGAGCTAAGAAAAGCCTGGGAATGAACAGAAGCTCTTCTTACACCCTGTAGAGTCAGTGGTAGCTTTCTGTAAAAGGCATGAAAAATGAACATGAGGGTGGTGACAGTCCAGTGACACATCGTGACTAATTGCCAATAAAGCAATTAGGGAGAGGCCTGGTTCCCAGAGGATGGGGCTATTATTATCTTGTTCATGGTCAGCCTTACATTAATCATGGGACAGGGACAGGCTGCTTCTTTCGCCGCTTCAAAATTAACTAAAACAAACATTACTGAAAAGAAACAGTCCCAAAACAGCCACATTCTCAGGCTGGTAAATATTCTGTTATACAGGGGACGACAATGTTATCTTCTGTATGAAAAATGCTTATCTGAAAGTGTAACCTGACCCATTTCTCTGGCTATACATGGAGAAGAACAACTCCTGAAGTTTGAACTCAGCCTCAGGAGTTTGGATTTGTGCTGCTGTAGCTCTACCCTTGTTCGTCACCGTAGTTTCAAAGGTGTTTCAGACACTTTAGTGATCACCCTGTATTTCCAAGAGCAATGGAAGGTTATACAAATAATTTTCAAACCAGAAAACTGAACTTAGCTAGGATCATCCCTAGTACTGCTCAGTCTGGCATTGTGCACCCCCAGTAGATTAAAATCCAGGCTCCAAACCCACTGGGGTTACTGTTGTAAGAAAGATGCATCCAAATCTTGTAGCCCTCCACTAAAGGAAAAATGTTGACATTAAAAAAAAAAATACATGAAAACATCAAATTATTCCAGATGTCCTGTGAATTTCCCAAGCAGCAGTGCTGGCGCTCACAAATCCATTGCAGGCACTCATGGAATATAAATCCACTGGCTGTAAATAGAAAGGATTCCCTAAAGTGTTCCCACATGAACAGAAGGAAGACTGGAAGCATTCAGAAAGCTAATGATTAACCCAAAGAGGAGAATATGGACATGATTATCCCTGTTGGAGAGAGGCTGCTTTCCCCTCTAGACCCTGCAGAGTTCCATGGTTCTGGGTGCTGTAGAAACATTTAATTTGGCCAGATCAGTTTTCCAAACTGAGACTCAGAGTGACAAAGACAAACCTCGATTTTTATCTGGTGCAGTGATCAAAAGGGTGTTTCTGTTTAACTAACCTGACATGATTTACTTTTGTGTATAAGATCTTGCCATGTGTGTATATTGAAATCTCCAACTAGTACAAATAAATCGGGCTCCAAGCTCTGCCCTTAAGGGAGGGCTAAATCCAATATTCTGAGCAAGTTATTAGACATAAAAGTCAACATTTAGTGTAGACACATCTCCATTCACATGATAGTGTCCTGGAAAATATCTTTACTAAATACTGGGCCTATTCTGAAACAAATACAAGGCAGCTTTCAGGACAACTGAAAAGTATTTCCATTATGAAAGACAAAAGCCTAAGGAATAAATTGGGGTGGGAATGCAATTAATAGTTTTTAAAGGTGCAGTATGCTCATTATGCAGTGATTTACTAATGGATTTACAGCAGTGAGCAGATTTTTATCAGCTCAGATATTTCAGGCAATGAATGATTCCACTTGCACTGTTTTGTGTCACAGATAAATGAAATTAATACAAAACTGTTTTTATCTGTCATTTCTGCTTCTTCAATAATGGGTCAATGAACCTCTTTGATACAAAGCCCACTTATCCTTTTTATTTCCCCCTACAAAAATATTTCCTTTTTGAATCTTGATTGCTATGATCATTAAGAAGATGAATCTGAAGCAATGTCAGAGCTGTAGCTCTCTTGGGAGAGCCACATGACTAGCAAGGAATTGAATGAGCTGCTAAAAGAGGGTCATATCTAGAACAAATTCCTCCAGCATCTCTCCAGCAAAACTAGGAGACAAGCAGCATTTCCATCCCCAAAAAATGTCATTTTTCCCAGTACTTCCATTTCAGATCACAGCGAGGTGGCCAGAACAGCTTTCCACAGAAAGAAATTTTTAAATGCAATTCCAAAGAGATAAGAGAAACTTTGGACGGAAAATTACCAAGTGATTCAGACAGCCAGTACCAGAAGCCAGGCAATCCCAGTCTGGCAGGACACAGGCAGAAGGGCTGGACAAAAGCTGCCTCCTGGCTCTGGGGAAGCCTCCAAGGCACCGCCCAGGCCTGCCCAGCACAGCAGATCCACTGAACCAGATCAGCCCTGTGTGAAGCTTTTGCCTGCTCTTCTTCCCCATGACCATACCCCCCAGCATCCTGAGGTGCTTTCTGGGACTGCGTCCGGACTGACAGAAATTCAGTGTGTTGGATGTGCACCCAATGGACATGTGTGGTTGACAGGCACCTCTTGTTCCTCGATGTCTCTCAGCAACAATAGGGAGTGGCTTGAAGCCAAACCACGGGTAAGTCTTTTAGGTCCTGTGGAGCCCCACAGAGAGCACAACAGCATGTGGGGCTTGCTGTCTTCTCACCCTCTTCCTCTCTGATAGAGCAGCTCAAGAACCTTTTGCCACCTTTTTGCCTCTACTTTTCCAAAAAATGCTACCCAGTTCAGCAGGAGAAAGGGGGTGACAGCATTTCTTTCCCCAGTCCCCTTTCATTTTTTGCCAATCCTTTCTTGAAATGAATAAATCTCTGAAGAAGAAGGACTACCATGAAGGAGTAATTTTGCACACCCTCTCCCATTGCCACATTTTCTGCATGAGAGATGGGCAATATCTTCAGCCCAAACCATTTCCCTGTTGGCTGGCAGCTCCATTTTAGCATTGGGACCAGGTCAATGAGTGGTTAAAAGCTGGGAGACTAAGGACTGGGGAAGTGAAGCAATAACCCTCACTCATGGAGATTTAATAAGATCTGAGCTGTTCAGCAGATCTGTAAATGAGCTGGCAAAGGGAGCAAATACTGAGGTAGTACACTTTTGTGAATCTGATGGGTTTTTTTCGCTGTCAAAGCGAAGCCTGACGATAAAATTGCCAAAGAATCTCAGGATACTAAGTGCCTGAGAGATCAAATAGTAGGCAAAAATCAGTGTTCATAAGTGCAATGTAAAGCATTTCAGAAAAAAAATTAAAAAGCAGCTTCAATTATCTATTTTTCAACAGTGGGTTCTATATTAGCTATCACCATCCAGTAAAAAAATGTTGGACTCAGTGTGGATAGCTCTCTCAACTCGCTGTCTCCTTGCCTACCCATGATCAAACAAGACAAATACAGAGTTAAGAGTTGTCAAGAAGAATTAAACAACAAACAAGGAAACACCTTTAGGCCACTGTATAAATCCATATATGCTCATAACTTGACCACTGCAGCCTGCCCCATCTACCCCCTCCTGAAACTTGAAAAACTGCTGCAAAGGGCGACATGGATGCTTTAATGAAAGAAGCAACCCTTTGTGAAGAGAAATGAAAAAGGCTTGGACTTCCAGCTCGCAGAAAAGAGTAACTGAGATGATAATCTAATGCCACTCTAATGAGTGGCAAAGAAAACGTGAACAGGGATGGATGATTAGATTACAACACAGAAATAATGAGGCATCCAGTTCAGTTGTCAAGGAAGCAGGTTTACACCAACAAAATGAACTGCTCTTTCAGGCAAGGCACACTTGCCTCGTGGCACACAGGATAGGGAAAGTACCAGAAGTATGAACAGGCATGTTTTTCCTTTAGAGAGATGAAAGGAAGGCTTTGAATGGCTATTAGCTACCTTAGCCTGGATTTATTTTTTGGGTTAGTCAGTATGCTAGCGGGACAGTAGAGCCATGAAAACTTCATTTCATGCTTGTTTGTGCTCTTGCCTTGTGCAGCCTTTCCCTGACCATCCACTGCTGGTCACTAAGGGAAGCTGGATGATCATTTCAGTGAGTACTTCTTCATCCCAAAGTACTGGGAGATTGGTTACGTGCTTTGTCCTTTTGACCTCATGCTTTAGAGCTGGGTGGTAAATCTCATTATTATGGTGCCAGGGGATGGGGGTGGAGATGCTGTTTTGCCTGAAAGTATGGGTGCTATTTTGGTGGGGTCAGCTATCCCTCCAAAATGGCTATACTGCTACACAGACAACATCACAATTAGCAGTACAAATGCCACCCCAACTCCGGTGATATATGTGTATCTTCATCCTTCTACAGCTGGCTTGGCCCCTGAGGAGAGCGCTGGGGCTCCCAGAATCCCAGGGTTGTTCTGGCCACTTCACTTGCCATTCACTGCCTCTTGGTTGCAAATGTTTTGCAGTCACCGAATGGTTGAGGATGGAAGAGAACCAAATTCCCCATCTCCCTGGGGGTCTCCAAAGCCCCACTCGGAGCTGGGGAGCCTTTAAGGCTTCCACTGAACTCCAGCATAAGGTGTCTCCTTCCGGAGCATAAAAGTAGAGACAAACATGCCCCAGACCAGACTTCCCGCTGATACTTAACTCTGATGGTCACACAGAATGGATGAAAGGCTATGTAGGTCCCTGCAGTCATCTTTCAAATTAGCAAGTGTGCTTGAAATTTTTCCCTTGTAGGAAACCTCTCCACAAGCCTGGTCTTTCCACCCCACCACCACTACTTTCCCAAGCTGCTGATGAATGCTTTGGACTCTGAACAAGCCTTCTACCCTGGGTATCTCATGTGCTTTCACTTTGATTTCTATCCTGTGAAACGTTAGCACATTAGAAGAACCAGAACACATTACAGTCTCTCTTTTTCTGTGTGCTTTTAGGGAATGTACAACCAGTTGATAGCGCTGCTAAAACTCATGTAATGATGTCACAAGCACCTCTCTCCACAGGCTGGAATTTCTTTCCCTCGTGTTCTCAACTGATTGTCAAACAAAGCAGGTACTCTGAATGGCTAAATTAGTACTGTGCTCTGCTTTGTTTTACCATTCCTGTAATTTAGAGGACATAAAAGCCTATTCAAAAACTCCAAGCAGCGTTGAAATGTATTGAATTAAAGGTTAGAAAACAGGCACCAAACTTGTATGTGTCCTGGCTGAACAAACCCCCACTTTTCTGTCCTTCTCCTCACTGACACCATCTCTTTTACAAGGAGGCAGCTAACTTCAAAGTACTTTCTGAAAACCAAGCATCCCACCAGTCAATATTCTTTCTGCATGAAACCTGTGAATACATTTCACAGCACAAGAACAGATCCCTCCTTGGTTTCCTTTGGGGTATAAACCGCCAAAGGAAGCAGTTCAACAGCAGCAAATATACCACCTGCATATGTCTTGAGGCGCAGATGGCAGACAAACAAATAGCCATATTGGTATTACTGTACAACATGATTTTCTTACCAGATTGAGGACTGTCAAATATTTCCACTGCCCACCGTAAAGGAACAGTTCAGATGGCGGCTCTTCTATTTTTACGTGTGTGATGGAATAGGCAATGAAAAAATACCAGACAAAAGCAAGGCAGTGGTACGTGGCAAGAGTAGAGATTTCCATGCTTTAGTCAAGAGCAACTGACAACTGGTCCAAAAGCAGCTTTTCTCTTAATGTGCTCAGTGCACAGGATAAGGCGAGGCAGGAGGGTTTCCTTCGGAGCAGTCTTGGGACACGATGCCACTTTGCTCTTGTCAAAAGGAAAAATCACAAGGCTGTGAACTTTGCTTCTATTTCTTTCCCCTTTCACTGTACAGATAGGCTGGGGGGGGTGAGGGGGATGAGAAGAATAGGCTTACTCCCTGGATTTAAATGCCTTGCTCAAGATTAACAAAGATTAGTTGCAGAGTTACATAAGTTTCGGGTTGGGTTATTTTTTTGCAAAAGTGGGGGGAGTTTTGCTGCTGATTTTGTGTAACAGGCTGTCACGTGTCGGGTAGAGAGTGAAAACAAGCGGCATTTTCCTCACTTTTAGCTGTGTGTGCAGCCATGTCTCCAGCTCAGCTTGGGAAGCCTCTGTGACTGTTTTTGCCTTGTGCCAGAGAAAGGAGTGGGAAATGTAACAGTCTGTGAAAGAAAAACCTAGTTGATTTGTTGGTAGGCTATGGACGTGTCAAGGAAGCTGACAGGATTCATAGGCAAAGGTCCTTGGGGTTGAAAATTCCTGTGGCTGCTAACATTTTTTTGTGGGAAAAGGCTCTGCCACCTTTATGCTACTCACAGCAGCTGGGATTCATCACAGCCATGCATGGCAGGTTGGACAAACCCTGAGTCACTCTGAAGATCTGGCAGGGATGGAGACACAGGGCAAAGGCTTTGGGTGACAAACAGGAATTGCTGAGCAACGTGTCTTGCCTCTCTCCTTCTTTATTTGCTGCCATTCACCTTCAGACAGCCCCTCTTCCCTGGCACAACATCATCTCATCGTCAGGGTTGAGAAGAAGAAGAGAACAACCAATACAAAATGACCTTAAAATGAAGCAAAGAAAAAAATTCCCATGGAAATGGTTGGTTTTCCTTCTCCTCCTGCCTCACCAAGCAGCCATAATTAGCACTGGAAAACACACACAGTATTTCCTAGAGTCTCCATAATTGCTGCGCTCTCAGCAGCAATTGCCACCTGAGTGTTTTATGGGGGCCTTGACAGGGAGCAGGTATCATGCCCCAGCTCACAGCTGGACCTTCCCCATGCAGGATAGGGAGGTGGGATGCTCTTCCCAGTGCTGCAGAGGTTGCCCCATGAGCAGGGCTCAGCTTTGGCTGAGCAGGGCTTGGCTTTGGCCGAGCACACTGCATTAAGAGATCTCTTTTCCCCCCCGCCTTCTAACTGGCCTACAAGCAGCATTGAGCAATCTGCTGTGTTTTGGTTTGGTTTGTTTTTATCTGGGTTTTTTTTTCCCCCTCCTACTGGATGCAAGGCTCCATGTGGGATAATTTCCTATGAACTCAGACAGCAATGAGCATGCATGTTGGGAAACAGACCTTGTGCTAAGGCACTTCAGTATTCTCCTGTGTTTCATTGACTTCTCCCCTAATTCAAGTTGCCCACATCCAGATCCCCCAGGCATTCCAACCACCACAATCCCAGTGAATTATTGCTGCCTCACTTAAGAAAAATAAAGATGTAGAGCCTTCTGCGGTTGTTTGAGGTTAGAAGAGAAAACCCCTTGCCAGAAAAAAAAAAAAAAAAAAGAAGGGAAAAAAGATGGGATTATGTTTTTTGCACTCTGACAATGTCACCAGTCTTTTCATAGAATCACAGAATCATGGAATTATTTGGGTAGGAAGAGACCTTAAAGGTCATGTAGTTCCAGCTCCCCTGTCATGGGGAGGGACATCTTCCACTAGACCAGGTTGCTCAAAGCCTTGTCCAACCTGGCCTTGAACACTTGAAGAGATGGGGCATCCACAACTTCTCTGGGCAGCCTGTTCCAGTGCCTCACCACTAGGGAAGAATTTTTTCCTAATATCTAAGTCAAACCCACCCTCTGTCAGTTTAAAGCCATTCCCCCTTGTCCTATCCCTACATGCCCCTGATAAAAAGTCTCTCTCCAGCTCTCTTGCAGAACCTGCTTTAGGCACTGTAAGGCTGCTCTAAGGTCTCCCCAGAGCCTTCTCTTCTCCAGGCTGAATAGCCCCAGCTCTCTCATCCTGTCTTCATAAGAGAGGTGTTTCTGCCCTCTGAGCATCTTCATGGCTTCCTCTGGACTTGCTCCAACAGGTCCATGTCCTTCTTGTGCTGGGGACCCCAGAGCTGGATGGGACCGCTCCAGGTGGGGTCTCATGAGGGTGGCATAGGGGGGCAAAATCACTTCCTTTGACCTGCTGGCCACACTACTTTTTATGCAGCCCAGGATACAACTGGCTTTCTGGGCTGTAAATGAACATTGCCAGGCCATGCTGAGCTTCTTGTTAACAACCCCCAGATGCTCTCTCCGGGGCTGCTCTCAGTCCATTCTCCCCCAGCCTGTATTTGTGCTTGGGATTGCCCTGACACAGGTATAGGACCTTGCACTTGGCCTTGCTGAACTTCATGAGGTTCACACAGGCCCCCCTCTCCAGCCTGTCCAGTCCCTCTGGATGCCATCTCTTCCCTCCAGCGTGCTGACTACTCCACACAGCTTGGTGTCACCAGCAGACCTGCTGAGGGTGCACTCAATCCCACTGTCCATGTCACTGACAGAGATGTTAAGCAGCACTGGTCCTTATACCAACCCTTTAGGAATGCCACTTTGACTGCTTTCCACTTGAACATTGAGCTGTTGACCACAACTCTTTCAGTGCAACTATCCAGTCAATTCCTTATCCACTGAGTGGTGCATCTGTCAAATTTGTGTCTCTCTAGTTTAGAGACAAGGATGTCATGTGGGACAATGTCAAACGCTTTGCTCATGTCCTAGAAAATCTAGCAGAAAAGGGTTTTCATTTACCTTTACAGAATTTCTGGGAAGGGGCAGTGCCATTATGAGCTGCTCTTCCTTGTCTAGACTAATCCCTGTGACAAAAGGCAGGAAGAGAATAGGATTTCAGCATGGAAGGGTCCTTTTTATTAATAGTTTGCACACCAAAGGCACCAGGCAGTCAGCTCTTTTAACAAGTAATTTTCACACCAGTCTTTCTGAGGTTGAGTGCAACTTAAAAAATGGGAAGGCTGAGCATTCTTCTCAGTAGGTGCCTGAATGCATGCAAATGAATGTAAATGTATGCAAAATGGCAAGGTATATTTTTTCTTTTCTGGAGGATTTTGGCCAGTGTGGCTGGGAAGGTGTCAAGTGCGGTGACAGTTTTCTGATGTGGACATCTGTCCCTCAGACTGAGACCATCTGCTTTGTTTTCCCATATACAAGAAGGAAGATACATTCCTTTCAGCCTAGATAAGGGATGAAATTTGGATGCAGAAAAGAAAGAAAGCATGAGCATCAAATAGGATCTGAAATCCAGCATTCCACACTTCGTGGAGTCTTTCTTATTTCACAGCCAGCGTGATGTAGCAAGCAAATACATGGGAAAGGTCGTATCTTACGCCGTCTCTCCATGGGTATGAACATCAACCGAAGGTTCAGTGGAATAGGAGATTCAGCCCAAATCTTTTCGCAGTGAGTGGAAAAAGGAAGAAGGAAGAAGGAGCACACTGGGGTGCAGCAGATGTGCTGCTGCAGATCTAGTGGGACTGGTTATGGAAACACCATTTTCCATCTGCTTGGTACCACACCCCAGCTCACATCTGCTTCTCCCCTGGAGCTGAGCCACATTCACACACTGACAGTGCTCCCAAATCCACTTCAGGGGCTCGTCTGATTTGTGCAGCAATAGCTGACTTTGTGCTGAAGCAAACTGGGAGCTCCCAGTTAGTTCATTAACATGGTTCAGCTGAAGGATAGAACAAGTAACTGGAGCTGTAAATCACCTTGTGTACACCAAATGTCCTCTGCTGATGCCCAGTTCTATGGGAGTGACTTAGGCCAGTTTGCTTGACTGCACTGAAATGGGTTTGAGTCACTCGTTATTAGTATGGTTCAGGTACAGAGGCGACAGCAAACAGTGTAAAGTGGCAGTATCTTAGATGAGTGTGTGTCTTCACTGATGGGCATGGTATTTCCAGGCCATCAAGCAGTCCCCTGTTAAGTCCATCATTACCATATAGTGTTTAATTACCACCTCAACCTGTCACTAATGAAGCAGCCTGATACAAACAAATATTCTTGCTTCTTCACTTCTGACAATTTGTTTAGAGAACAGATAGGTGCCTTTCAAATATTCTTCAATATTTTTGTACTGGCAAGGTTTCCTCTCTGCCAGGCCAGCATCCAGTGATGGCAAAACAAGTGAGAGGAAGGCAGGAAATTACTGGCAGATGACAGCAGTTAGGATCAGGTGGTAGGAACAGATTCAAAGCCTCGCAAAAGCCTAGGAAAGGTTTGGGGACTTAAGAAAAACCCCTGTCATTGTGCTTAGCTCTTTTCTAGGCACTATCTAAGAATAAGGGACTGGTACAGAATGGGGTCTTGCTTCTGCCAGAGTGATTTTATAAGGTGAAAAAAACACAAGGAGTTGGGCAAGTACATTTTTCTTCTAATTTTTCTATGTTTCCATCCTTCACGCAGTTCTGCTATTTCACGTGAAGATTTCCTAGTTGGGTTGTTTTTAATTCACTGCTGTTATCAGCTGGCTTGCGTTAGGGGCAGCATCCCTTGAAAGAGGGGCCCGGGGCTGTCCTTGTGCAGCATCCTCTGTGCAGAATGTGAGCTTGTCCAGGGGCTCTGCCTTCCTGCGTTCTGGCTCGGTTGCAGGTAGTGCAGGGGTCTGTGTGGAAGATGTGTTTTCTGACAAGTATTATCTGAGAAAGCTTTTTAGCATGTAGTGTGAGGCTGCCTGAGTTCCATGTCCTCAGGGACATCGATAATAACAATTCATTCTATGACAGCCCTGATGTATGAAATGAAGCCTAATTGACAAAATTGCAAGCTTGGCATTGTCTGCTCCAGGCATCCTCAAATCCTGAGGCAAACTCTGCAAAATCATGCAGTTGGTATAATTCACAAGACTTAATTCTCTCTGGTTTTATTTGTCTTGGGCTTTGGTATCTTCTGGGGGTTTGAGTTTTCCAACTTTTCTTCGCAGCTGTGCGAGCAACAAGTGTAAAAATATTTTAACTTCGAATAAAAGCTGAGGGCTTTGCCCAGCGATGCAGCAGTGATAGCAACAAGTAATGAAGATTAATTAAAAATATCCTGAAAAATTTCACTGCAAATCTAAGAGCAGGCAATGCTTCAACATCTACCTAATGCATGTGGCAAGCAGGAAAATTATACAGTTCTAAGACAGCTTATGCACCCTCCTGCATGCACCTGCCCTCTCTATCTTGTGTAAGATTAATATTTTTTAATACATATTTTTAAGGAGAAGACAGGAAATGGCTTACCTCATCTTGGTATCTTTGTTCTGAATTGAATTAAAAGGTTGTTCCAAAATGCCAAAATTCAGAGGGATTTTTCAGTCCCAAAGGGATGACTTGTGTACAAGCAGAAATTGAATTCAGTAGTTGGAAGTATTTGCTTAGATTTCAGAGTTTCTCCTTCTCATTGAGTTGGCTTTTAAACTGTGTGTTTATTCAGAGTGCTAAATGAAATGTCACTTTGATCCTAGCCCAAAACTTCCTGTGTAACAATGATTTGACATTTCTGACTCTTTTAAATGAATGAAAGTTATGACTTTAATCAAAATAAAACCTTTTCAGCTAACAACTTGGGTTCTAAAAGCAGATATGTTGAAATTAAGAAACATTTGATCAGAAAAATGTTTGCCTATCTCATTATCTCCTACTTGTAGGGGAAATTAGTAATTGTTTACCTTACCACCAAACCCCAAGAGTGTGTTCTCTCTTGGCAAGATGAATATTGCTTAGAAATAAAAGGCATGTTTTTCACTTATTTTCAACAGCTTCCAAGAACTTACATACTTTTTTAAAGAGATCTGTAAGCTGCTTCCTAACTTTACCATTTTCCTTTTCTGTCAGAGAGGCAAGATTAATATTTGACTATGTAGAAATACTGTGCACAAACAACCTTAAGTTCGGAGTGAAAGAAACACACCACAGTGTACTAGGGAAAAAATTCCAGGGTATTTATCCTGCATATACAAATATAACTGGTTCTCAGACTCTGTCCTTCTGGACAATTGTGTTGGGCGAGCTAAGAGATGCATTTATGTTAATTTTTTTTGCTTTGCCCTTTCTAGAGGGGGTCAGGAATGTACCAACTCTTCTTGTAATTAGATGTGTGTTTGATAACATACTGCATATCAAAATGTTTTGATTTTGTGTGGGGTGTCTTCATCTAACACTGAAACTCAGGAACTTCTAGGGCAACACAATAGAACTCTATGACAGAAGAGTTTCATAAAGATTTATGATACAGAGAGCACCTTGCTGGACTGAAAGGGATAAGAATTGCAGGTGGCAGAGTAGAAAAACCACAGAAGTCACTTTTTCATGACTAAGGAGACATTACTAACAGCATTTTTTCCACTTCCTTTTCAGAGGATAGCAGATCTAGCACATGTTACTCTTAATGTGGTCTATTTATAACCGTAAGTAATTATTCCACATACAAGGCAATAGAGATCCAGCACTGACTCCACTAGTCAGTGCTTGATGAATTGGTGTCATTTGTGTGCAAATCTATCTTAGATAATATTAGATTATGTATTAGATAATAAGATAAAGTCCTATCTATAGTCTGTATTAGTATAGTACCTAAATCTGTTGTCACAACCTTAGGTACTTAGATTGCAACAAATGCATGGTAGAATGTGGAACTGCTTATCCCCACCATGTGCATGGAGAAGTGCAACCCAAAGCAGTGAAATGGTGTTCAGGTAGCATGGAAAGCTTCTGCTGAAATGTAAATTAATGATTATTCCTATTGAGTCCTGATAACCTCTGAAGCATGCTGGAGGAAAGGACATAATTCTGCAAAAGATGTTGAAGAGGGGTTGGTTTGCTTCCCACCACTGGTATCATCTTGATGGATGACTCAGTGGGTTATAAAAACATGTCTGAATGCCAAGAATTTCCTAAACCCCACTAGATGCTGGGGACCTTGCAAGTTGGCCAGACTGGCAAGTACAAGGATCTCTTCTCCTTGGGGACACTAATATCCTTTGTACAAACCTGTGTCGAGTTCCTGCTCACTACCAGACATTGAAGGACAAAGCAAAATTTTCAGTCTGTCCAAGACAGGATAAAACAAAGGTTGCAATGTTTTAATGATCCTAACCACCTGTTAACAGAATAATGAAGTTCAAACCAGTGGGTTGGTCCAGCTGCTCTTCTAGCAATGGGGACAGAGTGGGTTTCCTACATAAGAGGCATTGCTGTGGTTTTCACAGAAAATACCAGCAGTGTCTGACACAGCTTGTGGCTCTGGACCGTATTTGTGTACTGAGCAGTCAGCTGCTAGTAGGCCCTTGCTGGAGCCAGGGTTACTCAGAGGGCTATTCCGGCTCAGGCACAGCCTAAATCCCCCGCTCAGCTCTCCAGGAGGCATTGCCATGGCAATCAGACTCCAGCTGGGCACTGTCAGCAGGCAAGTGTTGGGTTTACCAAGTCAATGCTGCTCTTCATCTCCCCCTTCTCAAACAAGAAAGCAAACCCTGCAGTGGAAGCTGTGTGTGGTACCAATGATATCTCAGTGTCTTGGCTGTTGTTCTTCACCAGTGATGTTTGAGTACTCCTGCAACTCTGAAGGGCTGGCAAACTGCCCCCTATTCCTCAGCCCCTTTGCCCATGGAAGTTCCCTCTGAATTTTCTTGCCTCTTTGGCGAAGATGGGATGGGGAAGGGGCAAGAGCCCTGCCCTGCTTCCCCAAGCTGAAGTGGCCTGCTGCCTCCTCTTCATTTCTTCTTATCCTGGTCACCAGGACCAACACCCACATAAAGATGTTTCTCAACACCAGCACCTTTGTGAGGAGGTCAATCCACTCTCCCCAGCTTCCTATTAGTTGTCACATGTATCCATGATCACTGTAGTTCCTAATTTGCACAGGTCTTCCTCCCTGGGTGGCTTTTCCTTCCTCCTCAAAGTGCTGTGGTGAACATGTATATTGCCCAAAGAGCTGTGCCAGGCACGACAAAGTTGTGGTGCACAGCACCTACCCACAGTATGCCTGTGCTCTAGCAGTGCTGCATGTGATGGGGGTGGCAGTACAAGCACTTTCTGTCTGCTTTCTGAGCCTGTCTCTCACTTTGCAGGCTGTGCTTGGGGCATAGCTTGAGCTTGCCCTCTGCAGGGGAGTGAGAGGCAATGGGGAGTCCTGTGCTTCCTGTAGCAGATGTGGCTTACCTTTGTATCTGCAGCCAGGGCCTCTTTACTTGATTTAGCAAGTTAAAATTTCATGGCCTGGGTTGATTTAGTGGTGGCTTCTCACAGAGCATTTTACCATGGCTGTTCACAAGACTGACTGTCTTTAATAAAATGTTATCCTTCAGAAGTTATCCTGCGAAGAAATGAACTTGAGTGAGTGAAACAGAGGGGGAAAAAGAAAAAAAGACCAAAAAAATTCACCACAAAATCCACTTTTTTGTCCACCTAAAGTTTCCTTCTGCCACTGTCAGTTCGACTACATGGTGCACATTGGCACATTTCCTTTCCTTACAGCTATTTTCAGTGCTGAGGAAAAGTGCCTCCAGTTTTTGTAACACTTCATTTGGTTACCAGTCAGATAATCAGGTGTATTTGTGAGGAATTTGAGGTTGGAATAAGGCCATTTGGTACAAAACTCTTGTGCTGCCTCCTTTTCCCTGCCCTCTGCAATCATGCTGTGCTTCATTAACACTAAATGTGTTTGTAGGATCTGAACTTTCTCAGTCATGTGCTTTAGCTGCTTAGTGAAAACATAGGTAGTTTGTACACCTCTATGTTTCTGGGATCAGCTGGTAAAGGGAGGCAGTGTTTGCTGTCCACTTCCCATCTCAAAGGCTTGGAGTTTTCATGCATTCTTGCTTTCTAAAAGTGGGGGTGGAAAAAAAGCGGGCCCTTGCCAAACTCAAGATGCTGGTTATCAGTTAATTCTACTGTTTACCGTTCACACAGCGAAAGAACTGCTTGTGTTCGGCAGTGAGCTTGAGTTCATCTGCAGAGTGTGGGACAGAGCTGCCTGCTTGTTTTCTTCAGGAGCTTTCTGCTGCTGTTTAATTGTAGCACTCAGAGGCGATGTGCTGTACTGCCTCCTCCGTGTGTGTTCCAGGACCCTTTAAGGAAGGAGGGTGTCATCTCCCTTGCTTTGAAAAAGGAAACCTGAGTTTCTAGACAAGCAGTGCAGGTGTGCTGGTTCCAATACATTAGATGGAAGCTGGTAAAAAGACAAAGAACAGTTAGGAGTTCAGAGAGTTCTGTTTCTTCCCAAATTTTGCCCCATGCTAACATGGACTGATGCTAAGTGGTGCTGCTGCAGATGTCTGAGAGCAGGAGTCAGACTTCGGATGACTCCTTTCAGTGTTAGTGATCAAGGCAGGAAAATATACGGTGGGAGTGGGGAGGGGAGGGAATGGAAAGGATAGAGTGTAAAAGTAATCAAAAGTACCCCAAATCTGGAGGAGGCTTTCCCTGAGTAGCATCAACACTGGCCTCATGCAAGCTGAGCTGGCATTTTCCTGGGATGCCACACCTGGAGCTTTTTTTTGCAGCGGAATGCATATGGGTCTGGGCAGTGCTGCCTTCCAGTGGTGCTACTGTGGCACGGGGGGCAGTGCTGGCGTCACCTAAGGAGGTGCCAGCGCCAGCCCTCTCTGCAGTCCGGGCTGCCAGGAGGAAATATTGGCCTCTGCGTCATTAGTGACAACTTCATGTTGTTGAACTAGTCTTTGATCCCTTCCTCCTCTGCAAAACTGCACAGTGGGTGGTAAATTAATCCCTGGAGTTTAGCCCAGCACGTATGCAGAAAGCACAGGGGGAAAAGTAGGTGATGCTGTGCTGATGCTGAGAGCCCAGAGCTTGCCTGTGTCCTTGGTTTTAGCTCGGTGTTGTGCCACTGACTCGGGTGGCAAGAGGCTCTCACACCACCCATGTATGTCAGCACAGTCCGAGCTTCTTTCCTCATGCCTGCTGGTGCACTTATACAAGAAGCATGAATCCAGATGCCACTGCTCTTCTAAGTAAACACTGTAGTCATAGTGAATAAGAGAACCTGGTTCAGTCTACCCCGGCTGAAATGAAAGGTGGTGTTGTCAGCTAAGTGAGCTCAGTGCTGGGAAACTGGGCAGTATAGCTTCATGATGAAACCAGGAGCAAAACAGAGGAGAGGGACAACCGGGGAATAAACAAGTAGCAAATCTAGTTGGTTAAAGGAAGGGACATGCAGTTCACACAACAATGGGAGGAACAGAGGCTGCCACACTAAAAGGATGAGCCTTCCAGTTTCACATATTTTGTTCTCTTATCCTTTTCTTTGTCATGCTCTCCTCTCCATTGGGATGTAAATTTCCAAACTCAAAATCTCATGTGTTTTAGGACACTCAGAGGGGGAAGAAGTTTTGCTCTGTATGTAACTGGAAAATGGGAAAAATACACTCTTAACATATAAAAAATTATAAGCTTTGTAATCTGCTAGCCAGCTTGGTATGAGAGCTGAAGCAAACTGATGCTCTTCTAGAAGAAAGGCTTTGCTGAGATCCCTGTGACTGAATCTAACTACTGTCTGCTAAAAATGTCTAGTTCAATCCCACTAGCTGTAGCTACGATGCAGCACATGACTGCAGCACATGCTGAGGATGCTTTGAAGTGTCTTTTTTGCTTTTATTTTTGCTTTAAAAAAAAAGATTGAGCTGTAAAGTATGCAGTTCAGGAAGGTCAAGTATCACGTGTGAATATTGCTGACTGCACAGCACAATGAAGGTCTGTGCTGAATGAAGTTGGGCCTCTGGTTCTTTGCAGATATTTAGTAACAACCTTGAGCAGAGCATCTTTGCTTTCAGCAACAGTTCTTGTAGTTCAGCAAATGCATATTCCCCTCAAAGACAAATCTATATACCCTGGCAATTGCTATTTTTGTGTAAAGCTCTATTTCACTTATTATTGCATAAGAGTTAGGCTATGTACATTTTCAGGGAGCTTGTCCAAGGCAAAATAGCTACTCTAAAGACAGCACCATGAGATAATGGCTTCCAGACTGTCCAAATCTACATTCCTTCAAGCTTCTCCACGAGTGCAGTAATAAAAACTCTGAGCCACCTGGGCTGCATCTGTACTGTGTGGGAGGTAGAAACTGGTGCACTCTGCAGCCCTGATCCCCTGGCTATCCAGATGAGGCCTTCTGTTGAACTTCCCTCCTGCCACATGCCTGAGAGCCCTTCCAGTGGAGCCGTGAAATGCATCCTGATGGGGTGTGTGCACACAGGCAAAACAGGGCATGATCTGTGGAAGTAGCGAAGGCTGGATCCTGCTGCAGATGGTTTCCATGAGCACAGCAAAAGTCAGTTAGGAGAGGTCCTGCAAAGGACCAGAAGGGCTCCTTCCTCGGAGAGCTTTTGCAGTCTTGGGACCAGCAGCTGGCAGATTTGCTGGATTTGCTAATGCAGCTTTGCATTGCTCTCCTGGAAGCTGATTCCCGAGGACAACTTGAGCAGAGTGAAATTGGAGCGCACAATATTGAGCAGATCTGAGCCGCACCAAAGATGATTTGCACCTTCACGGAACAGGAGCTTGTTTCCCAACAACACAAAAGTCAGGGCATGTGAGGACTTTGCTGTGGATTTGTGAAAATGTCATCTATGGGGAGTAATCAGATAATTTAAAAAATAAAAAGAAAAAGAAAGCTAAGCTGCCCCAAAGCTGATTTTTCCACAAAACTAGTTTTTGTGACTTCCAAGTGACTCCACAAAATTCATGGCTATGCAGGACTTGCAGAAGCCACTCCAGTAGTGGCTCCAGCTTACAGGAGAGAGAAGATAACTGATTTTGCTAGCAAGCCTTGTACAGTGGGGTGAAGCAGACAAAATGCAAGAACAGAAGCCCTTCTTTCAGTCTTCAACAGGAAGCTTGCATTCAATGTTGTGATTTTGAATACATACAGTCAACAGCAAATGGATATCTTGTTTACTCTATGGTATTTTTTCTAAATATATAGTAGAAAATACGAAATAATGCCAGAAATACATGTGGAAACATGTAGGAAAATGTAGATTTAAATGGGCTCTGAACTGACTCAGTAGTGCAGTGGTCTGGGCATCTTTAAATGATGAGTCTGAGGACTGCTATTGCAAATCTGAAGTTAGCCATGTAATTCTGTGGGACTTTTAAAAATTTACTTAAAGTATCTTTTTGCAGTGGACAAATAAGCTGTCTGTTCTGTGTAATTAGTTTCACTGAATGCACCTTCTCTTTCAATGAGCCTCAATGGTTAGATTTGCATTTAGGCCACTGAGAGAAGTATGGCTGGCAAGGAAAGGTGAAGTTAAAGATTCAAAAATATCATGAGAACTACAGGAAGAAAGTGGGAGGGCAAGGCAGAAAGCAGTCTAAAGGGATGGAAAGAGGAAATAGCAATCTCCGGGAAGCTGGATCATAACTTTTTCCAAAGTGTTTTGCTTTTCAAATGTAGAAGATCACCTGCGCAAGTAGGTAGTTAGGTCAGGAGCAGCAGTTCAGAATGGCCTTGTTACCTTCGGATATTGATTCCTTAAAGGAAGATATACTGCTAAGGCTTGGTGAAGCAGAGAGGGGGATTCTGTCTTCTGGAGTCCCTGTATTTATTTTAATATATAATGTCCGTGCATGTGATAACACACTGAATGGCCTTACATGGGCTGCTCCATTTCTATCAGAACAGTGCTGTGATGGAGGGAAGAGTCTGTCTGCACTGGACTTCTCTATGAGACCCTGGTGACTGATAACCACTCTTCAGTCAGAACTCACATTTCACCTGTAGGTTGCTTACTCTGTGGCTAAGCCCCTACCCAAAGCAGGGTGAATTGAAAGCTTGAGTAAATCCAGTATATTTCCAGTGTGCTCCTAAGGATCTGGAGCTGTGACTGGTAGCTCTCAGACATCAGTGAAAGTAACAAAGCCTATACTTATCAGCCTTGTCCCCAAACCCAGGACCTCACCTGCCCCCAAAATTAGGGGATCCTAGCAGCTGCCTGTGCGGATGCTCGCTCTGCACTAGAGTGTTAATTCCTTTGCCCTCACTTGCTTTTTTTTGTCCCAGGGACATCATGGAAAGCGTTCTTGATGCTACTCTCTGGAACCCGCTGAGGTCTGTGTGTCCCCAGTGGCAAAACTAACTCCCTTCCCTTGTTTCTCAACTGTTGAGATGAAACAGCAGATAGCAATCTGTCTTTTCCTCTCTCTTAATAGCCCCCATCTCCCCCCCTCCAATGTGGGATATTCCATGTAATCCTATTTTTCCTCTGTTTCTGGTGGAACCTTCCACTGTGGACAAAATTTTTATTTGGGAGGTAGTGATACAGAAAGCAGGCATAGTTTTTCACTTTTGTTTCTGTTTTTGTAAACCTTGTTTGAAAGTCACTTGAAGCTCTCTGGCCCAGAGTGTTTATTTTGGAGAGAATACAATTCCTATTAAGCTACAGTAGTAATTGTATGTAATATGTATTTTTTTAAAGTGGATAAGTTATCCACAAATCCCAGATGATGATATGTCTTGCAAAGAAGATGCTGAAGAGGGCCAAGATTCCAAGATTACTGTACAAAGGAGACAGTGTCATCAGAGGGTGAACAAAATGGAAATGTTTGCTAGGGGAAAAGAACCAACCATCCAACCTTGTGTTTGCACAACTCTTTTTGGTGTTACTTTGACCCCTTGTCCAGTACCTGTCAGAGACTTTCCCCTGAGACTTGAATGCATTTTTTTTGCTCACTGTTTGTTGTGGGAACAGTGAAGAAAGGTGAGGCAAACGTGACCTGTGTGTGGTAGGGCCAGTGCCTCACCTGCAACCTCAGGCCACCCCTCCTGAGCTTCCCACCACAGGTACCTCTTGGGCCCTTCTGGAATGGTTGAATTTGGGATGCTTGAAGGATGGTGTAAACTGAAATGGATGAGGAGCTGTGCTTGGACATATTACTGGGGTGTTACTGGCCTGCTCCACAGGGCTGTGCAGTCAGTGAAGGCAAGGACTGCTGCTGCCACACCAGGAAAGTGGTCTTTAAAATGGAGAGTGTTAGGTGGGGCTTCTCCTTCTCTTTTCTTTCCTTTTTTTTTTTTTCCTTTTTTTCTTTTTTTTTTGTTAATAAAGAAATAGAAAGTTTTGAGACTCTTCATCTGCCTGGAGACTTTTTAAGCCATCTTTTCTCAGGAGTTACCATTTTTATCCTGGTAATGATTGTTGTTGTCTTAATCCTGCCTCTTGTCCCTCACAGCCTCGTTGCTTTTTTGGACTCTGCTCTATCCCTCCCCACCGCCTTCTCTTTACCCCTTTTGGACAAACTGAAGTAGCGTTTGCCTCGGTTAAGAAAAATGGGGCTAGACAGGGTTGGGCAAGGCTCCTGACTTGTCACAGAAAGGGCGGTGAGGAGGAAATGTGGCCACAGCTGAGTTTTTTTTGGAGACCGCCCACTGGTGCCCTGCCCTTTGCCCGGAGCCCTGACACAGGCTCCAGCTGTGCCGGGAAGACCGGCAGTGTTCAGGGGCCGGTTCTTGTGGAGGAAGGAAGATCCTGGAAATCCCCAGTGCGAAGGAGCAAACTCTGCATTATTTTATTTCAACCTGGGACATGGAAGCTATGTGGTTTTTTTTTTCTTTTCCTTCCCTATTTTTTTTTTAGTATTATTATTTAGAACAGAAGAGAATCTGCAGATCTGAGTTTAAAAAACTAAACACTTGCATTCCTTTCATTTTCACACATATGTCATGATTTGGATAATCCTGCCATTCTGAAAGAGTGGGTTAGAATGTGCACAAGCTGAGGAAAACCAGTAACCACTGGGATGTCTCCGCGGGAGGGCTGGGTTTCCCAGAGCTGTGCCCTCGTCGGGGCTTTGCTTTTCCCCTGCCCTCCCGTCCCCTCGGCGCTGAGAGGGGGCTGATGCAGCCGAAAGTTGACAGTTTTGTGCAACAGCTGCAAATCATTTCAAACCCATCCTTGGGTGGGAGCGGGGGGGGAGCGTGTGGCTTGTTTTTGTTTTGCTTTCCCCAAGCATTGCGCAGGCTGCGGTCTGCCGGCCGAGGCGCCCGGCCCCAGCAGCTTGTGACTCAGGGTGCTGGTGGTGCTCCAGGGCTGGAGGAGGGCTGCCCGCAGCCCCGTGTGACTGGGGAACCACGAGCCTACGTAGGCGCTGAGCTCAGGGATGGGGCTGTTCCTCCTCCCGCCACAGAGGAGCCAGGAAGATCCCTGTCACCACTGACAGTGGTTAGGCACGAGGCACACGTATTTACAAAGGTCTTTGGGAATACAGCTGAAAAACAAACTGCCTTAGCTTTTTTTTTCTTTGCCTTTTGTTTGTTGGTTTGTTGTTTTTTTTTCAATTCCTGCCATACTTAAAAGTCCCCTGGTGCTTCACCCTCCCTCGTAACACTCCCACAGCTCCTCTGCCAGCATCTCCCTTAAAACCGCAGCTGAGCAATTACCACCACTGCTCCCAGGGTGCTGGCTCCCAGAGGGATGAGTGAGGGGTCCCCGGGAGATCTCCCCGCTTGCCTGCCAGTTAGGTTTAGCAAGGATGTTACATCGGGGAAATCCCACGTGCCTCCTACAGCAGTAAACCGACCAGGCGTGCTGTACACTCTGAGTGTGTGTGTATATATGTGTGTGCATGTACAGAAAGACATTATTTAGTGGCATAAGCCCTCATTAATGGCAATGGGATTTGTGTGGTTTACAGCCCCTAGGAAGCTATTTGATAGCTTACTCCTAATCTGCAAATCTTTGAAGCCAATCACCGTACCTGGTGATTAAGGGGTTTTTTTGCAATAATCTGGTGCAGAGAAAATAGAGGCCTCTCAGTGGCTTGCATGAAAAGGCTGCTGAGCGGGTCCTGTGATTCACGGGCCAAAAATAATGTGTTCTGTTTAAACAACGTTAGCTCTGTGATACAAACTGACAAAAGCCAGTGAAATTTGTCAAATCGGGTCTAAAAATAACCCCAGCCAGCTGTGTTTTGGTGAGTGGGCGTGTGTGCTCATGTGCTATGCTCCCTCTGCTCTGCCAGTCTTGTCCTGGGTTGTGGGTTTTTTTTCTGAAACAGGCTAACCTGACATTTGAGCTTTGCCATCTGGTCGCGCGGTGTATGAAATTACTCTGTTCTGGGAGAAAGGGTCTGGCTTTGGCGTGGGAAAGAGCATCCCCATCCTTGGCCACAGCAGAGCCCCATCTCCCTGAAGGAGGTGCAAAGTTGCTGGTGTGGGATTTAGCATCCCAAAAGGATGTTGCAGCAACAGTGCTGGGTATCATCCTTTAATTCAACGGGATGGTGGCAGCACAGGGTCCCATCCACACCCGATCTTGCAATGTTTAGTAGGAACCCTCAAGATGGAGCAGAACTCCTTCTCCTCCCACCTCTCTGGGCTTTGGAGGCATCTCTTTCTTGGGAAATGTTGTGACTCTCACTTCTCTACAAGCACCTGTGAGATGGGCTCCTCATCATGACATAGCTCCTATTTGTAGGATAAGGCTCACTTTGAAACTGGGATTCCCCTATTCTGCCAAAAATACCCTGTAGCATAAACAGGCATAGCTCTGCTGATTTGCCCCTTGTTTGACCTCACCTTGCTCTTCCCAGGAAACGAACCTAGGCTTTCTATCTCCGTCAATGTAATCATTCCCTGTGCCCTGTCCTCCTCCTGGGCATGTGAAAAGAAATACGCACATAAAGCCCGTGTATGTGTGCGATGCAGCTGCTTGAAGGAGCAGAAGTGGGCTTCAGTTGGTTTCCCCACCTAAAGAAGAAATGGGAGATGGAGAGGTGGGTATTTCTCAATACTATCTACCCATGTGCTGTACTTCCCCAAGTCCTGTCTTTTAAAATCAGAAATGGCAATAAATAGCTGCTGGGGAATTCCCTCCTGCAGAAACCACAGGAAAACACCTTTGCCCTATACCCAGAAGCAGCTGCCCTGTTTGCTCTTCCCTTTCCCACGCACCCACCAAATTTCTTGCTACCCTTTCTGTCCTCTTGAGGTTTCTATTGCAGAAGTCCCTGTCCTATGGTTGCTCCGTCACTGGCACTAGGAAGCTGAGCACCTCCTTCTGCCTTGTATAGAAACTGCAAACCCCAAAAGATCCTTAGATCTTCCCTGCCAGGCAAAGGAAAGAGGTTGAACATGTGCAGCATCTGGACAACTTTCCCCTTGCTGCCACACCAGGAGCTGGGTGCAGGATCGAGGTTCTCTTTAACTATCCCTTCTGAATTTTTTTTCCAGGTGTAATTTTATGTTTATTCAAACTAACATTGCCAAATTGCACTATTCTTGCCCAAAATATTTACAATAATAAAACTTAAATCTTCCTCTCAGCATGCTTCAGTGTAACTGGAGCATTTCCATCCCAATCTTTTTCTTGAGGGTTTAGGAATTAAGTCATGGTACCTGACTGACTGAAATCTGAAGCAAAGGTGGCTTTGGAATTAAGTTAAACAGCTTTATTTTAGCACACTGAAACTGTAAATACTGCTATCAGATTCCTTTTTGGTATTGACAACATTTACTTTTTGATGTTATTTCCAAAACAAAATGTCAGCAACATTTGATGTCTTGGCAGGATTTTGTGCTTCTCTGATTTTGCTCTAAGGTTGTTTTCCAAGGGAACTTGTGCTCTTCCAATGGTGGTTTTGCTTTGCTGTATACTTACTGTTTCAGTCATCTCCCACATGGGGGTGAAATGTGCGTTTTGCTGTAACAATATAATAAAACTGATTACAAATGAGGCTGGTAATAGGGTATTTATACTGATGTTGGCATTCCAGTAATTGATTTTTTTTGTTCTAGAGCATTCTTCCTTGACTCTGGGCTTCTAAGTGTAGTGCAGGACAGCAGTGTCCAAGGATGAAGAGAACATCTGCTACCAGGAGAAAAGTGGCAGATATTCAGAATATCAGATAGCCTCTGGTGTTCTTCCAGGTGTTCACTGAGGGGGAGAAATAAGAAACCCTTCATTTTGATCTCAATGCTGGCACTGAATTGCCAATGGAGTTCAAAAGAACTTTTCATCTTAAGAAGGAGAAAGGAAACTTTCAAGATGTTCCTCTGAAAATAGTTAAATGGAAGACATCCAGATTATGGTCTTTCACATCCACTGATCTGATCCTAGGAAAGAAAGATGGACCAGGGAGAAGAAAAATAATTCTAAAGCATTTTTGACTTGCTGTTGTCAAATTGCACACTGTTCATCAGGATGAATTCATTATTTGCCTGAAAAAGCAGAGGTCAGAGCAAGTGTTGCAGAAAGCTTTTGTAAAAGTCGGTTCCAAATTTCTACCAGAATGCATCCTGGAATACATTTCTGGAATACATCCTCCTGTTCTGTTTACTGTCTGCAAATGGATTAAAAGATGAGAGAGTTATAGAATTAAAACCAAAAAAGGGAGGGGTGGCAAAATCACAAGCAAATATCAGAGTAGTCCCAAAAAAGCAGATTCTGAATTCATCATAATCATAAGTGTGGAGTTTTTTTCCAAAAACTATGGAGTTAATCATTCAAATACAGTAAGACACTGGCTGATTTGTGTGTTCAATCAAGACTAATCACCACAGCTTGAATTTTGAATATTAAATGTTTGTGGAGTCTGCTCACAAATTATGTGCATAATTTTTGTCATGTAGATTAAGTTATTTGATGAATTATGTCAGACGACACATGTCTAAAAGTTAGGAAAGGCTGGTGAACAAAATGCACACAGAGGAAGAGAGAGGTAATTTCCTATGAATAGTTTATTCATTTCTGAGTTTGATTCCAAGATCTTTGGGTCTTAAATTTTCATCAATAGCCATTGATGTGCGACAGAGTTTTTGCTGGGTAATGTTTATGGGGAAGCTGTCTCCCTTTGAAGTGAAGATACTGGGAGTTGGTGTCTGCTGCTACACTGCAGAGCTGCTTTCTCGGAGCTGTGTAGCCACAGACTGTTTGGTCTGCTTGTGTCCTGCATCTCGTCCTCACGCTGCTGCCAACTGCAGCCTGGGGAGGTAGGCAGAGCTAGTGAAAATTGGAACTGCAGGGATAAAACAAACAGCCTTAGCTATGTGAAGCTGATGGTTAATCAAGTGGAACTAGGAATCAGAAACTGGCTTGCTGAATCAGAGAGAAGTAATGGCCTGATTAAAGAAACTAAAGTGAGTTGGTAGGTGAGAGACAGTAAAATGCAGGACTTCATCAGCATGTGAAACCAAATCAAGTAGTGAAAGATGAAGCAAGAACGAATATGAAAACACTGTGTAAGACGTAGAATCACAGAATAGTTTATGTTAGACAAGGACCTGAAAGATAACCTAGTTTCACTCCTCTGTCACAGTCAGGGACACCTTCCACGAGACAGATTACTCCAAACCCCATACAACCTGGACTTGAATACTTGGGGGCAAGTGTTGGATGCAAGTGTGGATGGGGCATCCGCAGCTTCTTTGCTGACCTCAGGAAAAAGATGCAAACAGTACAGTGCTACACCAAGGCTGTGCAAGCTGGGTTAAAAGGCGTGTTCTTTAAAATGTGGCTGAGGTGCTCTCCCTGCCTTGTGTAAATGAGATGATTTACCAGTGTCTGGCTGACTGCTTCCCTGGGATGTCCTGGCCTTTCCTTGGAGTGAAGCATTTTAGCAACCCTGAGGTTTGCTTGTAGATAGTATGTGTTGCCAGCAGAGGCAGGCAAATTCCGTTCCTGTGCCTTACTGTGATTCCCTTCTGGCTTTACTGTGCATCTGAGTGTGGCTGGTGTCTTGTACCCCCTCATCTGGGTAGCATCATTCAGGAGGGATATTTTGTATGCGATATCAATGTATCACAGATGAAGCCCACCTCTAGGGTATGAGCTTGTTTGAAACAGCGTAATTCAGATTTTCTAATGCATTTTATAGGGTTAAGGACAAGAGTAATGCTGTGATTTGGACTCTGCTTACAGAATAGACTGCACAGTTAATTGAGAATTTCATGTTTTGGCACATTTTGTGTTTGTGGAAAAAGTCTGAAAAAAACCCCTGACATTGCGATCAAATGTATACAGTAGGGATGAAAACATATGCAATTTCCAAAGCACTGATTTTGAAGCAGTTTTGTCAAGTTAAATTTCACCTTGTTATGGACAAATAAAAAAAATGCTGGAAATGTTTCTGTTGGGGAACCCTGGATCTTCCGATTGCCGCTGACTTCCTGTGACCTCTGGAACAATGAGTCTTCTGACACTGTCATCATCTGCATCCTTAGGAATGTGTCTGTGATTTGCCACAAATTAGGCAATGATAGGCAAAGAAATGCAGAAGATGTTTCTCTCTCTCTCTCTTTTTTTTTTTTTAATTCCAATGTTAACAGCTGGTTTTCATACAGGATTCTGTCCCCTCCCTATTTCAGCCTTTGCAATTGAATCCGCCAGTGAAACTTAGGTGTAAATAAAAGTGAAATCAACTTGATTATCAAAGCTGAGATACAAGGCAAATGAAAAATATAAGCTGACACAAGGCAAATGGATCATGCTGATTTTTTTCATTAATAAGATATTTTTAATTCTCAGTCTAGGCAAGAACATTAATTATTAGCCCATTTATTTGGGCTGTTAAAGTCACACCATCCTTCTAATGAAGAATTAAGTATGGTAGCAATTGGGATAAGCAAAACTGTAATACAAGACAAGAGCTTTTGGAAAGTGCAGTCACTACAGTGAAACAATACTTTAGCCCTCCATGTTACTGATAAGGGAAGGAGGCCTCAGCCTTTCAAGAAAATCTCGTAATTTCAGTCACCCGCTGCCCCAGACACCCTCTTGAGTAAGACTCACACCTCAGGGCAACTCATTGTGGTATGCTTTTACAAAAAGTCTCAGAGAGCAAATTGGAGGCTTCATTCTCAGCCTGCTGAAGAGCAGAGAGATGGCTCCTAATTATTTCCACTCATGCTGGAGCAGGGATATTATTACACCTAACAGGAAAACTGGAAGGTTCTGGGGAATCTGTGCTAGCTTCCAAAGAGTACTTTGTTGAGCATATGGTGAAAAAAGTTTCCTAAAAAAGGGACAATTGTTTGAAAAGCTTGTTACCACCCCAAATCACTAAAGTCCACAAGTTAGCAAGCTGCAATTCAAAAAACAAAACAAAAAACCCCCCCACCAAAAAACAAAAAACAAAACAAAAAACAGGCAAAGAAAAACACGAACAAACAAAAAACCCCGAAGAACAACAAAACCCCCACTGCCACTCCCAAACAAACAGTCCCAAGGTTAACAAGAATATGCAGAACTGCACTAGTATATGTTATCAAAATTCAGAAATATATGTACTGGTGGCTGAAGGAATCCCCAAGTGTGGAAGATTGGTGAAAGACCTGGTCAGGTAACCCCATATTTAACCACTTCTTCATTCTTACATGGGTTTGTATTTCCCCAGGGGAAGAGCAGGAAGGTGGCTGAACTGAAACTTGCTTAGTCACTCCTTTGTCCACAAAACCACCCATCTGACCCATGTAAAACTTCCAGGTCTGTCACCCATACTGCCCCTCACGATGGGACAAGATGATTAGAAAGTTGTCTGTGTGGTTATTGGACATCTTAGTAAAGGGCTCCCTCCATCTCGGTAATTCCTTTTGGTGGCCCAGTGCCAGGCTGTTTGGAGCAGCAGGAAAAGTAAAACACAGAGAAAAGAGAAGGTGGGTTTATTTGTTTCTCTCATAAGAAGTGAAAGGATTGATTGGTGTCATGGGAGGAATTAATGCCCACCCTGACCATGCAGTATCTTCAGGCTTGCTTCATTTTCCCTTACATGGGAACCTATCCACGATTTATGGGATTTATTTCTTGTGGAAGGATGGTTTGGGTAAAATAAGGCACTTTTGTACATACACATGAGGTAAACAAATACTTCTAAGTGCACAGATATCCATTTTCAGAGATGCTCAAAAGTCTTCTGGACATGGTTCCAGGCAACCACCTCTGGGTGAGCCCACTTGAGCAGGGGAGTTTGACAACATGATCCCCACAGGTCCCTTCTCACCACAACCAGGCTGATGTGATCCATCTCCAGAGTTTTCATTTAAAGCTTGCAAACTTCCCATGTCTTCATGGGGAAAGGATGGGTGCCAGTTTCCAATAACTTAATACTGGAAAGAGAGAGGGAATAATAAGAACAGCAGAGCCTTTTCAATGCCTCAGGGTAACGAAAAGTGAACTCCTTTGTTTTAGACCATGCTGTAGTAATTGTGTGTGTGCTTTCTCTATTGATAAATGTCTCCCTAACTCTGGCTGCGACTTCTCATAACAGGAATATCAGGGAAAAAGATTAAATATATGTCTAGCAGCACAACTAAACTAACAAAAAACCCCACCCTCAATGCAGCCTTTTCCAACCCGAAGCTTGGAACACAAAAGGGGAAGCATGCCAGAATCCACTTCGTGCCTTTAAAAGATGTTCTTTCTCTACAACTTCACCCGCTCTGGAGCAAATATAGGAAGAACAGGATTTTGACTTTTTTTTTTGAAAAAGCTCTTTTTCAACATCAGGTGCTGTCTGTCCAGGGTTTCTCTGACCCTTGGAGTGCACACAGTGTTCATTAAGTTAGAGAAATATGTGATGTCACCTCCCTTAGGTCTGACAATAGCAGTGGCTGAGGTAGGCAATTAATCAGTACCTGCTGCTGCTTCTGTGTTTGCTGACGGCCCAGGGGATATTAGAGTATAGGCGTTGCTAAAGACAGTGCAGGACAGGCACTTCATTTTGGAGAGAAGTGACATGGTAAGCTGAGAACTAGTTGGAGAAAATATCTGAAGCGTGGAGTGTTGAAGCAGAGCCTTCTTGGTTCTCACAGTTCTGTAAATGAGTATTTTGGTGGAAAATCAGAACTTCAGCATCTCAAACTCTTCTCTAAATGCATGGTCTATTTCTCCTCTTGCTAAAAGACAAAAAGAAAAGGAAAAGTTTTCAATCTATTGCTTAAAGATAGGGGTGAGTCCGATGGCATCTTTGCTTTCTTGCTGGGGAAGTGTGAGATGTGGCAACAGGGAACAATATTGTGGAATGACTAATGGAAAGGAAGGTACTGTAATTTGGCATCTTCCATGGCACATGAGCAGTCACTTTAGAGATGCTTTTTCCGTAGGGACAGATGTCAGCATTGCTAGCAGTTTTTTCTTTTCTGTTTATAATCAGCATTGTGAACAAGACCCAAACTGTATTCACAACTGACTTATACATATAAGCATGGCATACAATAGATGTGCAGGCTTCAAAATAAATTCAAAGAACAAATTGTCTTTGTGATTGTTCTTGTTATAAAACAATTCTGTGATTCCAGAATTTTACTGAACGGATAATATGTTTTTTCCCAAGCTGAAAAAAAAAAGCCCTGGAAATGAAAATGAAATGTAGAGTTTTCCACCTGGCAGATCAATAGCTTTTCAACATTTTCCTTTTCTTGTGTTTCCCAAGTGAATGCCTGTTATTTGGAAGCATAACAAAAATAAGACAGAAAATGACTGTAGGAAAATTCAAAGCAAAGTCTTTCATTTAAACAACTGTAACACAAAAAAAAGGCGATGAAAACTGATTTGTTTTTTTTCTTTGAGAAAAGAAAGTGAACAATGCTGTATTACTGCACAACACTCTTGATTTGTGGGTGTTGGACTGAGCAGGCCCTTTTCTAATGGAAAGCAAATAGCTGGAGTCAGTATCTGGAGGAGCATGCTCCATGGTGGCATTTCCAAAGCATCTAACGTAGATGTCCACAGCTTTTGCTACGTGCTTGGCACTGGAGACTTTGATGTTGTTTTTACATGAATAGCTGAGTGCATGAAAAGAGATCCCCAGTAATGCTTAAGTACTGCCAAAAAAATAGGATTTACCCATGGCTGCAGAGATGTCTCCAGGAAAGTCTGAGTTCTGCTCAGAGGGAGGAAGATTTGGCTAAGTTGTTCAAGCAATAATGCAAGGGCATTGTTAACTTTCAAACTTTTAAATCTGCCAGTGAACTTGATCCTTTTGAGGGAGCAGAGTTACCTATGTGGTGGTTTGGGGTTTTTTTCCTTCTTTCTACTAATCTGTGATGTTGCACTTTTAACCTGAAACATTCATTTGCCTTCTGTACCTCCTGGCTTGTGTGCAGCTGTGCTTTGCTGGTGATGCTCAGGACAGCACCAATGTTAGCAGAACAGTCTTGCACAGAAGTGCATGTGCCAGCGGCACTGAGCAGGGGTGTTGGAGTGACTCGGTGTTTCCAGTGAGTTAAGAATGGAATGCTCAAACAGCAGCTGTTAGGGGACACTTAATGGGGCTAACACACAGGTGGAAACAAAAGTGTGGCCAAGCCCAATATTCCTGCCCTACCAGGCCTTAAGAGAGGCCAGAGCAGGGTGGTTGCTTTGCTGAGCTGATGGGTGCTAGGGAGGGAGGTTGCTGAATGCTCGGAGACTAGATCTTGGAGTGGGGGTGTGACTCCACCCAGCATCTCCTCAGCCACCAGGTGAGTCCCAGTGGTCAAATGCACAGTGGGTCGCCCTTCCCCACCACCCACTGGGCCTTCAGTAGGGGAGCTTTGGACAGGAACAGGGGCAACACCTCAGCACCACTTGTTTCCTGGGACAAGTTGTTCATTTCCATATGCAAGCAGGGAACGGCGTCTAAGACAGGGATGCAAAAAAGCTGCCCGGAAATCCCTGAGATCATCAAGAAGGCTGGATCTGTCCTGATGCCACAAGATAAAATCTGGCCATTACACTATTTACTCTCAGCCTTTGTCCTTGGGAGAAGGGAGTTTCCACCCCATAGTGCCATGGGCTGCCTTAACATTCATGGCATGAGCACAGCCATAGGACCCGAGGAGAAGGCCTGCAGAGGTGAACAAGCACCAGCTGCAGCAGGGAACTGCAGCTCTCCCTGTCCAAATCCAGCAGAGCCACTACAGAAACATGCTGGCTCTGGAGGGCATCCTTGCTGCAGGAGCAAAAGGAGCACGGCTTCTGGGACATAGTTTCCTTACGGAAGTATGAGCTGCTTGGGAATTCTCGGGGTGTGTTTACATCACCTTTCCTCAGCACCTGCTCTGTGCTCACCTCTTTATCCAGAGGGGGAAGGAGAGCAAAAAGCCAAGGGCTGGCTGCAGAATGCATTACGAAGGTACAAAAATATGGGAAGAATGAGGAGGAACTTGGGTGATAATTGTGAAACACCTATTGGGCTGTGGCAGCATCCTCTTCTGCATAGGGACCTCTCACAAGCAGGACTGCTTCATGCAGACCCACCCTTCAGGCTCCTTCTGTAAGCTCTTCCCCTTAACCTTCCCTGAAGGCACTGTGGTATCATCTTGACCGTGCAGAAGAGGAGGGCTCAGATTGTCCGTCAGCGTGCCTGTCCTCAGCTTATGGCCACGGTCAGCAATTATGTTTGCTATTGCCTCTGATTTGATTTGATTTAATTTGATTTTAAAACCTCTGAAGAGCAACAAGTTTTGCCTGTCTCTGATGGGTGCACAAAAAATGGGTAAAGAGAGTGTTATGGGTGAAAGCAATGGATGTGGATTTCTCAAATATCTGGCAGGTGATTTTGAGGACTCAAAAGGAAGCTGATTTAAGGAGAAATGGTTTTCAGCAGGCTCTAGGCCATTTTGGCTATATAAGGGTCATTAGGCAAGACTTGATGCATTCCAAATCACTAAAGCTTGTATTTCCAATCTTGGCTATGTTTTATCCTAACCATCACCCAGAATGCTACCTTTTATTCAGGACAAGTTGTCTTTTCAGCAGTGTTTAAATGCATTCTTAATGTGAATTATTATGTTTTATGGTAGAGCATCTGAAAAAGAAAGAGGCTTTAAGAAAGCTTTTTGCTGGCAATAAATTAGATCCAAGTTTCTGTGATAAGCTGTAATAGCTCTTCAGAGCAGATGTATTTTATCAATTTAAGAACACAGACGGAGAAAACATGTACTGCGTTCAGACTTTTAAGAAAGTATTTTCATGTTAGTGTGTTCACAGTCAACAATAAATCCAGAGAAGCAATGATTGTCTTCCAGTTGGACATGATGCAGCTTGTGCTGTGTCTGTTATTTATATACAGGATGACAGAGGCACTTTTCAAGCCACGAGTTGCTCCTTAACACAAAGCTGGGTACTTTTGGTAATGATGGGCTATTGGCCTAGGAATGATCAAGGGACAAGATATGCTCCCAGGCTGATAACTCACCCACATGCAGGTTTATGGACCCACAGGACATGGGAGAAACCTCTCTCAGTTATCTGCTGTCCAGTTTCCCAGCTCAGGAGCCTTCTCAGCTGCTGCGGTTGCTGCCACACATGTGAGATATGTCACTGACACCAACTTCCTCCTCCTCTTCTTCCTCCTCCTCCCAAATGTCTATGTTCCCAGCCCCCAGGGAGACAGGCTGGCATTGTCTGCTGGTCTGGGCTGTTCTGGAGTTGCAGCCGTGTCCCTCGTGCCAGCAGCACATGTGCATCTCACCTGACTCAGAGGGATGGCCCTGAGGGTGATAAGGCTCTAGGTGGTGTGGGAAACCCCAGACATGCTGTCCAACCCTGGAGTGCTGGTCCCCTGAGAAATCAACACAGTCCCACTCTCCCAGGTGTTTCTGTGGCATTTGTCGGAGCTTCTTCAGAGGAAGCAGGCCCACCTTCCCTGGATTTTACATGGTGGGTATGAAATATGGTCCTTTCCCTTGCCTTGTCATCTTCCTCTTTTTTACAACAGTGCCAATGTGTAAGTGAGGTAGTTTTGCTCACCCCTCAGCTATCCAGGTTGATGAACGCCACCTATCAACATTTTTGTTGCTTTTCAATTTCTTTTTTTCTTGAGAAGAGAGTATTTTGAAGAGAAATTTGCTCAGATTTGTATCTGGTTTTCAACTGGGCTGTGAAAATAGTCAACAGAATTTTCATTACTTATTCTCATCAAAAGACACTGTCAAACAAACGAAGATTTTGCTAAAAACAGGGTTAATTTCCCCACCTCTGTAGAGGACAAGGCACCCATAAATTTAGGCAGAGGCCTTGAATCTCTAGGACCTTGCAGATACATATGGTGCGACTTCTGTGGATGGAAAATTTTCTGGTCCTACAGGCAGACTGGTTTGTTAGAGTTAGAGAATTAAGAGAACAGAAAAGCAGCTTCTTTGAATTTCATTGTTTTCTAGCATGGCTTTTCTGAGGAAGCAGGTCTTACGCAATCATGTTGGCTGCCTGGCTTGAACCTCTCAGTCTTTGAATCCTTTGGTCATTTTTAGGCACAATTTTCAGAGGTGGAAATGTCTGAGATGTTATTAAATTCCATCAGTCATGTGAAAATTAGAGTCCCCATAAAATTAAAAAAAAAAAAAAGCAAAATGTGTGCCCCAGCACAGGCAATGTCTGAAACATGATCGCAGATGGTGTTAACTGCTGGAACACCCACATGAGAGAGAGACTTTATGAATGTCCCAACCACAGGAAAAGCTTCCCTGGGAGTTTGAAATCAACCACAAGACACAGATCTTCAAGGAGCCAGATTATGTTAAACTGGGGTGTGTGAGGGAGTAGCTCTCAAACATCTACATTTTCCCCTTGCCAAGGCCATCCCTATATTGTTTAATTTGCTCTGCATCCCTGAGAAATTTGCTCAGATCTCAAACATCTAAGAGAGCTTTCCCTGAGCAAGGTAATGCATGCCAATAGATGTGCACATCCAGAGCACGCAAGGAATTTTTTAGAAGCCCTGCTGAGCTGAGGTCAAGCAGAGTGAGGAGGCATTTTCTCTCTTCATTGCCTCATTCAGTCTTCTCCCACCCACAGGCAGGCAGACCTTGGCAAGGAGGTTTCCAGAGCAGCAGTGCTGATGTGACACTCTGCTGGTCACGTCGCTTCCTCCTTTAATTGTGTTTGTTTCTGTTTCACTCTGCGGTTGGACCAACACGGGTTGTCCAGGGCTTGCACTTTCCACTTCAGTTCCTTCTTTCTGCGTGGAGGAAATTTGCAACTTCCCCTTATGACATGATGTGATGTAGATCACGACTGTCCTTATGAAATCCCTTCCCTAGTCCTATTCTCCCTTAAGCTTCACGAGAGTGACCAAACCAGATTTGTTCACACTTAATTGCTTGGCACAGAGTGGAGCAGCTCCAACTGGAAATGCTGAACCTTTAAGCAGAGTAGCCCGCAGCCTTGTGGTTCAGAAATCACTGGGGAAGGCCCATGTTAAAATCCCCCATCTGCCTGATTTGGAGAGGGAAGTTGAAGTAAGACTGTCTGCTGGAGTGCCCCTTTCTGCCAGGGTGAGAGCTGCTGTTCTTTTTGTTGAGGATGATAATCTTTAAAAGAGGTCTAAATTAGAAAATCAGGTAAATGCCCAGATAATGTGTGGGAGAAGAAGCCTGCTAAAGAAAACCAGAGAAAAAGGAGCTTCACTTTACCTTGCTCCTATCCAGTCCATCTCAGTGTTGTTTGTAGAGGGTCACAGACAAATGGATCCAAGAAAAATTGTTAAAAGCACATGAAGATCACTGGAATGAGAGATGGTTTAGCAATGGACTTGTCAGTGTTAGGCTTATAGTTGGACTCTATGATCTTAAAGTGTTTTTGAAACTAAGTGATTCTGTGATTCTCTGATCTGTCTGCTCTTCTGCTCTTTGACTGCTGGGCTGAGTCATCCTGGGCACATTTCCCTACTGAGATGAGCCTCTCTTTTCCTCTCTCTAGGTTCTGGGGCTCCTCAGGACAAGTGTTGCCTCTCATTGTGGGTTTCTGTAAGGCCTGTCACCATGGGCAATATTGTGAGACCTCTTACCATGATTCTAAAGTGCAGAATAACAGCCCCCATAGAGTCTGTTCATTGCCTGTAGAGGCCTGGTTTGTGTCTAAATAGGGTTGGGAAGAGATATTCTAGAAGCTGCATAAAAAAACTTCTTGTTTCTCTCTGGGCTGAATAGCCTTCTGGGTGGTCAGGAACTTTGCTGGCAGGGAAATGTGACATTTGCCTTTTTCTCTTTACTGGATTTGGCCCCAAGGGGCAAGAGCCAGAGGCTGTGGTTTCTGCATTTGAAGATTAGTTTTCTATGTCACTGTCCCTGGCAGATAGGCATATCTACATATTTACTCTGGAATGTGACAGTGGAGGTTCTACTCTGTCAAGGTGCTCTCAAGGAATAAACATTACATGTTGTAATTTGACATTAAGATTGGAGCAGGAATTTCATTTGCCCTTAGATGCAATCCCTGTTTAAAACAAAATCTCTGTGTACCAAACAAAATCCTGGCTTTGGGTCCCAGAGAGAAAAAAAAATCAGAGTTTTACACCACCATTCACTTCACTTTCTGCAACAGCTGAAACTTCCAAGAGACAGCAGTTGCAGTGCTGAGCCAGATAAACTCTCTCATCCTCAAGCATCAGATATCTTCTAGGCGTGTTCAGATGAATGGCACGTTCTAGAGTTCAGAGGAAGAGAATGAGAAGATTTTCCTAGAAGGGCCAAACTTCATGTGTCATTGTGCACCCCTTCACACCAAAGGAGGCTTCCTCATTAAATACTTCCAGTGCCAGGGTTGCTACTGTGGCTTACTAAAGGAGGAGACTTGCATGAGAGTTTGCATGTAACTCCTTGACTAGAACAAGTGAAATGGGAAATTTGAAATGGCCAGAAAAAATTCTTAGCAAAGCCACAGGACATCACTTTGTTTGGGAAGATTCAAAGACTTGTGACCTCAAGGTGCAAGGAGCCAGAATTTTTTCTTAGAGAAAGGGACAAACCTCTAAAAGCTCCTGTTACGAATACAATGGCAGATGACTGAACATCAGACAGCAGAAAGAGTTTTCTGGACATGTTTCTCTTCATGAATTCTCACATGATTGCTGTTTTATTTTTAATTGAATATCTCCTGGGAAAAAAAAAAAAAAAGGATTACTTTCGAGTGCTTAGCCTAAAACTGCTCTGCAGGTCTATGCACGACATGTTGGGCTTTGCAAAGCCGCAGCGTGGTGCACACAAGGTCTGTCTCCCACCATCGCCCTGCAAACCAGCCATGGAGCAGCCCCAGCCTCTCCTGAGTCACTGCCGTGGCACAAACAGGTTCTCTGTTCTCATGGGTGGGAAAATACTTGTCCCAGCGGTGTTTGGGCTTTCCATAGCTCCAAGGGTGCTTGTGGTGTTATAAATAGCAGCAGTGGGGCTATTAAAGGGTGCAGGGCTGTGAGTAACACTGTTAGAATAGTGTGCTCTCTGCGGTAGATTTATGTTTTTATTTCCAGCGTTTGTCCAGCATTTATAATCTTCCCTTCCTGGAGTTCATGATGAATCTGGAAGGGAGAAGCTTTGCCTTCTCATTTTGTGAACTGGAACAATGCTGTACACTGGGACTCTTTACAGATTTCTGTCCAAAGGCACCCCACAGTATGAAGCGATGTACTCTATCCTCCTCCTTTTTTCTTGGTTGCTTTAAAATACGCCTTTCACCAGATTAGCCTGAGTGCTAATTCTCTGCCAGCTATCTCTGAATCTCGCCCTCCTACGTGTCATCTCCGACAGTGTAAAGAGTCTCCCCCTTCCTAAGCGTTGGGAAAGAGGGAAGACAAAGGCAAGAAAGCCTCTGCCGGAGGCTGTAGGAATGGCTAAAGTTAAAGCAGACTGTGCCTGCTCTGCTGCATGTGGCAGGTCACGCTCGAGCATGGGAAGGTCTGAACCCAGCACAGGATGTAGTGAAGCTGCCTCGTGTTTCCACAGCTGGCAGGGCGCAGTCACAGATGCCACCGCCCGTGGCTGGGAGACCTCCCCGCACCGGTGTGTGTGGCTGCTGTGTGAGAGGCAGCAGAGCATAATGAAGTGAAACCCGGGATTTCTCCAGCACAGCCTGGCATGCCGGGGGAGGCTGGGATCTGGCAGCAGGTAACACCAGCACACGGCTCACACCGAGAAGGTAAAGCACCAGGCACACGCCAGCTCTTTCCCTCCACACACAGCATATGCCCGAGACATCCCTTCCAACAATGAGCTCTCTTGACAAGCAAAATTGGAAAAAAACTCCACAAAACCCATTGCAGAGGAGCTGACACAGATTAGATCTCAGCATTAGGTAAAATATTCAGCAAGAATACCTCCTGCTGGGTTAGCTTGGGGAAAAAAAAGCACGGAACAAAAATTCAGTGCAAAGGAGGAGTGCAGATTTTTAGATACGGATACATGAATTTGAAAAGCCTGTTTCTTAAAATAAGGAGGGCTTGAGAGTGCTATGTATGGGCTAAAATATAATGTGGAATATAACTCAGATATGCAGATGTAAGAGTATCTTTCAGGACTGGACGTTTTGTAAAAGCCTACTTTTTTCATAAATAAATGGAGCTAAGAAGCCCTACTGGCACAGACCGCATCTAACAAGAAACAGTCTAATTATTCCTCAAGATTTAACGGCTTTTAATGAAGATCTCAGACCTCAGTAACAGGAGTGGAAATATCCACTGGAAAATGTATTCTTAATTTTCTCAAAATAATGTAGAAGTCCTAGCTTTTTAGTGGGATCAAAGTTGGCCTTTGAGGAACAATTGGAAGAAAATAAGAGTATTAGAAACATCTTTGCAGAAGCCAACACTGACATTTTTCCCCAGCTTTTCCCATGTGTTTCAGGTAGGCACAGATTTATTAATGCAGACAAGTGTTACCAATTGCACCCTGAGAGAGCATGTCCAGTCAAGCAGAAATCTAGTTTACATACCTTGCCCTCATCCCTCTGTGATTATTTTGCTCTCTATTAAATGGTTGGTTGGATTACTAATTAAAAAGGCAAAAAAAAAAGGCTTTCCATTTGCAATCGTTTCGGGGCCTTAATTTTCTTGGAGGTGTAACAGCGTGTGCTGTTGACACAGCTCAAACATTCACATCTCAGTTATCCTGAAAAGGTGCTTGCAAATAGGATAATGAACTTAACACGTGTATCAGCGTGGCAAGCCGGAGAGGCCAGCTCTGACCTGTGGCACCCCTCCAGCAGCAAAGAGTGGAGGATCATGCCCTGCGTGGGGACACCTGTGCAAACACACGCTGCCGCGCCTATCGAGGCATCCTGCCCTGCTCCGGCGCTGCCCTTTGTCACCAGGGGCTGTCACCAGCCTACACTGTGGCCCACAGCCTTGCAGGATGCAGAGCTCCGGGGACACCTTGTGAGGTGGCAGCTGTTTTTCCACAGATGCAATGGGATGGGGAAGGAAAAGAAAGCTCTGTGGTTACCCTGGTGAAACCAGCAGAAGATAATGGCAGGTGTGAGACCGTCTGGTGAATGGGGCACATAGGCTTCCCGTTGTGTTTGCCTTATTTTAAAGCACATTGGCAGGTGTGTGCACGTGTGTGAGCTCTTACCTGCTCAGCCCCTCTGAGCAGTCTCTGCCCAGCACACACCACTGCTACTGTGGCACATTTTATTTCCTCCTGCAGAGAATATGATCCAGTGGCTGTGGCCACTCTTCAGAAAAATGCAAGTCAAGGGCTTGTACAGCCTGACAGAACACAGCTTTTTACAGAGATGAGAAGTGAAATGAAGTTGTAGGGGCAGGAAAGTGGAAGCTACTCTCTGGTAAAAAATCAGCGTGTTTAATTGTGCCCTTACTGTACTTTAGTCCTGGGGTCCTCTACCATCACATGGGAGGGTCCCAGCAGGGTACACCTGAGCTGGCCACCCCTGAGCCAGGGGGATGCCCCACAGGAAGAGGCTCAGTGGAGAAAAAACAGCTGCCATTTAAAGCTCTTAGCTTCTCTGCCAGGTTCAAGAGCAAACTGCAAGATGAGATAGTGACAGTAACTCTGGGGGCAGTTATTGCCCAGTGCTGGGACATTTCAGATAGGCTGCCAGTGGCCTCTGCACTCCTTGTGTTCTTAGATGTTCTGAACGGTCCTGAAGGGGACAGGCATCTTTGCCAGTTATTGATCACACTCCTCCAGTCTCTCCAGTGCAATCCACGTGTCTAACCCTGAGCTTGAAGGCAAAAGGAGTTTGCCCTTGTGACGCAGGATAGGTGAAATCATTGCTTGGGGATTGCCAGAGAGTGCTGTGTAAGAGTCTCACGTGTTCATCCTCTGAACGTGCCAGTTTTGCTCAAAATTCAGAAGACAACCTTGTTGTCACATCTAAGGCAGTTTCTTTCCAGAGAAGCTGTTACAAATGGCAATAAAATTTGCCTTCTGCTCTCTACTTTCAAGATTTCTTGGGTCAGGGCAGCACCCTACAGGCAGCCAAGCAGTGCGGTGCTAGACTGTGATTTCTGACTTGAGGGGTGCCCGCCACTAACACCAGCTCTGCCCAAGGAGGGCTATGTAACCCTCAAGTAACCTATCTGCAATCAGAAAACAACTCAAATCCATGCTGCTTGCATGCCTTCCCCATTCTCCAGCTTGGCAGGAGAAATGGAGGTGGATTATAAACAGAAAGGGAACATGTTCTGCCTATCAAGCTGCCAGAGCAGTCACTATGCTGCATGGGATAGTTATTTGCTGGCCTAGGAGTAACTATGCAAGTGCATTCAGTTTTTGGGGAGAAAAAAGGGCTTGTAGTCAGTATTTCACTTAATGTCCCAGTATCCAGGCTTCTGAGGGCAAGGCAGAAAGAATCCAGTGGTCATATGGTCACCCCTAGGCTGGTGGCTGTGGCTTCTTTGTTGTGTTTCCTCAGGTCTCCAAGGACAGTGCAGGTGGCCTAGAAAGTGGCCAAATGCTCTAAGTCCCTGTGCAAACAGGGATCAACAGCGCTCTTCCCCTCTGTGCAGCATTTTGGGGATGGGAAGGAGTCAGAGAGAGGACGGTGTCTGCTGGAAGGAGATGATGTCTGCTGGTGGACAGATGTCATGAGGGACCACAGTGCTGGTGTGGCCAAGCTCAGCTCAGAGCCCAGCCCTGTGGCTGGGCACCAGAAGTGACAGATGCTCATTTGTGAGTCCAGCCTGTGTGGCACATGCTTTTATAAATGTACACAGTGCTCCCAGGTCACAGTAGTGATTCACCCAAATTTCCAAGAAAGGAAAAATTTACTTCAGATTGCTCTAGTTCTGTGTGCTGTAATAATTTCTTTCACTAGATCACTTCTGCTTTCACAAAAGGTAAGAACATTTTAACCAGATTATGCATTATTGGGCAAACATTCTTGGTTTTGTTACTTATTTTTGTTTACCTTTTTTTTTCCAATGCTGTTCAACCAGCTTCAAAATTTACATCAGGGAAAATAATTTCAAGAGTTTATAATTTTCAATTTTATTCTACCTACCTTTGTGCTACTAAATGTCAATACAACTGCAGATTTCTGTTTCATAAAAACAGATTAAAGGCAGTGTGCAGTGTAACCTCCTTTGTGCCCAGCTAAAAGTTAAAGGAATTCCATCGTTTCACTCTCCCATGATTATAAAAATGCTGCCTTATATTGCAGTCTTCAAAAGCATAAATAAATCTGTGGTTTTATACACATAGATGGTCACTTAACTGTTTCAGAGGAAAGAATCTTTCCAGATTGCTCTGTCTGGGTACAGGAAAAATGTAATGTGTAATGCAAGTAAAAGAAGCAGCAAAACAGCAATTTTAACTACCCTACTCTAAAATATCAAACACAGGGAAGAAAACAGGGTTTAATCAGTATTTGCTCCAGTGTCTCTCAAAATAGGATTGCTTTTTTCTCCATTGGGACACGGTTTGTCATGGCACAAGTGCAAGTAAATAATGCAGTACAGGTCATTCCTTGCTTTGAACTGTGGGTAACCAGCTTTACTGGATACTTGGATGTATGTGACTCCTGCTGGTCCCTGGTCAGGCAGAGGGTAAGTGTGAGAATAACTCTGCAGTCCTTCTGTCTGAGCTGATTTACTGCACAAGTCTATCACTAATAATAGAGCAACTGAAGCCAAGGAGCATGGCAAAGCAAAGCAGGGATTTACAGCAACCAGAAGGCACGGATTTAAACAGTCAGGAAGAGAAATAATTGCAAATTGCAGCATAATTTAGTCTTAATGTCAGGTGCAAAGCATTAAGGAGCTAACCTAACAGCATGTGCCTGTGCAGACTCACACGAAATTCTTGCCTGTGTCTTAAGGGTTTTGCTGGCATCCACCTCAATGATACCCAAATGCAGACAGAGCAGAGACCTCACCCAGCAAGGCTCTGGATGTCCCCAAGGACATACTTGGAAGTTGAGAGCTCTCAGCATCCTGCAGCGCCAGTCTCCCATTTAGGATTGATCTGCCTGCTCAAACTGCTGTTAAAAGGCTTTGTTACTGAATCCATTTGGTGAGATGAGCTGTATTTACTAGACAGACACTGCTCCCGTCGTATGCATTGCCTTATTTTATACACATAAGCTGTACTGGCACTGGAGGAGACCACATTTTGTGGAGGATTTTAGAAAAGTTATTAGTAACTTAAAAAAATATAAAAGCCATTTCAACAGCCATTTGTCTTTCAGGACCCCATTGTCACCACTCCCTGTTACTTAGAGTCAGGACAGGCCTCTCTCGGTACCTTCTATTCTGTTTTAGGAGAGCTGAATGCTGGTTTCAGATCTCTGGTACGGCACTGCTTGCCACTGCTGGCTTTTCTGCTTTGGATCATCCATGTTTCAATTTGCTGCTGGGCTTCTAAAGAAAGAGCCTTTAAACGTGTCCCCTTTTCTCCAGTCTTTGGGTTTTCTCTGTTTATTAACTATAGATGTATAAAACCAGTGGTTTTTAGCTTAATTTTCTATTAAGAAACAAAAGGGGTTGAGTTCTTGTGGTTGTGCAGGGCAAATTTAAACAACATCTGTTGGCAGCCTGGCTTGGAGAAACATTCAAAGAGTTAGAGATACAATAAAGACAGCAGAATAACAATGCATGGACTTAAAAGCACAGATTCTGTCTCCTTAAAAAAATATTCAATACTTTTAGCACTTTAAAGGTTGTTAAAATAACAACCTGATGGTGGCTGTGCCACCGCTGGCCTCTGAGGACAGTATGGAGGGCAATGAGCTTCTGCTGCTTTGTGTCCATTCGCTATAAACCACTGAGCAGGTCAGAAAAATGTTCGTCTTGGAAAAAGATACTCAGTTGCCCTTAGTCTTGATGGGAGCTGTGACCTAACCTCTGATTCAGCACAGTCTGATTTTCCAGGTCTGGTCATAATAGCTGCTGAACTGACACTCTTTCTTGCTCAGATGTGTCTGGCCATGCATCAGCTGGTGATGCCCCAACCGAAAAAAGTACTAAAGCAATTGTCTCTGTGTCTCAGAAAATATTAATATTGCTAAATTAGCCCCTTGGGCAGCACACCCTGTCAGCAATTCTGGCTACACAGCCTTTATCTAAACACCTTGACAAGCTTAATCAGTGTTTCTATGGCAAATCTTCACCCAGTTTAAATAGACCTGATTTTATCTATTTTAAAGCTATGCTATTTTACACCAGCAAACATAATGGCTCTTTCTTTCCAGCAAACAATCCTGAAAGTTTTATTAGATAGAATTCACCTGAGATGTACACCCCAGATGATTTTGCAAAATCATCTATGCTATCTTAATGCAGATAGAAGGAGTTTTACTGTTATTGTATTAAATGGTTTTGTTTTTATCTTCTTAGAGCAATTATTTCACTTGATTATCATAGAAGAATTTCATCTGACATTGAGTTTAGGTGCACCTGAATTCATTATACTGTCTAATTTATGTTTGATATAAAGTGACAATAGCTTGAAACTGTATTGACAGATCTTTATTGAAGATAATTACTCAACAAGAATCATTCTGAATGAATTATACTGAAAATTCGCTTCAATTTTACATCACTCCAGCGATAAGAAACATAACTACACACATTTCCTTTGCTAAATTGTAGCTATAATTTTGTTTAAAACCCTTTGAGTTCTTTCAGGTAAATTTGAGCTCCCCAGAGGAGCTTGTAACACCTAAGCTCAACTTCTGAGACTTGATTAATTCACAATTCAAGATGATATTGCTACAGGCACATGTCTCGCTCTTTTCCCTGGGATGGCAGGCTGTCAGTTGTTTCAGGGAGATAGTTTTGTGGGAAGGGTGGGAAAAGTGGCCACCTTCCCTGCTCTTATTCAGAAGAGGGTTTGTTCCCCATTTGCAGAGCAGGTAGGATACTGGTCGCTGCCAGGTGTGTCTGGTGATGTCTCTCCCTCCGCACAACCCCGGGATGCAACTGGAGGACCCAGACTGCACCCCCACTCCCTTTCCTCTGGCTTTTTCAGTCTGTGACTGCCATGGGACCAGCTGTAGGTTCACAATTGAGCATGTCCATAACTTTGGGATTACAGAGGCCTTATGCACAGCACTTTGCAGAATCAGTACATAGAAATAAGAAATATTTCTTTTAACTACAGTGGGTACATACCTTTTACCTCAATAGATTGCAATAATTTGTTCTTCAATTTTGATCTATTTCTGCCAAAGAGAGCTGTCATAAGTGAAAATGCAAGATATGCCTTCTATTTTCTTAATCTATTAAAATTAATTTGAAAACGCGGGTAATACGTGTGATATAATGGTTGTTATCCATCTTGCAAGAAACTGGCATGTGTGGAACTGGCTTTCCAATAATAACCCTTTAGAGGGATTTTCTAAAAATTGTACTCAGCCAGGATATAAAACAGCAAAAAGGAGTAAAAAATTTAACAGTAAACCATGGGAGGGGAGAGGAAGGAAGAAAGGTACATCATCAATACCTCTGAAATAAAATTGTGGTGTGTTCACACAGAGAAGGCATTCAGCGTCCACAATGGCTTAACCTACTAAGTAGTGTAATTGTCACTCAGACATATTGTAGCAGTATTTATCTCATATCATGTTTAAAAATTAGTTGAGTCACAAAAGTCATAAATGAAGAATGGTGAAAGGTGGAATATAGAGGTAGAAGACAGAAGAACAGGGAATGATCACACTGAGAAATCATACTGAGAGTGAGTGTGCTACAGATAAGTTAATTCCTTTGTAGACTACTAGTGAAAGGTTTATTTCCTTCTTTTGAAGTATCGTTGTCCTAACTGATTTAGACAGAGAGGAAGAAAAGGAAAGAATGGGGTGGATGTAATTCATCATTAGGAGAGGAGAGCCACTGCATGTAATACAGTCCTTCCATCCACATGGTCTGTCTCTCTTAGTAAAACACTTCTGGATTTTCCTCAGCATCTTAGGAATAATTTATATTATTGTGCTTCAGCTGGTTTATTAGTATTCATTTTCCTCTTCGCCAAATGGGATTGTTTATTGAGAAGCATTACTGCACATCACTGAGTATCCAAGCTATTTCAGTGCCTGTGCTTGCTTCCTTCAAGTCTCAAAGGTGGCCAGCTGCTTGTGCTAAGGGTCTGAGCCAGCAAATTGTTGGTACCCGCCTAAACATTGACTGCTAGGGGTTTATATGGCTCTTCACAGGAACGTGTACCAAAGGCTGCTGTCACTTTCTTGTTGCTATTCCCATCTGTTCTACCAGCCCTGCAAAACTCTTCATGAGGGATGCTGTGCACAAGGCACTATCTGTGTGGGGAAGAGGAGGTGGTCGCTGCCTTAGAGGCCATGCACATGCTCTTTTCTTGTTCTTCACCCCTAATGGCACAGCTTCTCCTCTCTCATTTTGCTCTGCTGGCTCCAGTGGGGTTGTCCTAACTCATTCCATTGTGAGAAACTAGAGGAAGAGTGGTCTTTTGAATCCCCCTCTTGCTAGCACCACTTGGATAGCAGTGTAATTCTATTAACTTCAGCTGATAAGTTGATTGATGCTGGTTTGGTGAGAAGTGAATCAATTTCAGTATTGCAAATGTTGCTGCACCTTTTTTGCATTACCTTCTATCACATGTATTTTCCTGTCTCTATTATAACACACCTTTCCAGACTTAATATGGGCTTGAAGAATTTCCAGTAGACCCTGGTTAAACAACTGTATATTTTGTGCAAATTTGCTCAGCCTTTCTAGGAAAAGAAATAAAAATACTGTGTAGGACAGTGCAAAGGACTTTTCCATATGTTTAGGCTAAGCAGAGGAACAAAAAGTGAAGTCTTATGTGGGAAGCTGGCTCCCTGCTTTTGCTCTTTTTCACAACCCTAATTACAGACCTGTGAATTAGATGCAGGAATAGCACTGATAAATTCTCCGTCACGTTTTACTGCCAGTCAAGTATTTTCACACATGAGTTATTATATAAAACCCATAAACGACCTGAAGGAGAAAGCAGAAACCTCACTGGAAAAAGATGCATGTGTGTTAGCCAGCTGTTGTTCCACCAGGAACCAATTTTCTTCCAGTACAAATTCCCATTGTAAAAGCTAATTTGGAAGCTGCTGAACTTTTCATCCGTGTAGATTTTGCAAAAAGAAGATGAGGGGAAAGGGCGCACAGTTCAGCACACGGACTTAGTCTGCCCTGTGGAAGACAGGAGCTCGTGGAGAATTCTTAGATGTCTTAAAGAATAAAAATAGTAGTCATAGTCTATTCAAATATGTTACATTACACTGATAAAGTATAAATCTGGTTTCAAACGGAACTGCTGGTCATTAAACTAATTATGTTCCTCATCTTTGGGCAAGGAAATATATCCTGGCGTGGTCCAATAACACAGTATTTTAGAAGAATGATTTTAAAAAAGAAGATTAAAAGCAAAGAAATATTCAAAAATTTTAGATCCTACAGAGGGGAAAAAAAAACACGGAAAAAGCCCCACCCAGCATAGAACTTTAGAAAGCAGGAATATCACTGACCATCTGGTTGTGAAGGGTCAATAGGTTATTTCAACCAAACCATCCCAAAGTGAAAATGCTACTGTGTTAACCCAATAAAAACAAGTTAACAATAAAAACAAGTGGGGGATACATAAGGAGGAAATCAGAGAGCTGAAATGGAAAGGCCAAATATTTGGTGGCAGAGGGAAGAAGCACGAAACAGAAAAACAATAGCAAGAAGAACATCAGCACATCCTTGAAGTGCATCAGAAGGACAGAACTCGGAAAAGAGTGAGAACACAGATAGTTCAAAGGGTCACTTCAGATGCGACTGAACAACTGAGAAGGAATCTACTCAAGACAGATTTATTTTTCTTTCTTATGGATGATGTCTAGAGGTACTATTCAAAACCGTGGAAAACAAAAGTGTAGAAAGAACTGGACGAAGCAGAGAGTAGAAAATCTCTAGAAGTCTGGAGCCTGGCGAAACATGTAAATGACGAAAGGGCTGCGTTAGTAGTAGAAGCATTCATCTGTCATTCAAACAGGCATTACCCTGGGACACCAGAAGCTGTCATTTATGCCTGGTGTTTGAAAGTTCTAGGAAGTAAGATGACTGCAAACCACAAAGTCTTTTCTCTGAACTTGGTAGGTGAAACCACAACAGATCACAGAACAACTGGGACACGTGGTAATCAGAATCCGATAAATTAGATGGTATTGTAAGAGGTGTTCAAAAGGGAAATCATAACTGGGAGTAGAAGGTAGATAGGGAAAATGGTGGAGGATAAATTGAGAGAATGGATGGATTTGTTTTTCAAGAAGACCTTTGCAAAACCATTATCACTATTAGGGTCTAGAAGCCAGGCTTCTCAGAGTATTCTTCTTCGGCCCTCTGTCTTTCAACCTTTGCTGATCTACAATTGCCAACCTCAACTGGTCTGGGGAAGAAAAGGCAAAATAGGAATATGGAACTGTAGTGAGAGAATGTTTGCAGAAAGGCTGCAGAAAATCAGAAGAGAGTTGAAGTAGCAACTTCCTCTGGGTTTGGCATTTGGTGAAAGGAAGCCCAAGAGAACCTAGAGTATGTCAAAAGACGGATGGAATATCTTTTTTTTTGAAACAAATCTGTACTTGGAAGAGAACACAGAGCAGTAGATGACTGTGGTTTTCATTTTCCCTATGTCTTACATGTTTGTAACAGCCTTTTGTAAATGGTGAACAATTTTAAAAATTAAAGTGATGTTAGAACAATGTGAGTGATGGATATGACTTCACCTGGAACATCACATTGAATTTGAGCTATCCCTTGTCTAAAAAGATAGAGCACATACATTTCAGGGAGAGAAGAAGAAAACAGCTTAGTTTGGGCAAGAACACAGATTCTCCTTCTTCAAGAAGTGAGGGAACTTTGGACTTCTGGAGCTTGAAAAAGAAATTCCTCTAGCAGGAAGACATCCCTTAGTTATCTACTACAAAATTTACTGTGTGTCCTGTAATGCTATTTGTATTGTGGCAATACAACTTCCAGCAAAGGTATTTTGGTGCAAACTTCTAATACTGCACATTCTCACTAAACCATAGTTTATGTTTTGAAGAAAACTCCATGAGACAAGTGGTAGGCATTCTGATTATACCCCTCATTTTTATTGCTCAGTCTGTTCTAAGTCTCCCCAAGTCAAATTTGCAAGACTAGGTTTCGAGTTACTCACACTTTATGATACATCTGAGAGTAGCACCAAGATTTAGGGCATTTATCCTTTCAGTAATGTTCTTATCTTTCAAGGTCTGCGATAAATGTTGGACTTACCCAGGCTCCCTTGCATCACTATCTGTGTTTGAGGCAAGTTGTTTTTAGGAGTGTGGATACAATTCCACTTGATTTTGGTATGAGGAGTTTTTTCTTGCTTTTATTGAAAGAGCATTGGATTTAGCTTATGTTCTGAAACATTTTATCTTGTGGTTGAAAACTGGACTTTTGAGTTGCATATATAGTTTTGCTTAAACTCATATCACACTGTACATGGACCTTCTGAATTTTTTTATGGCAATTCTGTAACTTACCACTTGAAATAACTAACAAGGTAAATTCATGAGATCCAAAATTATTTCAAGTGTTCTCTCATTGGTAAGAAACTCATACTGAAAGAATTAAAGGTAATACTAGTGGTTTAATTCTAGAAAACCAGAAATTGCAGTTAAGTCACTGTCACTGATCTTATGATGCACTGAACTCAAATTATTTCTCCAGACTCTTGTGGAGATACTTTTTCTTACCATGACTTATAATAGGAACTGGAAACCTGAAGTCCAGATGCTGAGATAATATGAAGGATGTGTAACTACTTCACAGTAATGGCTGTCATATAAAATAAAAGTTTGTTAAGAGTGTGAAGAACATCCATGTTGGAATGTCCTATGATCTGATCTTGGCTTATGGTACAGCGTAACTGGTTAACCTGCAGGTTTTTTTGCAATGTAATTATGCCAAATTATCAAACTGAAGTACACTGTATAGCAGTAGTAGTGAGACAATGTACTAAAGATGTGCCAACACTGAGGAGTGTAGTCCATTAAAACAACAAAAAACCCCAACAACAAAACCTCTAATGGACCATCCCCTATGTTCCTTAAAGAGGTAAAATCCTTTATTTGCCCTCACCGGAGCAAGGGCAAACTGCCTAAGTAAGAAATACGGGACTGGTTTATGTGTGTGTTATCATTCTTCCCCCAGCTTGACTGAAATGACCCAGTATCTCAGCCCAGCCTGCCTGGTAGCAGAAACTCATGAGCCATTTTTCCACTACTTGACCTTGACACCAACAAATAAATCCCAGGGGCTCAAAAGGACAATTAGAGTGAGAAGAATAAGAAAACATATGGCAAGGTCAAGAGATGTGTCTGGTTTGCAATCTGAAGAAATACACCTTCAGATTTTCCTTCTTGCTCTGAGAATGTAACTCTTAATCTTCTTGCTGCCACAGAAAAGCTTGGTCACCCTTCTCAGATAAAGCAGTCTGCTTATCTCATCAATTCCCACTCACCCATTACTTATTTCACAAGTTAGAAAGCTGTCAGCATTGCATAAGAACCATCAGCATGAATATTTGATGACCACAGCTGCCATAAGCATAACAAATCTGAAATACTGCTAGCAGCCATTAAATATTCTGTTTACTCCATAAATGTACACTTTTAGAAATCTATGGAGAGACACTGTCCAAGGAGATTTGAAGCTGGGTATTTAATAGGAATCTTAATTTTGAATATAAATTGTAAACCTCCCTGAGAATCTATACAACATTTACATCCTCAGTGCATATTTCTGCATTTAATGAGTGCTTAGAATGAGACATAATTTTTTGCTTCTGACTATTGTGTGATGAAATGCAGTGACTTTTCAGTTTACACTCTACTGGAATGCATTTGAAAGCCACGTGAATTTGTCTGTGTTTTAATAGGCACCAGTATTTTAAAAGGGTGGAATAATTTAAAATTGTTTTTTATGAAATACTAGATTGTAATTGCATATTTTTCCAGTTTTTAATCCTGTTAGAACTTCAGCAGCTTTGCTTTTATGCACAAAAATCTCCCTGGATTTGTACGCAGACCTCTTTGTGTTTTGCTATCTATGTTTAATGCAGCAGAGATTTCATTTATCTGTGCTGGAATGTGCTCCAGTGGCTTATACAGTGAATAACAACAACTCTTTCTCTCAAGTTTAAGAGTTACTTTTAGATATTAAAAAAACTCCTGAATTTTCAGCCTGATTTGTATTTTATTTATTTTTTATTACAGAACTCAAAAAATGTTGACAGTTTCAATTAGAAATCCAGTCAAGAGTGTCTGTTATGGACCAGTACTCAGCTTGTGAGACATTTAAGTGAAGATGCCAAACTGAGGCAATCATAAGAAGAAAGTTTGGCACTCAGTTATTCCCCCATAGAGAAGCCGTTGAGCTTTCTTGAGAAATAAAAAGCTATTTGTTTCAGTAAAGATATTGCGTACTAAGTCTTTCTTAAATTATTTTCATTCTGGTCTTAAAATGAAAACTATTTGCAGAAGAGTCTCGGAAAGCAGGAAACAAAAATGGGCAGTGTTCAGTCAGGAGCCAGAGCAGACAGAGCTGGTATTCCTGAGGATGCCAAAATGAGCACCACACACAAATTGGCGATTAGGTGTCCACCATGCCCATGCCCATGGAAAGGGCAATTGTATTCTTTCATCTTTCTATACTGTTGTTCCCAAAGGCTACAAGACAGAATGGAAAATCTGCCTGGTGATAGTTAACATGCAAGTTTTACCATTTGAGATGAAACCTCCTTCAACCAATGTTTACATATTTACAGATTCCAAAACTTGCCACATTTGCCAAAAACCTCTGTAAACCTTTTAGCCAACAAACACTGCTTTGTGTGCTTTTACAGACTTTTGTGGCCATACTTGCGATGTACATTCTTCATCTAATGTCAGATTATTTTGCAGAAATTTTATGTGAAGTCCAGTTTAAATAGCTTGCAACTAGATGTGAAAACCATAAGCAGTGAGCAGAAAAACCTTAATAAAACTTACTCTTGCACTCATCAAAAGAAATAAAAAATTCCCTGGTTCAGCTGTGTATGTCGAAAAGCAGGGCAGTGGTAGCAGTCTGAATTCATCATGCTGTGTCGCCTCTCAGGAACACTGGCCTTTTCTTCCTTGCTAACAAAGGCTATGGATCTGATTGAGCTGGATATTTTAAATCCGCATCTTTAAAAAAACTGTTGACACCATTTTAGCTGACAAGGAAAACAATGCAAAACATTCAGAATGAACATGAAGTATCAGTTGTACCTTTTAAAATTATTTTTCTCCTCCTTGCCAGTGTTTCTAGTATCTCTCTAGGAGCCTGAAATTAAACCATCTCCCTGTTGATTTGGGTTGACTTTTTCCAACTGGAAAGAAAGAAAAGAATATGCTTTCCTTTTTTTCTTCTTTTTCTAGCATTGCAAAAGCCCCACAAGGATTCTCTTCAAAGAAATCTGATCAGTGATTTAACACAATATAAAATGTTATGCAAAAGCACTAAGAAATATTCTCATAAAAGCCATTTGGGAACAAAAAAAAGAGACAAAAACAAATGTTTCAGCCAACATTTCCAAAGGAAGATCTATCATTTTTATTATTGTTATTTTTAGACTCCGTCTTTTTCCTCGTTTCAAGCACATGAAGGATTGGCTTTTCACATGCATCTTATGTCAGAACCCAAGCTGGGAACAAGGTGCTTGTCTGCTCTTCAGCATTTGATATGCTGGAGTTGAGGATCCTGAAGGGAGGGAAAAAGGCTTAAAGCAACTTTACAACCCTGGTCTTCAGGAGACCAGGCTTTGGACTTGGATATGCTTGGAAGGATCCTACAGGAAACATCCCTGGGGAGAAGAGAGGTCCAGGGGAGCTGATTAATTGTCTAGGATCATCTGTTCCCAGCACCAGAATGGTCCATCCCAACGAGCAGGATATCAAGCAAAGGTGGCAGGAGATCTGCATGGATGAACAAGGCGCTCCTTACCAAATTAAAATGTAGAAAGGAAGTATGCAAAAAGTGGAAGCAGATGCAGGTGGTCCAGGAGGAATACAGAGACACTGAGAGTGAGAGTGCACGGATGGGGTAAGAAAAGTCAGCCCATATGGAGTTGAATCTTTAAGGGGAGGTGAAGAGTAACAAGAATAGCTTCTCTGAGTACAATAATAGGAAATGGAAAACCAGGGAAAATATGGGCTTGGTGCTATATGGGGCAGGAGGGCAGGAGACTTGGTAGCAAAGGGCTTGGAAAAGCTCAGTGCCTTCTTCCCAGTGGATTTTACTCTAAGACTGGACTTCAGCAATCCAAGGGCCCTGAGACCAGAGGCAAAGCCCAGAGCAAGGAAGATATGCTCTTGGTGTGAGAGGACTGGGTTAGGGAGCACTTAAACAAACTGGACACACTTCAGTCCATGGGACCTGGCAGGGTGCACTCACAGGCACTGAGGGACCCGGCTGATAAACTGAGAAGCTGCTCCTGATAACCTTTAAAAGGTCCTGGCTTTTGGGAGAGGTACCTTAGGAGTGGAAGAAAAAAAATGTCACTCCCTGTCTTCAGGAAGGAGGATCTGGGGAACTACAGGCCAGTCAGCCTCACTTAGATCCCCAGGAAGATAATGGAAGAACTCACCCAGGAACAATCTGATAGCCTTCTACAACGATATTAGTGTGTTAGGTTATGTGATAGGCAGTACAAGGGAGGGGGTTAGATGATTTTAGCAGGAACAGAACTGGGAAAATAGCAGGGCAAAAGTATAAAAAGGGGAGGTTGTGCATGAACTGTTGACTGGTCAGTATGGTTGTATGGCTGCGCCCTGAACCTGCATTCTGTCCTGAAAAAGCTGAGACTGTTTCATGCAGAGAAGAGAAGGCTCAAGGTGGGCTTTGTGTGAAAGAAAGATGCAAAGTGACAGTGACTCTTTTCAGTGGTGCCCAGGGACAGGACAAGAGAGAATGGGCACACACTGAAATACAGGAGTATCCATGTAAGCCTAAGTAAAAGTTTCTTCACTCCAAAAGTGGAACACTGGGATAGGTGTCCAGGGAGGTTGTGTAATCTCCATCCTTCAAAACCCAGCTAAAAATGGCTCTCAAAAACTGCTCGTAGTTGTCCCTACTTTGAGAAGGGAGGCTGTACTGGATGATCTCCAAAAGTCCCTGCCCACTTGTCCTGGGTTACAATGTATTCTATTACCATGAGCTGTTGAGAGCCGGTGTAGCAATGTTCCTTGCCTGGTCCCTCTGGACTATCTCCTGTTAATGGGCCCATCACCATCCCATTGTGAGATGCTCCGCCCAGGGGGAAGGAGCCAAGCATTCCCACCTGGATAAAATCTGGGGTTTGGAACAGCACAAGCAGCCTTACCTGCTGGGATCCCAGAGGACAAGATCTACGCAACCACCACTGGACTTTCTGAGGAGGACCAGACTTTTTCTACAAGATCACTGCTTCAACAGAACCACTTCAAAGAGAACTGCAGCTACCACTGAATCAGACTGCTGCCAACACCCTGCCTGGCAGGGTGCCAGGTTGTACCCCTGACTCTGTCAGGTTAAACCAGTTTCTCTGTATTATTGTTTTGTCAGATATATATATATATTAGTAAAAAACCTGTTATTCCTATTCCTCATATCTTTGCCTGACAGCCCCTTAATTTCAATTTTATAATAATTCAGAGGGAAGGGGGTTGCATTTTCCATTCCAAGGGGGGCTCCTGCCTTCCTCAGCAGACACCTGTCTTTCAAACCGAGACACCACTTCAACAGTTTTGTAATTTGGTGGCATCAGTGTAGCTGAGGTGCAGCACAGCACAAGATGGGAGCACAAGACATCATCCCCTGTACTGTCACCTCCAACAGCTCCGGAACTGCCAAAGGAATTGGTGAGAACGTGACTTGCCTCTGAAGGAGGGAGAGGAAGACATGACAAGGAACAGCTGCAGTCTGTCCCTCACAAGTGGCAGTGGGGAAACTTCAGCTGTGCTCCCAAGGCTGATGTTGCCCTGCAAGTGCTAGTGGACACCTTCCCACTGCTGCACATCTCTGCCCCTCACCCTGCCCCAGTGAGGCACAGCTGCCTCTTGGCATGCACCTGGTGCGAATCCTCTTCACAGAATCACAGGATCTTTGGGTTGGAGGGGACCTTCAAGACCATCTGGTTCAGACCCCCTGCCATGGGTAGGGACACCATCCACTAGATAAGGTTGCTCAGAGCCCCATTCAGCCCATCCTTGGATGGGTTAGGGTGTCCAGGGATGCTGCTACAGAAATAAGATACAGGCACAAGCACCTTCCCCACTTTGCAGGAAGTGATGCAGCTGGGAACATTTCCCAGACCACTGCCAGCATGGCAGCTGCCCTTGCCTGGCCACACTGCTTGATCCAGATGGGGAGGTCACTTGTGAGGGTCCAGATGCCCTTCACACCCCCTTCCCAGCCACAGGCCAGGCTCCTCTCAAGAGACATCCCACTTTAGCATAGGGCAAATATTATTTAATCTAAAATTCCTTCAGATTGCTCTAGACTCTTTAAAAAAAAAATGAAAAGGCTGCCTGCTAATTTTGGGCAGTTGTTACTGAGACAGTTAAATCCAAGGGGAATTTTACTGGCCTTCTGTAATGCAAGTTAAATATAGGGGCAGCAGGAATTTCCCTCCAGGCCAGATAGGTCTCACATAAAATATTTGAACTTTGCAGGCATGCACACCCCATAAGGCAATCCTGAGTATTTCACCCAAGTAATAACACTCTCCAGTAGTGCAGCAGCCCTGTGTGTAAGTGAGGGTGGCTGATTCCCTTTGTCTGTATTTCATTCTTATGCTACTATGACAAAGTCTACCATCATCCTTAATCCTACCTGATCATTCCTCTTCTCTGATCCTTTCTAGAACTGTGGAACCTAATTCATACTTACTCCTTCATGTGGAATTACTTCAATAATTTCATCTAGGCTACTCCACAATTCCACCAGCACACCTGAGTGAATTCTCAGTTTATTTACCTATCTTGTAAAGTTCTGGAGTTTATTCTCTCATTCATTAAAATTCCAGGGGGGATGTTTATTTTGCCTAGCACTCAGTGTAAAGATCAATTGAAACAAAATAATAGAAAAGGAAAAAAAAATAGAGAATGGGTAGCTGCAATTCCTTCCCCTTGATTAAAGCAAGTAATTGGTCTGTCCTGGAAGAACTCATCTTTGGACAAACCAAAGACCTCCACACCTTGTGTAGACACCTAAAAGTCCCCAGAGAAAAGTTCCTGTTCCAGTGTGAACTACTACTCACATGTAAGTACTCACGGACAGCTTGCAGCCTAAAGAGGAGGGGAACAAAAGATGTCTGGTATGAAAGAGCAGGTCAGTGGAAATGCTCCTAGAAACTTTTCACATGTTTTTCAAATGAGCTCACTGTGTTAATCACTGTGCTTTTTTTTTTTTTTCTTTCTGTAATGGTTGTGTATTTTGGTAGAGCAGAAGAGGAGTGCGCTACAATCAGGCCTGGGTTTTGTGTGCCTTACCACCCTGGCCAAAGAGAAACGCTCCCTTGAATTTTTTTTGTAGTTTCTTTATGGGTAAACTGAGATCCCAGACTGCACTGAAAAGGTGCGTATTGCACCAAGCAGTAACTATCTCGGTGGCAAGATACTAAGTGGGTTAAATATGTAATGTTTCCCGAAGGAAAGAGTGCACTTGTAACAAATACGACTCTTAAACCTGACATTTCTGCAGGATAAAGGAAGACAAACAGTTCCTATTAGCTTTCCTCCCTTCAACACTACATGTCACCATGAATGGAAGTTCACAAATAATTAGATACCTTAAGGATGAGGTGAAGTTCCCAGAGAATATGCTTTTTTGAGTAGTGAATATATTTTCTTGCTTACTTTGTTCAATACAGGCTTCTTCTTTTCTGTCTGCAGCAAACCTTGCTGGGAGCATATTTTCACTTGCCTTGGCCATACTGATACAAGTTGGGTGCCACAGTAGAGAGGTCCAGGTCTAAGGCAAGTGCTTGGTTGAAGTATGGGCTGCAGAGCTGGGGCTCTCGTAAAACTGCATCTAGAAAATCAGAATTTGGAGGGGAATGGAGAACAGGGCTGCCATACTTACAAACACCTACAGACTGACAGATTTTAGACTATCTGGAACACATTGTCATTGGATGTCTCAAGAATAATCTAAACTGTAGTGAGTTATGTTCTATTATTAATATATTTTATTATTTAAGTAATTTAAATGGTTTAAATAAAACCCGTGGGAGATCTGTGCTCCCTGTGTTTGGGTAGCTTGAAGGAACAGGTTGTGCCTCAGTTTCCTTAGGTGGGGAATTCCTTCAAGGGGGACCCATTTCTGCTCTTCTTTTGGGGAGGAAGATTGTCCACTTTGTTGTAACTGCTGGAGGTAAATGAATTAACAACATGAAAAAAGCCAGCAAGATAGCAACACAACAGCAAGGACAACATATACACCCAGTTAAACTCAGGATTTGTTCCAGGGGTGAAGGTATGAAAAAAGCCGTGCAAGCCTATTTCTTTGTTTTATAAGCTGTATTTTCTGAAAAGCATCATTTAAAGTCTATGCTTATTCTGTGCTAATGTTTTTCCAGTAAAATAAATAGTAAAAATAAGTATTTTTAACCCGTCCTTGTGCCACTGGCTCTTGATATTTAAAGAGAAGTGAGTTTAAAGTAATCATCTTGTACAACAAGGGAGAAGTTCTATTGTCTCAATCATGTCTTAGAGCCTTTGTTTCAGAAATATTACTCTGCAGCATTCTCCTGTGCCTCCTGCAGATATTAATAACACTGTGTTGCTCAGACCAGACTATCAAACGAATTTACCAAACTAACTGCAGAGCAGAATTATTTGAATCTCCCTCACAGTCAAGAATCTTATCATCCACACACAGCAGGTAAGTCGGGAAACCGCTGTAAAAACCTAAGCCATGTGCATGTGGCTTAATGGTGATAAACAGAAGTAATTTCTGTGCAAAAACATTTGATGCAATGTTCCTTCATCTAGAGAGCTCCTCCACCCTCAGTTCATATTTCCTGTCCACCTTAAATCAGATGCTTTTGCTGGTATCAGCTAACCCCAATGTTTGTAGCTTCGCTACCTGCAGTGTGAACACCTCTAAGCCAAGAGAGCCAGGTAACTGTGCCTGTGTCCACGAGGAAAAGACTCTCATCACAGCCTAGGCATGTCAGCAGCACCAAAAAGGGAAGGCGCAGCCTGCGAACAGACCTCTCCCCAGCAGCTGTCACATCAGCAGCAGCACCCAGACATCGTGTGACATTGCGCCGATGCTGTGCCCGATTCGCTTTCTTGATGCCTTCCTGCAAAACTGCAGCCATCAGTTTTGCAGTTAATTGTCTTCTTGGAAGTGACAGACCAGGAAATTCTGATTGAAACACCCGCTTAGCAGGCTCTTCTCTGTTACATGCAGTCTGCATCAATCAGTAAAGCTGTGCTATGAAAAGTCATTTCATTTTGTGGAGGATTTTGATGTTGCAAAATCTGGTTTCATTTCAAATTGGAATGAAACCTAAATTTCAACATTTTGCCATGAAAGGGAAAACCCTTGGGTCACTGCATTTCTGGCAGGCTGCTGAACAAGGGAGGGTGCTGGCAACCCTCAGTCTCTCATCCCAGGGCTTTCCATGTGACTGGCAGGACTGGGACCAGTGAGCCTGAAAAACACAGGGTCTCTCATTTTCCCAGGCAGCTGCAAGGCTGCAAATCAGTTATTCAAGTCATCATTCCCCAGCAGTCCACATGGTGATCTCTGGAGAGCTTGGTGTTGTATCCCTTCTCTCCCTCCTCCTTGTGTGACTTGGTTCAGTCTGCTGTATCTCTTTGCTTCATGTCTTTGGATTTCTATATCTGTTCCCCAAGTGCAAACCCTCTCTGAGCATCCCCTTATGAGAACTGGGACCTTGGTATTCAGTCAGCCTTGGTATTCAGAAGGAGTTTTGGAGTTGAGTGCCAAGTTTATGAGCAAAAACTTTGTGGCTGATTTGCCTTTGGTGCCAACTCAGATCTTTAGTCAGGGTGAACTTGACCTCCATGTAATGGTTTGCTGTCACTGATGCAGATCCTGAGACTGGTCTCAGGTCTCAGAGAGTCCCTGATGGCTTAATCAAACTCTTTCCCAGAGCACCAGCTCTGTGGGTATTCTGGCAGGCCGCCTCCTCGGGGACACATGATAGCTGAAGTGAATACTGCAGCCTTTGCATGAGGTTTCCAACCACATCCCAATCCTCCCCCTTACAGCTCCCTCAACACTATTTTAGGCACCACAAGAGAAATACAGATCTAGGCAAAACAATAACATGTCTGTGTGCCATACCATGCCTCAGTTTTCTCATCATGCTGAACATTTTTGAGTGCTTTCTGGGGTCTTGCTCTCAGAACTGCAGAGCCTCTTATCTCTGGACTTGACCCTACAACATGGACCAATAGTTTTCTTCTCCCTTTTGTAAGCCCTAACCCCTTCTTTCGTCCAACATTAATAACAGTCAAAATGATGCCACTTGGCACTATTTTCTTTATCGTATCTACTGCACTGTGTAAATCTATTGGAAGTGCCAGTGACTCATCTAATCCCTTACCAAAGACAGAGCTCCACCTCTGTTTCACCTATAGCATGCAGATTTCATCCATCCATCCATTACCCGAGCACAAGTCCCAGGAAAGATCTCTGAAAACACAGGGTCACGTCGCATTAACAAGTGGACATTTTCTGTAATCAGTCTCTTCAGGAGGATTTAGTGTGGATGAGTCAACTTTCTCCAATGGGCAGAAAATACTTCCTTCAGACAGTTTCTGACCGCTTGTGATTCACTCGGAGAATGAGAGTGCCAAGTGAGAGCAAGAGCAAAAAGTGTTTCTAGGGATGTGAGAGGTTGCCACCATTCTCCACTGTAAATGTACTTGAGGACATGAGATGCTGCATTAGACTACTGTGAGAACACAGACTCATTCTACATCTACCTCAAGAGCCAAAGCATGTTTTAAGGGGCCTTGTCTGAACATCTTCAACCCCACCTGAAGTCAAGGAGGGCTGATGGTGTTTAACATTTCTGAAAAACAGGCCTAACATGCACTGGGCTATGTTGATGTTCAGCCAGGGGCTTAAACAATACAGTCTTTTCACTCCCTCTGGAGCATTGGGCCAGTCTGTTTTCTTGCAACAACACAGAACAGTACTAAGAATTTATATATTATATGCAAGGTGACAGACATTTGATGGAGACCTCCATATGTAGGTCTGGATACAGGTCTGCTTTTGTGATATTTTTTTTTTGTTTAGTTGGTTAGTTTTGGTTTTGTTCAGGTTGGGGGCTTTTTTTGGTTTTTTGTTTGTTTGTTGGTTTGTTGGACCATCTAGAAACTTTCTATGGGAGGATACAGGAGAGTTTAACTTGTTTACCTTGTCAAAACCAATGCTGCAAGAGATTATGGGAGTGGTGTACAAACACTGGGTAAACACTGGAAAGATCACTGACGTGGAAGGACTGGGTTAGTTAAGAGAAGTTCAATCTGGAAGCAAGGTGTTTCTGAACAGACAGTATCTTTTTAGAGGATATAATAGAAAGAATTGCCTTACCCCTTCCTTTTAAAGACAGAGCTTTGTCATTTATACGAATTCAGATGCAGTGTGTCTGCAAGCCACAGAAGGGAACAATAATCAGACACACAGAAAATCTTCCCAGCTCTAAGGTCCTGGAAGTATCCTTCCACAAGAGTCTGGGCTATTGAACTGACAGAAAGCTGCTGGAAAAGGAATGTTATTTGAACTTAAGCCTGCTCATGGTGAATTCATCTGAAAATTCAAGCAGATGACTTCAGGGAAATTATTATTATGTTGCTTGCTTAGCTGCAGCTGTGATTTCCTTTTTGCATAGTGTAGACAGAGCTTTACAGAATGTTTCCCAGCACCTTCTGTGATAATTGACAGCTGTATGTAAACCCTGCCTATTGTTTCGTATAGCACAACATCTTAATTGCATGTTTCAGATTAGAAATTGATTGAAAAATGAATAGAAAAATAAAGCAGTAAAGTATTTAGAATTTGTTTCACTCATTCATTTTTTATATGTACTCTTGGGTATATTCTTCTGCCACATGCATGTGATCCCAAATGGTGTTTAATAGAAGCTTTGTGAAAATTTTCCCTTGTGAGGAAAAACCATACGTCTCTGAAATTCAGGCAGTACGTTGATATCAGGTTGTACATGAGCATATGAGAGACTTTCTATCCAAAGGATTATTGTCTGTCTTATTTCCTTTGCCCTGTTATCTTTGGAGATTATTTATTTTTAATAAGGCAGTGGCATCAAAAAATTGCAGAGCTAGATTGTGCTGCCTACGCAGAATGGTGTGTAGGAGTCTAATGACTGTTTTTCCTCAAAAAAAGGTCCCACAAGTATGCAAACTGCCCCCAGATGACCCTGCCAAGATGAAGGCTGAATCATAGAATCATTTAAGTTGGAAAAGACCTTTAAGATCATTGAGCTCAATCGTTTACCCAGCACTACTGAGTCCACCACTAAACCATGTCCTCAGGTGCCACATCTACACTTCTCTTAAGTATCTCCAGGGATGGTGACTCAACCACTTTCCTGGGCAACATCCTAATGTCCAATCTAAACCTCCTCTGACACAACTTGAGGCCGTTTCCCATTGTCCTATTGCTTGGTACTTGCGACACGACTGATTCCCACTCACTACAACCTCCTTTTAGGTTGTGAAGACGCACGATACCTCTGCAGAAAGTTTGCTGTAGGAATGTGGAGGTGGAGAAGACAGAAGAAATCTTTTGATACAAAGTCCCTTTCTCCATTAAGAAGATTCTTGCAAAACAGGCTTGAACGGAGGATTGAGGGACTTAGGTTTTTAAAATGAAAAGCAAAATTTGAAACACCATCACTAATCCAGTAGACCAGCAATAATCAGAGAGCAAGAGAATACTGTATGACACTGGAAAGGATTTTATGCAGATGATGTCATTCTTTCTTTGAATGAATACTATTAATCTGCATCTGAAGCATATAACCATGAGGTAATGGAATACATTAATTACTGCAAGCTGCCAGTGTCTCTAGGCCAGTGGTTACCAATGTTTTTGGAGCCAGCCTCTTAGCACTTCTCCACCCGGCCCTTGTCCCCAGTGGATAACTTCCACCTTTGCTCATACCAGCTGAAATTTCCCATTTCATCTTGCCAGACAGAGTCTTTGCTGCTGTCCTGTGTCCCAGCTCCCCATGGTCCTGCTACTTTTTCTTAGTGCCAGCTCCCACGAACAAGGCCACAGACACCAGCAGAGCTGATTCACTTGGCCCCTTGCAGTGTGCTGAGCCTCACCTTCAATGTGGATATACCTCACTGGTTGGGAAGGGAAGTCCTAAGTTGCCTGAATTGTTCCACTAGCTCGGCAGGAGTGAAGGGAATGCGAATGCAGAGGGTCAGTGTGGCGTGTTTTCCATCACATATTGTGTAAGCGTGTGAGCTCTTCGGTAGGAGCTCATTATTGCGTACTTCCAGGTTCTCGGCACTTGCTCAGGCGGGAACCTCAGGGGATTTTCAGAGCATTGTGTAAATGGCCTTGCAGAGCAAGCTACCAGTATTCCCTGAGATGTCCAAAACTAGCAAATTATGCTAAGGCAATAGCACTTCCATCTGTGTTTGGGGGTTTTTTTGGACAGGTTTTTTTTTGTCTAATTAGATTGTACATCCTTTGAAGCATATTTTGTAGTGTCTAATATAAGTACAGGCAGATAACTGATACTGATACTCAATACAGGCTTTTTAGTAATGTATGAGAAGGATAAAGATAGTCCTGGCTATTTTTATAGTGGTGTAAGTGCCAGGTCTCTGACCCCAAGGTCTGGCCTGTCATTTCCTGAGGACTGGAGATTAAGCTCTCAAACTGTAAGCAATCAAGAGACTTTATTCATGCAGCTGACATGCTAAGGTACTTAAGGTGTCTGAGATCAGGTTAAGATGTCTGTAAGGACAGAGCCAGCAGCAGCTTCAACTCAGGCCTTGGGTTGAAGGGACAAAACCAGACTGAGTCCCCTTCTTTCCATCCTTGGTAATTAATCTACATGCTACCAGCCAAGCAGTTGGTAGTTGCAAGAGAGAAGAGAAGTTGTGGAAAAGGAGTCTGGGAACCAGGGTTTAAGGGATAGCTGAGGCAGAGGAAGCTAAAAGGAAGAAGCTTGATAAGGAAATGGAAAAGGAGGATGAGTATGGGAACTGGGAGAGTAGAGTTAGAACTGGTTCAACAATGTGAGACTGTTTGGAAAATCAGAACGACAGTGGGACAGGGGAACGTAGTCAGGGTAAGAAAAGGCAGAAGACTAGAGCTGGATGAAGGGTCTACAGAGGCACCTTGCTGGGCTGAGAGACTTTTTAGGAGGAAGCTTTGGGGTAGAGCTGGGACTGTCTGGGCAAGGACGCAGAAGGCAGAGCATTCATCAGGAGCATGGAGACTACAGCAAGGGGATGATTGTGAAGCAGAAGGACTGAGGGGAGGAAGAGACTTAGGCAGGGGAAAGTGTAGTTTGGCAAAGAGCCTCAAATGGGGATTCACAGCGCAAAGGAGGAAGGAAGGGAGGAAGGAAGGGATTCAGCTGACAAGGAGAAATGGATAGGGCTGAGGAGTGCCAAAGGAAAAGAACGAAAGCAGGAACATCATAGTGGGGTGGGACAGGGTCAAACAAGCTCAGGAAGGAAAAGCAGAAGAGCGTGTGTCCCAAAAGACATCAGTGATAAATGGTGTCCCTCAGGGGTCCGTACTGGGACCAGTGTTATTTAAGAACTTCATTAATGACACAGACAAAGGGATTGAGTGTACCCTCATGAGGGACTTAGACAGGCTCGAGAAGTGGCCCATGGGAATCTCATGAGGTTTAACAAGACAAAGAGCAAAGTCCTGCACATAGGGTGGGACAACCCCTGATAGGCTGGGGGATGAACAGCTCAAGAGCAGCCCTGCTGAGAAGGACTTGGGGGTGCAAGTGGATGAGAGGCTGGACATGAACCAGCAATGCGTGCTTCCAACCCAGGAAGCCAAATGTGTCCTGGACTGCATCCAAAGCAACATGGGCAGCAGGGTGAGGGAGGTGATTCTGCCTCTCTGCTCTGGTAAGACCCCACCAGGAACACTGCATCCAGCTCCAACAGGACAGGACAGCACAGGAAGGACATGCACCTGCTGGAGCAAGTCCAGAGGAGGCTAGCAGGATGATTAGAGGGATGGAACACCTCTCCTATGAGGAAAGGCTGAGAGAACTGTGTTTATTCAGACTGGAAAAGAGAAGGGTTCAGGATGACCTAATTGTGGCCTTCCAGTACTTGAAGGGAATGTACAAGAAAGATGGAGAGGGACTTTTTACAAGGGCATGTAGTGACAGGACAAGGGAGAATGGCTTCAGATTGAAAGAGGGTAGGTTTAGATCAAATATTAGGGAAAAATTCTTTACTGTGAGGGTGGTGAGGCACTTGGAACAGGCTGCCCAGAGAAGTTGTGGCTGCCCCACCCCTGGAAGTGTTCATGGCCAGACTGGATGGGGCTCTGATGAACCCGGTCTAATGAAAGGTGCCCCTGCCCTTAGCAACGGGGCTGGAACCAGATAATCTGTAAGGTCCCTTTCATACGAAACTATTCCATAATTCTATGACTCTGTGTGCCTCTTGCAGCATATATTTGTTTGGTTCATACAGTGTCAGCAAAGAGCACTGAAACCCACTGGCAGAGTGTGTGCATGTGTGTTTGAGGTATACACACACACACACACACACACACACAAACGTACGTGCGAGCTGAGAGCCCGTCAGATACACCAGGCAATGGTCAACAACTAGTGAAAGTGTCCTTTAGCTCAAGTGGGTGACATCTTCAAGAAGAGTAGGCAGGCTCCTGTGTGCTGGGGTACTGAGAGAAAACAGAAGCACATTTCTGGGCTTTCAGTGCGTTTTTATAAACTTAGGAAATAATGGTCTTTTAAAAAATTTTTCCTTATTAATGTTTAAAAATACCAAGTCCTTACCTTTTGGGCAAAGCTAGAATTAAGATTGCAAAATGCTCTCAGCCCTCGTACTTACAGTTTTAACTGCATCATCATACATACTTTTTTCCTCAGGATACTGCAGAAGGCACAGGATGGATCTGCTCTGGGACAGATCCAGGGTCCCCTTCCTTGTTCTATATAGAAATTGGCAAATGGGTATTGTATGAGACAAAGAACTAAGGACAGAGGCTAGAGATTGTCAGAGTTGTGTCTTAGTTCTGCTGTAATTCCTATATGATGTTAATCAAGCCTTGACAGTTTGACAGCTTATTTAAGCAAGTGTGTTTCTTATATAGTGTATTCCAGATTTCAGGTGCTGATGCTTATGTTTGCAGCAAAAGTCAATGTAAGTTGTTCCCTTGTCAAGTAAAGTGCTGTATAATGCTAAAGCTTCTGAAAATAAAAATCAAACTGGGCATTTAAAATTAATGAACAAATGGGTATTTGTGATACTAGAGTGGCGGGTGTTAGGGATATTAGTAATTCTGTCTCCACCACGGGGTTTGAGTGGCACCATTACTAAGGCTTTGGGATCATGCCTTGAGCAATATGGCATAAAGAAATATTGAACAGGAGCTCATTAATGGTGCAATCACACACAATTTTCTGGCTGCAGCAGATCCTGTCTCACGGGTTGCTGACCTCTCAGGTCTGCTGGTGGAAGAGCACATCTCACAGTTCCTTGGCTTTGCAAAAATGGTCTGTCTTAGTGTGGGCACTGCTTTGACTGCCATTTAAAAGCACACACACCCCCGTGCTGCCCCCCCAAAAAACTGGATCATTTGACAGAATTTGAGTTAGGAAATGACTACAGATGGAGCTGTGCTGGCAGATCAGAAAGTGTGATTATGTCCCTGGTAGAGAAGGGGTGATGAGCAGCTGGTGGTAGTGCCAGGGCAGTGACTCTTTCTTGGGATGAGCTGTGATCAAAACACATCTGATCCTGTTTCACTGGGGTCCTACCCTCAGCAACATGCAGAACATGAGGTGGCCTTCATGCAGAGCAAAGGAGCACAACATGATGCTGGGCTCCAGTACTCACTACACAGGATTAAACTATGCTGCACAGGTGAAATTTCTTGTGGTGTTTCCCAACTGCTAAGTGGTGAACTTTACAGTGTGAAATGTATTCTGAGCACATTTTTATATGTCAGTACACATGGAAATACATGTTACATAAGGTATATGTGTGTCATGCATATGTATGGAAATGTATTTTTGCTACCTTTTCTTTGCTATGCACTAGGAAATACTCGAGGGGCAGATGAATCAGTCCTATCGCCCAGTCAAAATTACAATGAGTCTATCAAGTAGACCTCACAGGGAACATTTAAATCCCATAGGTATTTTAGAGACACTTAGTAACTTCTGGTGCTCCTTAAATATTAACAGCTGCTCTGGACTGTTGGACGAAAGATCGTTTGGAAAGCGTTTTGTGCAGATCCAAGACAACGATGTCTCAGCTGAAGAGGAATGATTCCTTTAATCAAATCATTGTGTAACATGTTTGATCCACCATGGAGTTGCTAAGTTGTGTGTCTTAAGTCTCTGCAGCAGATATAAGGCACAACTGTGGTGGTGGAGGAGGGGGGCAGTAGAAAAGGGAAATGTTTTTTAAACCGTGCCTATTCTCTGAATCTTACACCAGAAGTGGACAAAACAAGTTTCCCAACTGAAGGTGGAGTCTGAAAGCTTCTTTGATTTGTGCCAACTGCTGGTGGTCCCAATAGCAGTTTGAAAGGAGAAGCAAATAGGCTAAGGGCAGCAGCCAAGCATCAACTAGTGGTGAGGATGTCCTACTCTTAATCTTTATGCCATCCTCAGGGAAGATAAAAGGATATATAAGGTGCTCTGCTAACTTCATATTAGCAAGTTAGGCAACTCCCCCAGAGTGAAGCCAGACGGCTTTCAGGACATTTTGGGTTGTCTCTGCTATTCCGAAAGACTGTAGTGAAGATATGTGGGCTGAGCTGGGAAACCTGCCCCTCTGCTCTGGTGTACCTTGAGTGATATTCATGTATGAAATGCGTCTGTTTTGATTGAGAAGAATTTACCAATGGCAAGGAGGTTTGACATTGGCAGAACTATAATTCCCACCACCTGGTACAGTCTTCTGCACTGAAAGAAGGATTGAAAGGTAGTTAGAGCTCAAGACCCATTTTATGGAAGTTTAAAAGACAAGAGGTGCACCACTACAGTGACATGGGTGTTGTGCACAAGCCTTGAAATGGCTCACAAGACACTTTACCACTTTACCACACAAACCCTCCCTGGGGGAACTAATTTTGCCCGCTGAGAGAAAAATAATCTATTCTTCTTTGAATGAGAAAAACTGAGTTTAAAAATGGAAATCATCTTCTGACAAACTGCACCACAAAGGTGGAAAAAGCTTCCAGTTGCACACTTGATGTGATAACCTAGAATAAATGCCAGTTGGTTGAAGAGGCTGTCCACATGGTAACCATTCATGCTACGTACAAGTGATGCAATTGATTTTTGTAATCCCAGACAAAAGTAGACTCTTCTGAAGCATTGTCAGCCTGTGAAAAGCTTCCAAAGACCAAAGCTGCTGCTGAAAGCCAATGGTGTGGCCAGCTTCCAGCTTGGCATCTGCTGCTAATGTTCCATCTACCTAAAACTGCCATTATAACATAGCTAGAAAAGGCGTTTTTCATTTCCTGCTCTGCACTGATGTGTAGAGTTACTGTGTGCTGTTAGCAACTAAGTGCTGGTTTTCACTTCAGGAACAGATGCCTTTTATTGAAGGCTGGATCCTGGCAGCCCCTCCATAATTACAGAGATGGAAGAGGGTGCAAGAAGCTGCTTGGACTCAAATGTGCATGTGTGGTGCCTTTCCATCCAGTTTGGTTTTCTCTTTCCACTGTCCTCATCTTTGGTTTCTCAGATGTGAGGCTTCTCTTCTGATAAGAACACACTCATTAAGTGTGAAGAGGAGCCCTTGCCACATCTCTCCAGCATGTGAAAGTGCTCCTGGATGCACATAGCTGCAGTCCCTGCCCAAATCTTCCATGTGAAATTGTTGGTTCAAGCCTTGTGGGCTGCTCTGTAGTTTCTAAAATATTTCAGACCTCCTCCATTAAGACATGCTAAGCAGCTGTCAGCCTCTACAGGTCAGGGCATGATGGGCCCTCATGGTGGCCAGAGTTTAGTGTGAGTCAGATTCATTTTTTCTGAAGCAATTTGAGAAGCTGAAACTGTCCTTGTCCTCTCCCTGGGTAATCTCCTCCTGACAGTGGTCATGAATCATCCTTGAATAACTCTTCCATAGAGATGGTTTTGATGTTCTGTTGAGTCATTTGTGCAATCTGGGAGGGTTTGCTGTATGCTGGCTCCACACCTGCATTTTCCGGAACAACCCAGTGGGAAATGCTGTGTGCAGTCGCTCGCGGTGTCCTACGTGCTCACATGCAGTACCATGCACCATTCTTCTTGGTCACCCCCATCTCTCTTCAAAGGTAACACAGCTTTTGCAGCGTTCTTGCTTTCCAGGTTTTAGCTAAGCCAGGTCCTCAGCACAAGTTTACTGTGAGACTGTCTCTGCTGGTTGAAGATAATGCCTCCCCGAGGTACTGGTGACTGTTCAAGTGCAGAGGTCTCCATTCCCACTGATCAGACGGCAGGTGGAAATGTGTTTACGAACACCATTTGCTTCTTTACACAATGAACTCTGTTATCTCACAGCACTGAAGAAGGCAGTCTGAACTAGCCTTAGAGCCTTAGATGGGGGAGGAGGTGTTCAGTAATGTTTCAATTATCTATGAACTTTCTTGATTCAGTAGCATTCACTTTCCTTTTTCATTTGGAGTTTACTGTGGAGGCTACAGTAAGATCATCAGGGACTCCAGGAATGCATGGACCCACTAAGCCAAGGGGATAACTCACATGCTCAAATGCTCACATGCGGTGGAGCAGCTCAAGGAGTGTCCACATCACCCTTTCTGCTGGTAAAGCAGGAGCTGTGAACTTCGGGTGGGACTCCGACACACAATCACAGCCGAAAAAGCAACATGAGTAGAAAACATTTATCCACAGCCTGGAAATCCATCTGACTTCAACCTGGTGCATTTGAGGTAATGGTAGCACATGGACAGGATTTTAAATATTAAAAGATTCCAACATAAACTAAATTAAAAACTAATTACACAAACTTGCAACGGAGAGGGAAGAATAAACATAATAACTGAACTCTATTAAGGGATTTGCATTTTATGGGAACATTTGCAAAACTAAACATTTAAAAATTGTTTCAGATAATTTGGCCAGGAATAATTATCACATAAAATCAGACTGTAAATACAGAGAAAACCAAATTAAGCTGAGACATGAGGTAAAGTAAGTTATTAATAAGAATCATTGTTTCATATTTTGTATACTTTTTTTCAACAGCCCTGAAATGTCTTACTGCAGTATAATTAGAATATAATCTTGTTCCAGGAAATCCAGCACTTGCAAGCCCAGCCCTGTGTGTGTTTGCATTCAAGTCTGTCTGCACACTGCTTGGAATAACCTGACTGATGTGCCAGATACTCATTAGTATCTACTAGAGAACAGGGAGAAGGCAAACAGCACTAATTTTTCAGTTGATTTTTAACTTAGGAAGGAGTACAGGTGCCACTAAAGACCATAAAAAATAGAGAGCAACTTGGAAAAGTTACCCTTGTGGGTAAGATGGAAAGATCAAAGGGAGAATCCATTTGGGGAAAACAGTCTAAAAGTGAACACAACAGGTAGTAGTAGAAGTACAAAGCAGTAATGCAGAAAAAAAAAAAAAAAAGAAAGGATGTGGAAGGATGTTGGAAGGGCAGAACAATTCTTTCCAGATTTATAATGATTAGTAGACAAGCAAACTAGAAAGTTCTTGAATAGATTTTAAAGTAGCCTGGATGCAAATTGGAATGCAGGCCATATTATTTGCAGCTTGAAACTTTTGCTTAAAAGTACTTGCAATCTCTTTATTGCAGCTGTGTCTTTCTTTAACTTCCTAATCTTTTGCTTTCTGTGTGACATCAGATACATTTTTAGAGTTAAGGTCTATTCCAAGCCTTGGAGGTTCTAAAATCATAAGCCACATGTTTGGAAATGGAGGAATTTGGGGCTTAAGAAACAGAGAATTGGAATAGTGACATGTATGTTGTGTATATATATATATATATATATATGCAGTTTCTTTTGCTCATTCTCTCCATCAAGTCCTGAGAACACTTAACAGTTCTCAATAAACCTGGCCAACCCCACCTGGGACCTCCACCCAACCACCTTAAAAGAGAGCATAGCCCCTTTTTTGTTCAGCTGGGGACTCTTAGCCTCTGCTTGAGCTCTTGGGGGCTATTTTGGTCTCCAGCTCAGCCTGGCTAGGGCTGGCTACGGAGACCTTTTCTCTGGAACTCAATGTCTGGACCGGCTTCTGAGCCTGAACTGGGCACTGTCTTATCATCATGGCTGTACTTGGACATCACTGGACCTGACCTATGAACTGGCTTCCTGGTTTGATCTTGGACCTGCCCTGTCAGCATGTTTTTGTCTTATGGTCTGGAGTCTTGGTTGCTATCTCTGAGCCCATCCTGCTAGGCTCACTTGAGGCTGCGGGGCAGGCTACGGGGTCACCTCAGTTCCTGGCTTGCCATCCCTTGGAGAAAAGACCTGCTTTTGCTGCTCTCTCTTCTGCTTTCTCCAAGTGTGCATGTGAGTGCACAGAGGTGAGGCACTGTGCTACCACAATAACAGAAGGTGGTGGCTCCTACCCACTCTACAGAAGTGCTATAACTGAAGTCACCTTTTTGCCTAAGGAAGAAGGAGCTGTTATTAACCGTCTACTCTTCCCTTGGAAGCAGGAAAGTAGCAGCAGAAGGCAGAGATAAGGAATAGAAGTCTCTGCCAGCATTGCTATATTATCTCCACCACAGGAGGAAAATCTAGATAATGGTTTTATTTTCAGATGTGAAGATCTGTGGTTCAGATGTAGCTAGAGGACTTTGCCCACAAATATAGATAATCCTCTATTTAATGTTTCACTTCACAGCAAAGCCTTGCTTGTCTAGGTAAGAAATGTGCACTGACATGGTTCATGTGTTTCCAGAGCTCAGTGTTTAGGTTGCACTCGGTACTTCTTATCGGTCAGACTGATCCACTTGTGTTTTATACGTCAAGGGGACCAGGATTCTGCAGTGAGCTTCCAGAATCACCTTTTGATCACTTTTTGTCACTGCATCCAACCAGCTCCACAATATCAAGGAATGTTTTTGGCCTCAGTAGTAACAGGGCTGGGCAGCAAGTCCCAGATTTGAAAACAAGGAGCAGCCGTTTGCACTTCCATGTCCTCTCTGTGCTTCCACTGGGAGCTGCTTAAGAGGTATCCACCAAATGGTCAGGGAGGATGATAGAGAAATGAATGAAGGAAACTTCAGTCCTTCCTTTCCTAACCTGCATCTTCTCAACATACATCCAGATTGGGAAAAATTAGGTGGAACACAGTGTCTCCTCATGCAACCTGGGTAGGGAAAAGGTGCTTTGAATTTGGGAGAGAAGCAGTGTGGAGAAAACTGGATAAAGAGACAAAACAAAATAGGAAGACAGGCCCTGGGAATGACAGTAGAGAACGAAGGAGTAGTTAAAAAGAATGTGTAAGTGGAAAGGGTATATTAAAAAAAAGTTCATAGGCAGCTTGTGGGGCAAAAAGGGGAGATACAAAAGTAGGCACCATGAGTTTGGCCTCCATAAAACAGACTGAATTATCCTGCTTACTTCATCCTGCAGTCCATAGCAGAGGAGTGAAGTGTTTCTGCATCTCTTGGTTTGTGTGAACAATATGTTCCTGGCATCAGCTTTGGTTTTAATGTGATTGGTTTTTAAACATAATTAGAAGTATTTTTACAGCTTTGTGTATTTCTGTTTAAGAGACAACAAAAAGTAATGCACAGTTATGGTTTTTTACCAGAGAAAGATCTCTAAAACATTACACCAGAATGGCACTATAGTCTTGATAATAAGAACATGCATGGTGGAGCATTGCAGAATTGGCTCTGAATGTTTGCCAACAAAGCCTCTGACTCAACAGAAAGCACAACCTGTGGTTTGTTAGCCCCACTGACCTCGGTGCCTCGTTATGCAAGCTGTTCACAGGATCAGATACCCCAAATGGAGCCTTAGATGGGGGAGGAGGTGTTCAGTAATGTTTCAATTATCTATGAACTTTCTTGATTCAGTAGCATTCACTTTCCTTTTTCATTTGGAGTTTACTGTGGAGGCTACAGTAAGATCATCAGGGACTCCAGGAATGCATGGACCCACTAAGCCAAGGGGATAACTCACATGCTCAAATGATGCCTGTAAAACTTGATACAAAAACCCCTTAAGCACATGCTCTGGTTTTCGGAGAGTGCATTAGTGGGACTTAACAGACTCACAAATTCTTTCCTGAAGATAGGCATAGGAAAAATTACTCCACAAAGGAAATGCCTCTCTATAGAGGGAGTCACAGCTGTGCTATGTCCTCTTCCCCCTCACTGCAGTCTGGTGCCTGAAGCCTTTGGGGAGCTGAGCTGCTCTTCACAGGCTCGTCTCCTATCTGTGTCCAGCATCTGCCTCATGTGGCTTGGTTCTCTTTATCTCAGCTGGCCTGGCGTCCATGCTGGATTTCTTTTGGTCAAGCAGACAAACCCAGTATTTTTAAGAAGTGAGTGCACACCGTGTTTGGGTTTTATGGGTTGACTGGCTCATCCTGTAGCATTTCTATGGCAATAATATAATCTAAGTATCTTGACGGAACTGTGACAATTTAAGTCAGTGGAGGATTCAATGTCTTAACTTCTGCTTTTCCTTGTGTTTCCATGAGCTTATCTGCAAGCTTAACAGTGCATCAGCGTCAGATTCTAATTTCCACAAATGTACACACATTTAATTCATCAGAATGGCTGTTCCACACTTTGGTCAAAATAATACATAAACCAGATTTTTGTGACTTAAAAAAGGCCTTAACACTTGCTATAAAGACAGGGCTGGGGAATGATTCACCTCTGAAGGAAATAGTGTGCTATTTCTGTTGTACCACTTCTTAAGCCAACAGACAAACAGCTTTGAGACCTGCTGCTGCACCCTAGAACGTGTTTTGATGTTGCCTTTCAAGTGTTTAAACAATATAGAGTCAGTTGTGAAATGTCTTACTCCTTTTTGATGGAAAAGAGCTTCAACTGGAATGTGACGAAGCCATGGCACAACTTTCTGGAAGTGGTGCAATGTGCAGCTGGACCTGAAGAAGTCCATGTGGAGGCTGCCAACCAGACTGGAGTAACAGCTCGGGTTGGGGGGAAACAGGGCTGGATGTTGAAGCAGCCATCAGCTGATCGATGAAAAACCAAACCCCAAAAATTTCTCTCCTTACTGCAGTGACAAGCCAGCCTTGAACCATGTTTCTTACTCATATCACTGCAGTTCTCCTTCGTCTATCTTTCCTCTATCTTATATGCTTCGTGGGTAATTGCTTATCGACGTGTGAAAATGGGTAAAGGATGCAGTCATACTGCTGTGATAGGATTTTTGGACAATGAGATCCATGGCTTTTACAGTGTTGGCCTTACAAAATTTTGGGACAGCTGCAAGACTGCAAGTGCTGTGTTTTCAACTTGCATTTGTTTCCTACAGCATGTTTGAAAATTTTCTACACTCCTCAGCACTGGAGACTGACCTTGTTAGCCTTAGACTAAAAAGATTTATAAAATCACTGACCACAACTGGAGAAAATGATTTTTCAGGAGACCCCATAAACAGGGAAATTACATAGCACCACGATAATTCAAAGCAAAGCCATATGTTTAATTATTGTTGTAGCCATTTGGATTTAAGGATGACTGAACATCTTTAAATGATAGAGCATGGCTTTCGAAAGGTCAGCTGTGTGGTTTGTGATGCACCACTGCAAATATTCTGTGTACTATTTGAATGCTACTTCATAGTCAGAGGAATAAAGGCTAAAGAAACTTGAAGCTTTCTTGTTGATCTGTGCCTAGTGATCTGCAATATGCCTACAAAGTAAACATCCCAGTAATCAAATAAATTTTGACATGTTTGAGAATTTTCAATAGAATGGGGATTATTTTCCCCTTTGTGGATTTCTTCTATTCATATCTGTATCAGGAAGGAGGCAAGGGAAAACATTTCCACAGAAAGTAATGATGTTTTGCTTATTTCCTTTTAACCTTGCAACCTTTGAGCTGCTAAGCTAACTTTACGTGCTCAAAAAGTGATATTTAAAAGACCTCTCCCACACATGTCTGTGGCAAACAATACTAGAGGGCCACTGAATGGCAAAAATACTTGGGGAAGAGAGCATCGGTTGGAATGCTTTTTAATCATTCAGATACGTCAAAATGTTTGTGGTCGAACCTAAAGAAAAAGCATACCACTGAAGGCATCTTGGCAAGGTGCACTTGTGTTAAGTGCCTTATGCGTCTCCTGTTCCTTTAACTGATAAAATAAAAGGCTTAGCAAAAAATGCTGGCAAACCACACAGTATTTAAATGAACAGTTCAGAACCTAGAGCTACTGAGAAAGAAAGATCAGAGTGAACCGGTGGCGTGAGGTAAAAAGGAGATGCAGTGGAAAATATGAGCAACTTCATGAAAAAGTTCAGAAACCTGTCTCACTCAGAAGTAAAAATACCTGGGTGGAGGGGAGTAAAAGGGCTGTGAAAGTAAAGAGCCTGCTGATCTACAGAGAAGCAGCTCTTTCTGAAAAGACAGAAGCAATTTTCAGTGGAAAGCCAAAAGCTCTGGGACTTGCTGTTCACGGGTACATCTACACTAACTCAGAGCACCGGCCCAAGCTCAAACTTGCCTCATGTTTGGACACAAGACTCTGCTCAGGGCCTTGGGTGAGCTCCATCTCTGGGAGGAGGAGGGGAGCCTGTGCTGGCTCAGCCCTTTAATATAACCCAAATGGTATCATACCATGCACTTCAGATGAGCCTTTGCCTTCTCCCAAATCCTCCACCCCAGATCTCATAATTCTATGTGGCAATTATCTCCCTTCCAGAAGTGCTTAATGTCACATCCCACAGAGCCCTGCTGGATGTGTGGTGTGCTGAGTACCAGGCATTCACCACATGTCAGTAGTCCAGCCTGCCCCTTACCCTGCTAAGTGCAGGTCAGCAGCAACAAGGCCACACCATATGCCTGCCACTGGGGTTTCCTCTTGGACAAAAAGGCAACAGTGGTTTAACCAGTCCAATTTTAATTATTTTTTGTTTTTCTCCTTAGACTTTGGCATGGCATCATAAATGCTTTGGCCAGACAGGGAATGGGGCCAGCCTGGAAAGTGCTGAGGGTGACTCCCTGTCTCTCGGCCTTGTTAGGTGTCTCTGCAGGGAGGATGCTGCATGAGGTGCTGCATGGGCACCAGTCTCACCAGGGCTTGCAGTACCAAAGGACACCTCACAGGGACTCTGTTAAGAAGGTATTCTTCTCACTGACTGCTTTGCTCTGTGGCTGGTCTCTTGTCTGATCTCTGTCCTGTGACTAGCCACATGAGGCCTCGTGTGCTGGAAGGAAAGAAAGCTGATGTCGGGCTGTGGTGGTGGTGGTTCAAGTAGGATGAGGATTGCTTCCCCTGCCTCCATGAGCTGTCCTGTGATTACCCTTGTGGGAGCACCCCAGCAGCTGGGACTCTTCTAAAGAGGGAGAAGGACAAACAGTCACCAAAAGAGATTTTAGCATGGCATCTTAAACACAGGTATTTTTGTCTGAGATGCCTGATATCATTAAGACAAATATTATGTAAATAAGTAGATATGGTATCAGTGATGTTGAGGTTCATTGAAATGTTTGATTAACAATACCTGGAAAAAAGGTGAAGCTCTGTCAGTGAACTGTGCCCTATATCACGTGATTAACCTGAAGCTGGAGGGATTTGTTCCTTTTCTTGGCCACAGGAGTTCATACAAGGTTCCACCACACAGAGCTGCAGTGCATACATGTAAATAAAAGGAAGGTTGTGGCAAAATTCTTCGATGGAACAGTTTGCATTATTTAATGTCAGTTTCTCCAAATCAGAAAGAACTGAGCCAACTTATGGGACAATGTAAAAGCAACCCACCTTCAGGACATCCTGAGAAGGGTGGAAATGAAGGACATTACCACGCAAAATGTCCCAATGAAGACCAGCTTCTTTTTCGGAGCTGCAGGCTGTGAGGAGCAGTGCATGACCAGGTCCCTGCTGTTTCCTTTGCCTACCTCCAGGAAAGCATCTGGCTGTTGCTGACAAGGGAGAGTTGTGGGTATCTGGGGTGACAGCTACTGCTACAGAAAAGGGGAAAACGACCTCCCCTCACACCAGTGGTTGCTGCCCTATCTCTCCTGCCCCACTGCAGGAGTGGCAAACCCTAGAAAAGCTCTAAGCACCCGCTCGTACCAGGTAAGCCCAGATCCTCTGACTTTTACACGAGCAGTGCTCAGTGAGAAGCCTCAGAGCACAAGCTAATAGACAGCACTTCTTTTAGTGAAACCTTTATGTTAATTCAATACAGACTACTTACGGAATTTCCCTTCTCTGAGAAAACCTCGACTTGCATAGAGAACAGCACTCAGTCTTGTTCTTTTTCTTTTCAGAACTTCAGAAGTTCCCTCAAAAATTCCCTGAAGCCTTAATAATAATGATTCTCAGTTGCATGTCAGGATGTAATGTACAATGTAAAGTTTTCACATTTGACGCTCAGCATAGTTAAATTTACCACAGTACTTCACATTCAATTTATCCCAAGAATTCTAGCAAAATCACATACTGTTCAACTAGAGATTTATCATGGGGTGCTTAACAATGAATTATTCAAGACTACCTAATGTATCGTGGTTTCTTGAGAGTCTAATGTGTGTATGTGTATATATTTATACATAAAATACCTGTGAGCCATTACAGAAAACCAGTTTCTGAGTGAGGAGGTTTCAAGTGTAAAACTAGAGGATGTTTAAAAATAGGTGTCCTCCTGAAAATGCAGTGGAGTTTTAGAGAGAAGAAAACCTCAATAATCTTCTCCGTTCAGCTATACACACAGTCATTTAAAGAGGATCTATATCCTGTAGGGCTCCTTTCAGGTGAAATTTTAAAAGTATCTGAATTCTGCAATGAAGGTGGGTTTTTTTCTTTCTATGTGCATACTGATGTGGCATTTTAGATCTCACTGAAAACTTTTAAAGAATTTCCCTCATTTTCAGGCTTGAGAAGATTACTATGTGCCTCCTACTAGCAATCATCCACAGTACTTTTCCCAAAGTACTTTACTGAGTGGGTATGCACTTCCTTTTTACTGATGGAAAAACAGACAGAAAAAGATGAAGTGTTCTGCCCGGGATAAACAGCTTGGTACGCTGCCTTTTCAAAGCCCTTAGGAATGCATTTTTTACCTGGCTAGGGGTAAAAAACCAGGCCTGCTGGCATGACACTGAACTGGGCTCAAGGCAGCTCTTCGGCCCTTAGTTCTGCTCGCTCAAGGGGAGCAGGCTGAGGAGCACACTGGCTCACAGCTGCCTCTTTGGCTGCTTTTTCAGGTGGCCATGGAAATAACCCCAAGGGGCCAGACTTTCAGTTCTGTGTTTTGTCCTCTGACCCCAACTGACTTTGAGATGACTGGTTTTATGTTCAAGGGCAGATCAGCTGCCACCATCTGATATGCATGCCTGGGGACCTGTCTCCTCTTTGACAACTCATTGAGTTTTTCTTGTAAAGACGGTTGTGCTTGTTTGCAGAGGAAGGGCACCTATTATATTCCTGTGCACATCCATGTGGTGAGAGGGCTGCATTTTCACACTGATGGGTGGGAGGAAGTTTGACTGCTTCTAGTAGAAGAAACTTTTCCTGCTGGCTGCAGGAGGTTTGCTATTGTCTTATTTCAACTTGCAGGCTGGAGTATCTATTTTGAACTTACTCAGGTCCTCGAGAAGAGATGAGTGACCTAGAACTCCCTTCGGCGCCAGCAGCAGCTGTGATGGCTCCTTTTTCCTAAGGCATCTTGAGAGGAAGGGCCAGTATCTGATGCTTTCTCCCTGATGATTCTGGTGAGGCTTTCAGACAATGAGTAGCAAAAGAAGGAGCCAGATGTTATGTGTCCCAGAGGCCTGCAGGACAGACTTTAAGTGACAGCTGAGCAGAACAAGTAGAGGTTCAGACCTAGCTTGAGAGGTCGCTTGGTCTCGGGTTTGTGACTGGTCAGACTTGGTACACTAATTTAAGCTTATGGCACTTCTAGGATCGTATTCATGCTGATGTGTTTAGGATAACAGCAACTCCATTCTTTAGCAAGTCAGAGCCCCAAGTCTAAAAGCCAGACAAAGGATGAACAAGGGGGGACAGACAAAGAGGAAGACAAGCACAATCTAATAAAGAATCATCATTTTCTTGTCCAAGAGGAGTAGCAGAACACATCTCACCTGAAGATACTCTTTGAGGGTCTGATTTTTCCATGAATCTCCAGTTCAGCAATGAATACTATCTCTTGCCCTAAACACCACGTTGCAGACTAGTCAGGGATTTCACTTACATTTGCCTCCCGTGTTGCCTCTGGGCAGGACATAGAACAGGTTACCCACAGCAGAGAACCTGCCACCATTGTAAGCTGTAAATGTTCTCAAGGTATAATTTAAGTGAACTCAGGAGGAAAAATAGCCCAGAGACAGCGCCTGTGGCCAAAAACTCAGGCAGAAGTGGTGTCATGTCAGTCCACAGTTATGTAGCAAGCTACTCTGCATCTTCCTGCCTTGGTTTCTCCCTGTGAAATGGGGATGAAAATACTCAAGTCTTACAAACATGATTAAATGTAGGTTGAAAGAAGGCCCTGTAAAAACCTTGAAAACTCTGGGCATAGTGGTCCTGTTCTTAAGGCAGGATCTGGTTTGGACATTGAACTCCAAAGGGACGGATGTAGCAGGGCCAAGGTGCTCACAGCTGAGCACACAGGCTGCCAGGGGAGTGCAGGCAGGGGAGGAGGGAGAACACGGAGGTGATGCAAGAAATATTTAACTGGGTTTATTTGCTGAAGACATCACGTGCTGGCTCCAAACGCAAAACTCGATGGAAAACCCGAGTGGCAATGAAAAGCTGCCAACACTGCTTTGTCCGGGAATTTGGGTGACACCAGAAAAAAAAAAAAAAACAAACACCCCCAAAAAAACCCAACCGCCAAATCCCCCCTCCTCAGAGCCCAAAGCCCGGCCCGGGCCCCCTCGCCTTTTGGAGGGTGGCCCAGCGCTCCCTTGCCCGCAGCGGGGGAGAAGGGAGGGCAGCCCTTGTCCGGGCAGGGTGACCCCGCACGGAGAGCACACACACACACACAGAGACACACGTGTGGGCTGTGCACACACACCCCCACAGCTGATGCAGGAAACCAACCACGGCGGCACAGCCCCCACCGGCAAAACCCGCGTCCCGGGCCAAAAAAGGGGCGCCGCGGCGGAGAGCACGACGCGCCTCCTCCTCGTATTTCCTCCCCCGCCCACTTCCAGCCGCGGAGGGGCTCGCTGCCGCCGCCGGCTGCCGCCCGGGATGAAAAGTT